>OY720154.1:3770704-4347436 GCA_963082725.1 Pedicia rivosa
GGTAAAATATGGAAAATGTATTGGGGTGGAAGAAGAAAAAAAACGGAAAATTGTTACGACCAAAAAAAGTAAACAGTTAAAAGTATCAGGGAAATTTGTATTCAATAAAATTTTATGTTGCGATATTACAAATAAAATTTCCACCAAAAAAATGAAAATCGATTTTCTCTATTTTATGATTTTATGATTTTCAATTTGATACGTTATTTCCGAGTGACATATCGTCTGTGTGTACACTGTGTGTGTGTGTGTGTATAAAAGATGAATGGGGTTTTTTTTTTGGTAATTCACTTTTGGTCTGTTACTAAATTTAAAAATTTTCCGTAATCACGTTAATTAAATTGATTCCAAATCGGTTTTTCATTTATTATTTCAATGATTCACTTCAATATTTTCTGATTAAATTATAGAAATTTTCTTTTAAAGGGGGAAACAACAGAACAGATAATTTTAGAACATTTTATTTTGGTGATTTTTGGTTTTTTATTTTGATTTTCCCTTTTCAGAAATAATTCAAAAATTTTTTTATTAATTTTGAAGAAAAATTGGAACTTATAAAGTGAAAAGAAAAGTAAAAAAGGTAAAAATGAAAATTCCCAATTATTTTTTATTTGATTTTTTTTTTTTTGTTGTGAAAATCTAAAATTTTCAATAGAAAAAAATTCTACTAAATTTTCAACGAAAAGTAAAGTTTTTCTTTATAATTATGACGTTTACATTTTTCATTTATTTGTTGTGTTGTCTCTTCATTTTTTCTTTTATTCTTTTTCTTCTTCTTCTTCTTCTTTTTCTCCTTCTTTTTTTGGCTTGTTCTCGGTTTCACTTGAAAATGAATATTCAAGAATCAAGATCAGTAGTTCAAATACCCAAATAGAATTCTTGAAAATTTTTTTCTCTTCTTAATTTTGTTTAGTTTGTTTTTTTTTTTTTTGTTTTTTTGTTTTTTTTTTTGTGTAAGAGAGAGAAAAAAAAATAAAATAAAGTAAATGTGAAAGAAAAGAAAAATGAAAATTTTGAAAAGAAAATCACTTAATAAAAAAACAATTGAAAAAATGGCAAACATAAAATTTAACACTTTAAACTTTTTCTACATTTCTTCTCTTTTACATTTTTCTGTTTTTGTTTTGCACAAATTGTTTTTTTTTCTTCTTCTTCTTCTTCTTCTTCTTCTTCTTCTTCTTCTTCTTCTTCTTCTTCTTCTTCTTTTTCATTCTTTGTTTGTTTAAAATAATTTCGTTGTTGTTTTTACTGTTTGACTTTGTGCCAAACAAAATGATGAAAATTGAAGAGGAAGAAGAAGAGAAGAGGAAGAAGAAGAAGAATGAAAAAAAAAGAAGAAGAAGAAGAAGAAGTAGCAAAAGTAGCAAAAGTAAAGGACGTTTTCTCTTATTTTGGATTCAGTTAGAGGAAAAATTATTTAAATAAAAGATGAAGAAGAAGAAAATGTAGACAAAGTCAGCTGATCAAAAGAACGTTTTAAAAGAAGGTAAATTATACAATTTTAGTTCTACACCGATAAACACTTGGTAGAAAAATGAAAAATGTAGAGAAAACGAAGGAGATGAAGAAAATGGGGAAAAGACTGAATTTTACGCCCTCTTCAAAAATTCTTTGTATTTTTTTTTTCTCGTCTTCTCTCTAGTTTATTTTTTTTTTTTATTTCTTATTTAATTTTTCTTCTTCTTCTTCTTTTTTTTTTTTTTTTGCATCCCAATGTCTCAAGTCTTTAATCTTGATTCTTTATGTTTTATTTTTTATTTTGACTGGGATATTTTTGTTGTTGCTATGTTGTTGTTGGATTAATGATAAAATTATAAATGTGTGTACCTGTGTGTTGTGTGTGTGAGTGTGTGTGTGGACGTTTATGTTTAGGATATTTTTTCTTATAGACTTTATAGATAAGCAACGTAAACGTAGACTGAGATGAAGAGGTTATGTTAAAGTATCTTAATAATTTGTTCTATGCGTCTCCAAATCTCATGAATATTTTCTGTTGTATATTTTAGATTTTTTTTTAGGAGTACAGAGGACATTGTCCTATCCATTGTTTATCTTAAAATAAGAAAATCATTAATTAAAATTTAGTCTCTGTGATATATTTAGATTTTAAGTTTTTTTGTCTACGTACACACACGAAACGATATAAATTTAGAGTCAAGGTTTTAAATGTTTTGTCAGATTGATAAAATATTGTCAAACTGTTCCAAGTTTTATTTCAAAATATAATTTGATCAATTTAGACAAATTTCAAAGGACTTTTAAGTATACGAAAAATGAAAACAACTAAAATTAGGATACAATTCAAAGTTTAATAAATTCAATCAGACTTAAAATGTGTACATTGTGTGTATAGATTATGTCTAGTTTTGCATTTCATTTTTTTTTTTGTTTTTTGTATCAAAGAATTCAATCTGATTGAGAATGTTGCGAAAAATCTTCAAAAATATTGAATTCGATCAAAGAGTTAGTTAAGTGTGAAAAAATCATCTGTTATTAATTAATTATTTAAAATAAATAAATTATAAATCACAGGGACATGAAAATATTTATAAATGAAAATTAAAATTTTATTTTGACTGAAGAAAATTTTTTACGATAGACAAACAAAAAAAAAAGAAATTATGAAATAAATTTTAAATCGATGACAAAATAATAACTAAAACGTACCTGCATTTTCTTCTTCTTATGTTTTTCATTTAAAGAAAAATCTATGAATAGAAAATATTATTATTTTTTCTTATAAAAAAAACAAAAAAAAAGAGAAAAGAGAAAAACAAAAACTGAAAAAAAAAAAAAACAAATATTCAGACCAGACAAAATAATGCAATTTTAATGATTTTTTTTTTTCTAAATACAAAAAAAAAATAAAACACAAAATTTACAACAAAAAAGTTAATTGCGTTTTTCATTTTTTCTTTCTTTTGTTTTTTTTTTTTTTTTGTCATTTATTTTTGTCAACAGAAACACAAAAATCAACAAACACATTTTGGCTTCAATATTTTCGCTTTTTTTTTCTTTTTTGTTATTATTATTTTTGTTGTGGCAAAAAAAAAATGAAGAAAAGATGAAAATTATTAAATAGAATTTTAAGTGAAGACGCAATCAACGTACGCGAATTTAAGAGAGAAAAAAAAACATTTATTTGTCGTTTGTTCAGTTTAAGTGTGATAAATTAACTTACAATAGAATGGAATCAGTTCAGTTGAAAAATATTAATACCACAACAATAACAATAACAATCAACAATTTGTTCGTTTAATACGAACAATTTATTCGTTATAAACAAGTTTTAAGAATTTTTTAAATGAGACAAAAATATTTATAATTTGTTTTTGTTTCACAATCACATAATTTTACAAAAATTTACTGTTCGTTCAGAATAGAAAGAGAAACCCATACAAAAGGATAAAGAAGAAGAAGAAAAAAAATTTTTAAAGATTATTTTTATACGATTCTCCAATCAAATCTTATCATTTTCTTTTTAAACAGAAAAATATAATTTTTAATTCTTCTCATATAAAAAAACTGAAAATTTTCCATTACATTTCTGATGAATAAATTAACCAAAAAAAATGAAAAAAAAAAGGGGTGATTTTTCTGCAAATAACAATTTTCTTAAAAAAAAAATTTTATTTTTACGCTTTTTCTTTTTCTTCTTCTTCATTTTTATTCCTGTTTTTGTTTTTTTTGTTTTTTGTTTTTCTTCGTCCATTATCCGCCATTATCATTATAATAATAATGATTAAAATTGCTCTGTTCAAAATATAAATTAAAACTTCAAACATTTTTATGCCGACGACTTTTTTTTTCCATAGAAAAAAAAAAGAAGAAAAAATAGAATAATAAAAATTTAGTCCCTTTTTTTCACCCCCCCCCCCTACCTCTCACCAGCACACTATAAAAGCCCACTCAACACATTTACCCCATACCAAAGTCTGTTTATTTGTTATCATCTGTTTATGTTGACGTCATTCTCCTGTTATACCTCTGTCCCTTAGCAACGATTAATGTGACGTAGAAAAGAAGGATACATTTTTTTTTTTGTTTCAACAATAAATATTTTATATTTTTAGACTTATCCTCTTATCAGTAAAATGCCATAATCAGCTGATTACATTTTTTTTTTTATAACTTTTTTTTTTCTTTTTGGAAATCAATTTATTTTATTTGTAAATGTTTGTGAATGGTCACACATATATACACATGTGTGAGTTTGTGTGTGTTTGTAACAGTTTTCAATTATGTGTGTGCCTCTTGTCTCTGCACTTGTCGTATATGAAATAATGAAACCAATAATTGACGAATTGATGATATCACACAGTACACAGTAGTTCTATATAACAATCTGCCCACTCAACCTTTCATTCCCTTTCATCAAATAAGAATCTGACGATATAACCATACACAGTCTACACAGTCTACATTTATTAATCTGTTGTGTGTGCGTCTGTGTGTGTATGTGTCTGTGTTTGGGTGATTTTTTTTTCTTCCTCTGTTAAATTAAATTTGTGTTTATTAATTTTGATAGCTTTACAAATATTGTATCAACACAATTTTACTTCTTTCATTTTTCCATTTATTTTTTTTTTTTTTTGCTTAAATTGCTAAACTTAATAAATGTACGAAAAAAATATTGTATATTTCAATAAAGAAAGCGGGAAAGAAAGAGAGAGAAAATAAATGAAGTAAGAGGTCATGGAAAATTTTTGATATTTTTTAACCCACTTTTCATGTTTCTTCTTCTTCTTCTTTCTTTTTTTTTTCTGTTAAATTAATTCATAAAATAATAATTATGAATTTAATTGGGTCATTGGTTTAGATTTTCGTTTTAATTTTCATTTTTGACTTACACAAATTGTAATATTATTCACATCGTCTTCTTATGGATGGTTGAATTTTATTTTTTGTAAAAAAAAAAAAAAAATGAATGAAAATTGATGACAAGAAGTTCCTCTGTTCTCCATGTACGTTTCAACCGACAAATTACCTTTTCAACATTCATGGTTCAATAATAAACAGACAGACAGACAGATACATGATTGGATTGTTATATCAGAATAGACCTTAGTTTAACCTCTCATCTTATTTGGTTATGGTCAATCATTTTTATATTCTTCTTTTTTTTTTTTTTTATTCTTTATTGAGGAAACAGGAAATCTTTTATACTGATTTTGACAGAAATTCAATAGATGCGTCAGATGGAAGATTTTAAAAAATGATTCTGCTTTTGATAAAATGTTGACTCTAATTTAACTGACATTTACTTTCTACAAATTATGCATAATTTTACAACATAAATTAAGGAAAATTTTCCATACAATTTTCAAGGCAAAACAAAACGAAATGAATTTTCGATCGAAAAAAAAATTCACACTAAAAATATTTGACGTAATTTTTAAAAGAAATATTTTTGTACAATTTTCCATTATGAAAATTATTGCGGCAAAGTAACGATCATTCATCATATTCTTAAATCGTTTGTCGCCACTGAGTATGTTTATATGTTGTAAATTTTTTCGAATTAAAAACAACAACAACAACAACAAAATATAATTTATTTTGTAATTTTCCAAACTTTTTTATGTCAAGAAATATTCCAGGTGACAACTTAAAAGATTCGTTAAAAGGAAAAAAAATATAAAAATAAAAATGAAGAAGAAAACAAAGAATCTGCATAAAATATCCTTAAAAAATTTAATCAGATTTATCACAAGGGTACTTATCTCACTTTATCTTTTGAATTTTTTTTTTTTTTACCAATTTTACATATGCCTCTCATTCCTCTCATTCTCACTCTCTATCTCTTTCTCTTACATTTTATCACATTTTCTCTTTGTAAAGAAAATACTGATAAATTTTGACATTTAACTGATGAGTAATATTGAAGTAGATAAATCAGATAACGCATATCTAATCCTAGATAATAATGAGACATTCTATATTCTAGTATCTCTAGTACCCACTAACAATCAGTAGATAATAAAAACTCGTAAAACCCTTCAATTCTTTTAGAAAATTTTCTTGGAAAAAAAAACGGGAAAAATTCTAAAAATAAAACAAGACGAAATAAATACAAGAAATCAATGTCAGTGTCAATTAGTACTCCGTACTTCCTACAACATTATGAAATTTACGATATGAAAGACTCTGACTCTGATTAGATTCAATTTGTTTTTCTTATAATTTATAGAAAGATAAAAATAAAACGAGAAAATAAAGGTAAAACTGTGTTTGTAAGGATGCCAACTCTCAACTTCTATAATAAAATTATACTTTTTTTGTTGGCATTGTGAAATGTACGCAAAGATAAAATAATAGAAGGAAAACTTTTATTATTGACCCTCCATGATGTGGTATGACGTCAGATGATTTTCAGTCTTAACAACAATATTTATAATCGCTGCAAAAAAAAAACTCCTTGCGTTAGTCGAAGAGCCTCGAAGCCAGGAAATACATTAATATATATGAGTTTTCCTGATTGCGTGTTCAACACAAAATAATTGATGTATTAAGGTGAAATCTATTGAGGAAAATACTTAAAAAAAAGTTTCAAGTAACATTTATAGTTCATACAAATATCTCATTTATTTTATGACGACAACTATTTTCTACTTAAACACACATATCCATGTACACACTTCACTAATTGTCGTAATTAAAAGTGGACAAGAAAAAAAAATGTAATAAGAGGGCTGAAACAATAAAATTGTTATTACGTACGTCATTGACTTTTGTACATTACATGAAACTCATAAGTTACTTAACTACAAAAAAAAAAAAACAAAAAAAAAAACAAAACACGCATATGTTGTCATCTTTTTTCCTCTACATTTCACACAAAGTTAAAAAAAAAACTGTTCACATTTCACGTTTTGGTCTTTTAGAATTCATTAAAAATGATCGTTTGTGACAGTTTTATGTATTTGATGGGCACTTGTTGATTATTGTGATCGTTATTTGTTAATGTTTATTATTATTGGTTTACACACACACATACATAGACACAAAAAAAAATTATAAGTAGCTTGACTATTGGATTATCATCAATTACAATTTCTAATTACATTCAATATTCTAACTTCTGTATATTCAGGTACAGTCGGTACTCATTGACTAATAAACATGAAAGAAACAACAACAACAACAACAATGAAAAACAACAGAAAATATGAAAATGATTCAGCAAGAAATAAATAAATCCAAATATCAGCAATTAATCATTATTTCATAATTTGTGACGTAAGTTCAATAATCAAAAATCAAAAATTAAACAAATCATTTGTTTTTTCTTTCTTTGTTTCTTACAAAGAAAGAAAAATTATCTTTCAATTCGTATAATAGATTATTTTGGAAAATTAAAGAAAATTGTCCATTAAAGTAAAAACAACAAAAAAAAATAAAATAAATATCTATATGACAATCGTATGTGTAACGTATGACAAACCACTTAAAGATTAACGACTTATACCACATAAATCAACAATAACATTAATTTTGTAAATTTATAAAATAACAACAACAACAACAACAACAACAATAACAACAACAACAACAACAAAATCAATGTTTTCAACATAAACAAATTCTGTTCGTTTATATTTTTATTTATTTTTTATTATTTTTTATTTATTTTATGTGAATGTAGAAATTTAGAAAGATAAGATAAGATGATGAGTTTTTACTTCCTTTCGTCCTAAATTTTATTTTTAATAAACTTTTAGCCTTGTTAATAAATCGTCTGGAATTTATGTGTACAAAAAAAAAATAAAATTATTTATCACAATTCACAAATTATGTTAAATATTTGTAATTTTTCTCTTGTCTTCTTTTTCTTTTAACATTAAAAAAGTATTTGCCTATTTTCGGTCATTCGTTCTTTCATTATAAAGATAATTATTTTGCAGATTATTGATGTCATAGAATTGTACTCGTCAATATATTTTCTGTAGGATATTTTCTGTAAGAATTATATTTACCTGTGTTTTTATCCTTAAAAAAAAAAAAAACAACAACAACAGAATACGTGACCGAATGAGATCCAGTCAAGTTAATATACAAAAATTGAATTTTCCGTGTTAAAGGATCTCACTTTTTTTTATTTTTAGTCTTCTCATTTAAAATTGTTTTTTGACGAAAAATACAAAAATAAAAAAGCAATAAAAGTGGCTGATTTGTAATTCAATTTTTCTTTCAATAAAAAAAAAAACAAAAATTTTATTTTACCCAAAAGTTATTTTTTTTTTGTTGTTGTTTAATCCTACCAAATTGGGTTGTGTGTTTTTTTTTGGACTGGATTTTTTTTTATTAACTTGATGTACTTAATTTTCTCTATATAGACTTATTTAATTTTTCAAAAATATTTTCACATGGATTCCCTCCGCCTCCAACCCTGACATTCATTTAAGATTCAATTCGTTGCTGATATGGGTATAAGAATATGTCACGTACGTTATATATACAGATGAAAGTTGGGTAAGGGAAAATTGTTTATTTGGTTCTCTCTTGAACAAAAAAAAAAAAAAAAAGAAAGAAAAACTTAAAAATGAAAAGTGACAACCGAGAAAAATATATAGGACAGGTTCTTTTTTTTTCTTCGTTTAACTTTCGATGTTTTTCTTTAAAGCAAAAAAAAAAAAAAAAGAAAATGACGAAGAAGAAGATAAAGAAAAAGTTTAATGGAAAACTTTGATCAAAATGACATTTTTACGTTTTCTAATTTTAGAGACGAATCAAAATCCCAAGAGTTCAATTCCTGTAGGTATGACGTAAATGACTAACTGTCTAAGTTATACTTATGGAATGAAAATAATTTACGTCATTCATTTAATAGATTTTTCTTCTTCTTTTTCTTCTTTTATTTTTTTAATCATTTTCTCTCCAAATAAAATTTGAACTTGTCAATTATACAATAAAATTTGACCATTTAATATCCGTTTATTTTTAGAAATATTTTGACAGGTTTCTTTTGGTTGTATACATTCTCAAGAACAAATAAAAGAAAAAAAAGTTGTTAAACAAGAATAAAAAGATTTAAATCTTAAAAGTCGTCATCATAATCAATCAAGGAAACCTTCCGCATTTCTTTACTTATTTGTTGTTGTTTTCATTCTAATTAAATAAAATTATTTCTTTATTGACGCACAAAAATAATTTTTATTTTTTTTACATAATTCTGAATAGAGTCAACTAAACTTAAAGACATAATCAAGGTCATTGTGAAAGACGAAAGTAATCAGTTCACTTTTTTTGTTTCTTTTTCTTTATTTGTTCTTATAAAGTTGCGCGTTGGCGCCAAAATAAAAAAGAGAAAAGAAAAAAAACACACACACACAAACAAATGAAAAGTGGTAATAATTTTCAACCAAACGACACTGAAAATTTATTTATTACAATTTTATTCTTAAAATGGTGAATTTAACATTATTTTTTTACATAATTAAAATAATAATGCCATTGTTCAAAATAGAACATGGACGTCTTTATCACAGATGAAAAAGAAAAATATAAAGAATGAATAAATATATATAAGAAATACAGCATCTTACTTATTATGTTACATCTTTATATTTTTATATGTACTGATATTTATTATTTACTTGATTTGACTTCTTCATTTTTTTTTTTTTGTTCTTCTCAATAACATGAATTATATACACAAATGTCATGAATCTCATGTACTATTGACCTTTGTTTAAGTTTTACACAGAATAATATCATTCTCTATCTCTTTTCCTCTTACTTCAATATGTTTTAACTTTAATAAATTATTACACGATTTCTAATAATGTCTCTTCAATTTTTTAACTTTTTTTTTTTTTTTGCATTTCTTAAGAGGCTTTTTTATTATTTTCCATTTTGTAAAATAAGACAAATTTTGTTATGAATAATTTTTTTAACAAATAAATCAATCGAAAATCTATATAAGTGAAATATTTTTTTAAGGAGTGAAGGAGAAGAATTTATTGTCGTTGATGATTAAGTCAACAATCTGCAATTTTTTTTAAATTCCACTTAACGATGAATGTCAAAGTTTTGTCAATTTTTATTATTTAAATTATTGGTACATGTGATTATTGTAATCTTGTGATTTATTGTATCGAGATCAACTTTTCTGTTCCAGGAAGAATCTGTTCATTAAAAATACTGAATTCACAAAAAAAATGTTAATTTTTTGTTGATTATTTAAAAAAGAAACAGAAGATAATTATTTCTATACTGACTTTTGAAATTTAATTAACGGATTAAGATTTTGCAAAAAAATTTCCATTAGCACATAACTAAATTAAATCCGATATAATTTAATTCATATGGACATCAGACAGTGTCCTCTTAACTTATAATTTACACATACATTTACTTATTCCTCCATTTACCCCACTATACACCAGAATTATATTTATTTAGTTGTTACACGATTTTATACTTTAAATAAAAAGTGTTTAATGTAAATTTGCACCTACTTTTTTTTTCTTTGTATTAAATAATAATAAGACAATAATAATTTATGTTAATTATCCATAGCATTTATGTAATATGCATTATTTTATGTCAATTACGTCTTTTTTTTTTCTTTAAACTTATAATACGCGAATATAAATATCATCAATAATTATGCGAATATCATAATAAAAATCGAGTGGAAATGATGATATATTTTATAATAATCGTTAATTAATTGTATAATTTTATATGTACATACTAAGGCTGAATTCGAAAGTTACTTTTCTCACTTTAAAAGTTTCACTAAATATTCAATCTACTCCCTCTGCTCCCTTTCCGTAATGTACGTATTTGAGTGGGAAGATTTTCGTACACTCTACAAATACTTTAAATTAAAGTCAAATGTGACTTTCGGATGTCGCCTTAAATCCTTTCACTTGACCATTTTAATAAAAAGTTAACAAAAGAATGTTAAACTATGGTCAAGGGCTGCAATGTTGTGACCGTAATTACTACACCATAACAATAATTTATATCTTGTTAGTTGTAACTTGTGGTTGTACCAATTAAATTAAAAAGATTATAAAATTTTTTACAATTTTTTTGTTGTTTTTTGTCTTTTTCTTTTGCCGTTTTTTTTTTCTTTTATTTTCTTTTACCAATAAAAAATTTATTTAAAAATTTTCAATTTTCAATTTAATTTAATTGAGTTTTTTTTTTGTTTTCACAATTTTTTTTTTCATTCTTTAGAGTTGATTTACAGTGAAGACGAGGTGAGAATTTTAAAACAAAATAAATGAAAAATTAGAAATTGAAATGGGGGAAAAAAAACAAATCTTACTGTCTGGAATTTTTTAGTATTTTGATCCTTTTTCTTTCTTCTTTTTTTTTTTGCTTTTCCACAATACGCATTAGAACGTATATTTGGTGCTTTGTTTTTGTCTAGACTTTTTTCTACTACACAACTACACTCTTTCTTTCATATAAGAAGAAGAATATTCTTTTGATTGATGAAGTTAGTAAGTTGGGTAGAATTGTATAGGGCGGAGCTGTGAAGTAGATTGAGACAATACACTTGTACCTATTACATTTTTAAATTATAACAGAGAATATAATTTAGAATAAATGGGTATGAATAAATAAAGTTTAACAAAAGTTTCACTATATCTAAAAAAACTGAAAAAGTTTTTCTGTAGATTTAGCCTTTAAATTTTTCCTTTAAAATTACGAAATAAAATATTTTTTTTTTTATCTAAAATTGGATAAATTTTGATGTGCGGCACATAAAATTTTTTTTATCATTTCTTAAAGCTTTAAAAGTGTTGTCGTTAGTTTGAATTGAAATCCTTCCACAACAAGAGATTCTAATGGATTACTTTTTTCCTAAAATTTTCACACAAAAAGTTTTCTACTGAAAGTCAGAAGCAACATCATAAAAAAGATGAATCGTTCACACTTTCTTGGATAAGAATGTGAAACCGCTTGGAAAATAGAAATAAAATCGAAAACCTTGTGAAAGTTAAAAGTTGAAGTCACGAAGAAAATGTTAAGTTTCAGTAATTTTTAAATCTAAACCCTCGTTTAATTCCATCATGGAACTTCTCAATTATTACACAGTTCCTACGTGAGACATTGATTCTACTAAAAAATTTATCAGACTAGACAAGTGAAATTTTAGATGAAGTTGTAATTAATAAAATACTTAAAAAGTGGATAACTCTATAATTGTTCTATAATTAACTTTAATATTCTTAGATAAAATTAAGTTTAAAATTAACATCAAAGAAATTTATCAAATAAATAATTTCTTACATTAAATTTATAAAATTTTATAATTATTTTGTAATCAGAACCAATTTTTATAATTTCATTATGTTCAACCCTTTTTACATTCATCTTAACGTATAAATATAATTTGACATTATTTTTAATTATCAAAAGGATTTTGTAAATCCATATTAACACATGTCAAAATTAGATGACATAAAATATAAAATACAAAATTTTCATTTATTTTCTTAACTTTGCAAAAAAAAAAAGGTTTAATTTCTTGTAAAAAGCTTCGAATTTTCAAAGTCTTCACTTATGTTGAATACAATTGTTTACCTCAAAATTAATTAGCGTGTTACCATTAACATGCAAAAATATACAAACCAAATTTGTTATTCTATTTTGATTCTATTTTATAACAATTGTTGTTATTGTTGTTGTTTCTTAAGAGAGAAAGAAAAAGAATAATAACAACAACAATGAAATAAAATAAAAGAACATCGCAGTTGACGACAATATCCGTTGGAATATTCCATTCATCATTATCTCATGCGATTTTAATATTCAAATCGTTTGCAATAATAAAAAAAAACCCAATGAAGAAGAAAGACAAAGTCAGGAGACTAGATCCTTTTTCTTTGATCTGACATCGTCACCTTCTTCAATTTTTATTTTAATAAAAATTTGAATATTCAAAAAAAATAAAAATGGGATAGGAAAGGAAGGAAAACCTCAAACATATAGAAAAATATTGTAGGATTCGTGTCATTATTCATTCTCTCTATTATTTGTTGTCTTTACTTTTTTTTCCTTAGAAATTGAAAGCAGCAAGAAAAAATTACAATAAATTATGCAGTAACTTAATTGTTTGAAGGAAGCAACTCAAAACACTGAAAAAGAGATCCCATTTATTCTTTCATTATTAATTTATTCAATAGTTTTCTTCTTCCTTTTTTACTAGAAAATAAATATGTCACGTTTCTTCTGTTTTTTTTTTTTTGCGCTTTGCTTTGTTTCTTCTGCTTTGTTTTTTTTTTAAATTTTAAAATTCAAGATTTAAAAATTCTTATTATTTAAATTTTTTTATAATTTTTGTAACGTCCTTCCTTCTTCCCATACTTTCTACAAAAAATATTGATGATTACGATGTTGTTATTGTTGTTGTTGATGATGATGATGATGATGATCTTGTTGAGTCATTTTATTTCATCATTGTATATTTTATTATAGACGCCTAAATTACGTGTAAACTTGTTATTGCTGTATTTCTCTGCTCACACACACACACAATAATACCAACAACAATAAATAAATAAATAAACAACTACTAAATATCTAACTACTGACTGTTGTCACCACCCAAACACCAATCTCTATACGAAAAGTGTTTAATTTTATTTTAACATTATTTATTATTTATTTTGTTGTTGTTATTGTTGTTGTTGTATGAATAAATTAAAAGAGTCATTGAACGCAATCGCTGAATTATTTAAATTGAATTTAAATTGTACGATATATTGGATAGAAAACATTTATTTTTAAATAATTTTCTGTTTGTTTTTTTTTTTTTGTATAATCATTTTTATGTTATACGGATGACAGATTATTTTTGGTTAGAAAATTAATGTTAGTCTGGTCCATTCAGGAAGTTTTTAATAAACCTTCAATTCATATGTGATGTTCTATTTTTCACTTACGCGTAATATTTTGTGACTTTGTTTTTCCATCTGGGATGTTTGTTTACTTTACTTTCTACCTTGATCTGTCCTCATATTATATTTTCTTCTTTTATCTCAAGTTTTATTCAATTTAATGAAATCGATACTTTGAAATTAATATTTGTTGTTTTATTTTTGTTACTCTTGGTTGGCTTTCAAATAAGAAAAACTTTGAAAGACAACCAAGAAAAGTTTACTAAAAAGATACGAAGGCTAAAATGTTTGTGTGTGTTCTTTTTACTTTTTCTATACTTTTACTTTTTTCTCTTAAATTTTCCATTTCTTTTTGGAAAATAAGAAAAGTTTCAGGATTAATTACGTACAAATTAATGGAAGACTTTTCTAAAGATTTTCATTTACCTAATTTTATGAAAATCTCTGATCAGAAACAATGGACCGGATGTTTAAACATAGGTTTAAGATTTCACTGAATAAAAAAATGTGTTGTATTTTATGCGTGGTCAAAAAGAGAAAATTTCAATTATAATTTTCTATTCAATTTTCCTATTTTCATTTTATTAGAGAAAGAGAGAGAAAAGAAAGCACGAAAAACAATAAACATAAAAATATTTGTACAAAATAATCCCATTTATTTCTATTGGATTGATGGGGTTGGGTCTTGTATTGGATGTACAATTTGTTGTTATTGTAATGGGTGAAAATGGAAAAATACAAAATATAAAGAATAAAACAAATCAGGATAAATATATAGGTAGATAAGAAAGTATTAAGAATTAATTTAAATTCACTCAAATTGATCTTACAGAAAAAAAAAATCTTTTCACTCTATTCAGTCAAGACGTTTTCTTATTGTTAAAGTTTCGATTTTAAGTTAACGCATAAATAAATGATAGCAAAATGTAACAAAAAAAAAACTCTGTAGTAAATGGAATAAAGTAAAACATCACGTGATGACATGACAATATGGTTACACACAAATATAGAATATTATTTAACCAAATATAGATCAGTCTAATTCAATAGATTATTTGGTTGTATTTGTGGTATGTCTATTGTTGAATTTTGTCTTTTTTGTCCTTTCATTACAAATCGAAATAAAAAGAAATTCTAAAAAAAGTTATTTTATCAGAATGTTCAGTTCTCAGTCTATATTTAATGTTTACGATACAAATTCAATTATATTGAATATAAAAAATTGGCGGGGAATTTTGTAAGTTATAGGAAGTAGAGTTTTATCTGGTTAATTCATCAATATCTACTAACAGAAAATAGAAAATAAGTGACAGTCACAGAATGACTTTTGACTTTGAAAATATTATTTATTTATAGAACTCAAAAATGATATCAAATATTTTTCTATATTTTCTCCTCTTTCGTTTTGCTCTTACCATCAATTACCCATATTTTATCATGTTTTATTTCTTCGTATTTTGATAAAAATCGATATAAGTCGATAATACAAATTTTCTTGTCTACTTCTTTTTTTTTTTATTTAGTAAAAAAGGAAAAAGTCGAACCAAATTTGACATAAATTTTTTTCTCATATGAAAAAAAAAGGGATCAATATTAGAGAGATCTGATTCTGGACAACGATAGATGATTAAATGGAGCATATAGAAAATATATACGATTTTCCAAATCATTGAATTCAGAAACTTATTTTTAGTTTCTCTGTTGTATGTTGTACAGTCTAGTCTCTCTTCTTTTTTTTGACTAGATGACTAGTTGCACTTACCTAACTAGTTCAATAGAAAACCAATTTTTATTTGATGAAAATTATTAAATTCCTCACACTTTTAAATTTATTAATGGAACAAAAGTTGTTAATTTTAAACAAAATTTTTAATTTATGAACTTATAAGGGTTGACTTGTAACTTTTTAATTTTTTTTTTTCTTTGAAGAATTTTCAACAATTTATGAAAAATATTTTATTCCACTTGAATTTGTTTATTTATTTTGTCATAAGACAAAATGAACAAAAAAATGTCACATTAATTATTTCAATTAACTTAAGAGTAAAATAAATAATAAAATGAACTGATGAACCTGAAATGGTCAATAACCTTTTAATTTAGAGAATGGCGACTGTGTAAAAAAATTTATGAATAAAAATTATTCAATTTATTTAATTATGCAATAAAATTCAATTGTTTCACAGTTTTGCTTTCTTTCGATTTTAATTCAGGAGAGGAAAGAAAAGAGAAGAAGAAATTTCTAGAAGAAAAAAAATGTCATCATAATTTTCTTCTTTCTATTTTAATATGAAAATTATAAATTAACTTTACTGAAGATAATAAGAGTCAAGTCAGTTGTGATAATTTGAACTAATTAAAGTTCAGCTTCAGGCAGTTCAATTTTTTTTTTTGCAAAATAGTTCAATTCAAATTATCGTGAACAAGTTTTAATTATAAAATACTCGACTAAAAATTGTTCAGCTTTCTGATTTTGTTGAATTTTTTTAAAATTTAATTGAATTAATCGAATTATCCGGACTATCAAGGATTTTGATTTTAAACTTTAGTTGGTTTAATTTTGGGTTATCCAGACTATTGAATGACTTAACTGGTTTATGATTTATTGTATTTCCGTCACAGGAAGTGTATAAAAAGCTTTCAATGCCAAAATAATTCATATTATCAATTTTTCTTATCTTAAATGGAAAATAAGACGTAGCGGAAGAAAATATGAAAGAGAAAAGATGACGAACAGAAACTAGTTTTATTATAAGATCAACATTGATTTATTGAGATTAAGATGAAAAACACAATGTGTACCGGATTTATTAAAAGAAAAAGTGTACTTAATAAAATGTCTTGAATATTACAAAGTTACATGAAAATGTTACGATTTAAATCGTAAGAAAATAATCAAAAATAAAAAACAAATAAATTGAAAAGAATTGAATTTAATGTAAATAAATAAACAAATTTTATCATGAACAGAAAAATATACAAGTTTAACATTTTTGTGTTGTTGCGATTATTGCAACAAAAAAATTTTTTGTATAAATTAACAATAAATTGTTTTCTTTTTCCAAATTATTAGACCGTCAAATCAACTTTATTATAAAAGCATTCACTTTATTTCGTCGTTGTTGTTGTTGTTTTTGTTTTTGTTTTTGTTATTATTGACCTAACATAACAATTCATTTTTACATCCATATACAGTGAGTGTGAGAGACACATGAGAACTAATGTGGAAAGAACTTAAGTGCTTAAAGTTCTCAATTGTCCCCACCCAGTAACCACTGTGTCTTAGTTTCTTTATAAGAACAAGAATAACATTTAGTGAAATGATTTCAAAAAAATGTATTTTATTAAGGGCACTTACAACGTACATTCACCTTAAATCTTATCTTTATAGTTTATGACCGTAATAAGATTGATTTACCATCAAATAATTCGTTATATTCGGGTCAATCAATAAATCATCTGAAGATGAAAAAAAAGTGTGCAAATTTCAAATTGAAAAGTGAAATAAATTTTATTTATTCATAAGGCTTCCGTCTGTTCGCAAGATTTATGTTCGATTTATGTCAGCATATAAATGATTAATCTCGATTAATTATTATTTTAATATATTTTAAGGATCTTCATAATCCACCACTGAGTATTTAAAAAAGACTTAAAATTCCGTTCTTCATAATCTGTACTCACGGAGTCAAACAATCCAGTTTAATCGTAAAAACAAAAAAAAATAAACTTGTTGATTAACTTTTTTCTTTCTCTTGATCGTTAAGACAATTTCTGTATTTTTATTTTTATTTTCTTCTTCATACAGAAGTAAAGTAATTTCGTCCATTGAACTTTTATTTAATATTCCCATTCTCTCAGTGTCTTTCTCTTTCTCTTTCTCTCTCGCTCTAATCTGTGTTTTAAGTCTCGGTCGTATTTTTATTACCGTTTTTTTCTTTATTGTCTTTCTCTATAAATTCAGATTTTAAAAGAAGACGACCGAGATGTTGTTTGTTTTTCTTAAGAGTTTTTATTAAAATAAAAAAACATTAAAATTTTCAATTAAAATTAGTCACTCCATTTATGTGTTACAAATTGTTCACATTTTGATGTCTCTATTTTTTCTTAAGATTAACAGACGTTATTATAAAATTATTAACAATTGAATATATTTTTAAAGTCGACTTTAACGTATCAAATTAATTCTGTTTCTGTTTCAACTAAAGTTTATAATTGTGCAAGAGTAGATCAACACTAAAAATTTAGAAGCGTGCGACTATAAAAATGTAAACAAATAATAAAAATTTAAATTTATTTAATACGAAACGGAAATGATCCACTCACATCAGAAGGAAAATCCAATTCATTTTTTCTTCTATTGAATAAAAATTAATAAAAAAAAAAAGTGGAAAATTACTTTTACACAAATTATGCGAAATTCATTTAGGGGGGAAACAAACAAACAAAATAATTAAAAACAAATAAAAATGCATATCGGTAATATTTTTGTTGTTTTTGTAAAATTTGCAAAATTACAAATGTTTAATTTATTATCAAACAATTATTATTGTTTTGTTTTTCGTTGCGAAAATGATAAATCATTAACTTTCAAAAAATTATTAAAATTAAAGGAAATTTAAATGAAGAAAAAGAAAATGTGTATTCCACTTATTTATATGTAGTTGGTTGTTGTTGTTGTTGTTTTTGTTGTTGTTGTTGGAAACGGATTATTGTATAACAATTGTTTCTTTTATATTTTTGAATAAAAACTAAAATTTTAAAAGGAAACACAAAAGAAAATAATGTCTTTGAATGAATTCAATTTAAAATAAAATTGAATCGTGATAATAAAAAATAAAAAAATTGTCAAATAAAAAATTCGAAAGGAAAAAAGAAATAATTTGATGAAAGAATTTTAAATGTGTATAGGAACGTGTGTGAGGGTTTACTCGGTTGTGTGAACTTCCACTTAATTTTATTTTTGTGTAAAAATGATGGTTTGGCTTTATACGTAATTCTTAAGTTCTCTTGCATGAAATTCCAGGTGCAATTTTAAGTTAAGTTTCATTCTGTACGGTTTAAAAAAAAAATAATCAGAAAATCATAAAACTTCATTGGAGACATAAAGTTCTTTCTGTGTCCCCTTTTTTTTACAAGTAGACAACAATTAGTTCAAAGTGTAAAAGAAAAATACGAAGTTAACTTAAAGAAAGAACGAAAAAAAAAAAATATGTGCTAACTTTATGGATTTATGTCGATAACATAAGAAAAACAATTCACTTTACAGTCAAAAAGGTATTCGAACAAGAAACGTGAGATGTTTACTGAATTTATTTACAAAAAGTAAGAACATAAAGAAAATGGAATAAAATCGAAAAATCATTAAATAAAAAATGATTAAGATTTTTGGTCAGTTTTTTTGACCTAAATAACAGAATGGACCAAACTAAAAAAAAAAATAATTTGAACCCTTCTGATTTTTCTTTTATTACGTTCCTCAATTATCGTATTTTATTCCAGTTTTTTTTTTTGTTATTCATCGATTTATCTGAATCTGATAAACAAAAAAAAAAAACAGAACATCCAAAAAATAACTCACAATCCAAAATTAGATTTGGCAAAATACAAAAAAAATTAACCAAAATAAATAATTGCATTTTTTTTATTGAAGGCAAAGAACAGCGAAATATCAAATATAGGAATTTTTTTTTTGTTTGGTCAAGAAACGGCATTGCAATTCTTTCTGGTTCATTAAATAAAACATGAAATAATTTTTTTGAAATCTTTCAATTTTTGAAATTCACGTCTTGTTTTTTTTTTCTCGTCTTTTGTTGAAATTTTCAAATGCAACTTTTTCTGTTTTTTTATTCGATTCGCAATTTTGAAGGCAACTGTTTTTTTTTTTTTTTTGTTATTTTGTCTTAAATGTTACTGCTGTTGTGTCTTCTGAACTCTTTCCACCAATATTTATTCTTTTATTATATATTTGCCCTCAATTGCGTCAATTTATTTTTGGATCTGATATATATATGTGTGTGTGTGTGTGTTGTGTGTGCATGCATGTTAGAAGAAGACAAGAAACATTATTCTAATATTTAGTCTTCACCTCTTTAATAAATTTGCATTAAACTAAATCGACAAAAATAATAAAAAAAAAAAAAGGTCCAAAGAAAAAAAAACTCTTTTCATTTTGTTCGGTGGTTGCTGTGTTGTTGTTGTTGTTTTTTTTTTTGTCTTTTCGTCTATAAAAAGAAACTTTCTGTGTAACATTTACTGATTTCTTTTATTGTTTTTACCTTTCGCTTGTTACAAATTACTTCACAAGTTGAAATAATTCAAATTCAAAACTCAAAAAAAAAATTCGTTTCTTGATGTTTGTTGTTGTTGTTGTTGTCATTTTCTATTCCATTTTACCTTATTTCTCCATAAATTTTTTGTTCATCAACTAACTTTGTCTTCTTTGTAACTTCCTTTTTTTTTTTTTGGTTTTTTCGTTCATTTACCACACCAGACTTTATTATTATCCTGCCTCATTTTCCTTTTTTTTTTTTATTCATCGTTTGTAACGAACATATCGATTAAAAAAGTTTTAAGTTGTTTGAATTATTTAAATACATTTTTTTTTTGTTCTCTTAGTTGTGACGCGTTTTAATAAAAAGTGAAATTGAGGAAAAACCAACAATAAAGCAACAGTAAAAAAAAGAAAAATGTTCCCCTTTTGTGTATTAAAGTGAAAAAAGTAGAAGAAGAAAAGGACAAATGAAAGAATAAAAATTCTTTATTCATTTAAAGCGTGATTTTTCACCATCAAAAACAGAATCAAGAAAAGAAAAAAACCAAAAAAAAAAAAATATTTAAACCGTAAAGAAAAACAGTTAAAAGTAAAGAAAATGGGGAAAAATTAAGAAAATGTTATAAAATTATTTATAGAAAGTGAAACTAATGTCAGTAATTTGTATAAGTGTAGCGTTTCTTCTCTCATTCTCATTTTTCTTCTACTTTTCTTTTTTTGTGCTTTTCTTTTTGTTTTGTTGGTTGAACTGATTTAACGATGTCGTGCATGTTTTGAAGAAAACCCAAAAATAAAAAAAAAAAAGGATTTTCCAGCATAAAATGTAAATTATTGTTGATACAAATCATTTATAGTTTTTTTCTTTTCGATTTAGGTAATTTAAAATTAATTATGGGAAATTATTTGGACTAAAAATAAAAATTCTTATGAAAACAAAAAACAAATGTCAGATTTTTTAGAACGATTATGTTTTTTTTTTTGTCTTAGAAAAACAATTTTTTCGTATTTTCGTTTTGATGTCATTAAATATAAAAATTTAATTATTTATATTTAATTTTGACCCTGAACCTTCTCTCCTTTCGCCCTACTTTTCTATTTTTCTATATTTTATTTCTAATCTAGTTGATTGATGTGCTTTTAAAAGATTCTTCTTCTTCTTCTTCTTTTCACTCTACGCACATGAACAAAAAGTTGTAAACTCGATTTTGTTTTTAACCGGATTTTTCTTTTTTTTCCATTTCCCCAAAAAGTAGTCATCCATTTTTAAATTTAATTTTATATTTTTTATTGCTTATGACGTCACATCTTATCCTGTCATGACATCCTTTTAAAGGTTTTATTTTATAAATTAAATTTTTAAACTTTGTCAGTTAGTACAGAAGAACGACCAATCAAAAATTAAATAATCTATATAGAAAAATCGATCAAATATAATTAACGATGGAAAACAAAAGATTTTTTCTTCTTCACTGAAAACATTTTTTTCAATAATTTTTAATGAAAATTGTGTTATTATTATATATAATAAGGAAGAAGAAGAAGAATAAGAAGAACAAAATGATGACGAAGAAGAAAAAGTTAACATAAAATCTAATTCAAAACTGAAATTATTCAATATTAGTGTGTATCCTAAGAGCTGGCAATGCACCGAATCGAATTAAAAATGCATATGCAGATGCTAGGTGGTTCAGAACTCACCTTAAAAAATAGTTAGGTCTCCTAGTTACTAATAACCTTAGTCGTTGATGTACTACTGAAATACAATACAATACAAACAAATATTAGTAGACGCGACTATTTTCAATTTGTTTTCATTTTTTTTTCTTTCTTTTTTAAATTATTCAAAAGTGAATTTTTTTTGTTTTTTTTTTTGGTTAAACTTAACAACAATAATTTTTCTCAGTTTTTATCGAAATTATTATTGTTGTTGTTGTTATATTTGTCTTTTTTTTAAAAGAAAATTTTCCATTTTCTAAATGGACGATAGAAAATTATTTAAATCTTAACGTAAATGTCAAACATTGAATAACAAAAGATTTATTCTGTTTTTATGTTTTTCTTTTTCTTCTTCTTCTTCTTCTTCTTTTATTTTGTTTTGATACAAAAAAGATAAAAAGAAAAATCACTTTAAGCTTAATGAAATGGATATGCGTTTCTGTGTTTATGTGCATGTGTGTGTGTGTATGTGTATGTGTGTGTGTGTGTGTATGTACGTGTGTGTGTATGTGTATGTGTGTGTGTATGTGATTATCTGAAATAGATAGAAAAATGTCTCCAATTTCTGTAAACAAAAGAAAATAACAAAAGTTTATGGTTGAATCAATTTTTATTCTTTTATAACATTTTTCTTAAGTTACAAGAAAAATAATAAACATTATAAAGAAAAATAAAATTTGATTCTTTTATTTTTTATTTTGTCTTATTTATGAATTCATATTTTTATATTTTTATTTATTTATTTTTATTTTTGTTCATTTCTCAGAAATTTTCTATTTTATTATGAATTAATTAAATGTAGAAAAATCATATCCGTCTTCATGTATTTTCCAATTTTCCATTTGTAAATTTCTGTATTTTTTTTTTTTTTTTTTTAAATCGTGAACTTTTGTTTTGTGTTTTTGTTTTTTTTTCGATTTAAAATGAATTTGTTGAATATTTTTTATAATTGCGGTTCAATTTCTGTTTTTTTTTTTTGTATGAAGACACGTGTTACCTACTAATTAATGCACAACTTAACCTACACTTGACTTCTTTTTTTTTTGTTTTTTGGTACCTGGAAGTTTACTAAATTAATATGAAGTAAATTGTTTCGATTTTATCAAATACTTTTAATGTTCAATAAAATTAATGACGAATTAATTTAATGACGATGAACAAGAAGAATTTAGTAAGAAAGAAAAACAATTCATTTTATTTCTTTTGTTTGGTTTTTATTTTGTTTTGTTTTTATTTTGTTTTTTTTTCTTTATTTATTGTTGCATTTGTGTTTGTATTTGTGTTAGTTTGTTGTATAATAATTGTTATACTGGAACGTCCATCGTATATGGAAACGTCGTCGCATTCATTTGATATCAACGATGCGTGACGTTTCTTTTTTTTTTTTTCTGTGTTTTCATTTGTGTGTTGTTTTTTTTTTCTTTACATAAAAAAAGAACAACAACAAAAAATTATGTATTCGCGTAAATTTTTGTTTTTAAATAAATAAATAATATTTTTCACGAATTTAGCCTTGAATTAATTATAAATTATTAAATTCTGAATAAATTTTCTATTTTTTTTTTTGTTTTTTATTATTGTTGTTGTTGTTGTTGTTTTTTTTTTCTAAGCAGGACAATAGACAATTCTTTCATCGTCTTCCTTCACTTGACCTTGTCAGAAATAAAAATACTTTTTTTCTGAAGACATTTTGAATTCCTGCAGATGAAAAATCATAAGGCCCTCATCTCTAAAAATGATCCTTAAAAGACAATCATAAAGGGACCGTACAATTATTTAAATTCTGAATAAGAATTTCTGCAGAAATTTTGTTATTGTTTTGTTTACTTTGAAAAAAAAAAAAAAACAAACTGTTGTTGAAGGTAAACCTCCCAGTCTTTTTATTGATTGTTTTTAAACGCAGTGGGTCGTAGGTAATAAAACCAAGAGCAAATAAAAAAAAAAAATCAAATCTGTTTTTGTACATTTTACTTTGGACTATTGTTGTTATACTTAAATATATCCATACAATCATTAATAATTTAAAGACAAATTCATAAATAGAAAATACAAATATGCTGTCACACCTTCAAATATAATGAAAAGAAAAAAATTATGTATGAATTATTTTCTTCATTTGTTTGTTTCAGTTTCAGTTTCGTGTTTTGGTAAAAAAATCTCAACAAATATGTACCCAACTGAATGACAATGTATGTGTCTGTATGCTCTATGTGTGTGTGTGTATTTGTGGACAGTCCATTTTATATCAAATGAATTCGACCCTAAATAATGTCTGTACTTTTTATTATAGAGACACCAGACTCTTCACACACAATTTTTTTTATATGAGGTTAATTTGAATCTAAAAAATTAAAAACAAAAAACCAAAAACAAAAAACCAAAAAAAAACAAAACAAAAACAAAAATTTTATTCAATTAAAAAAAATTATTTATAGTATTTTTTTTTTTGGTTCTGTTTTTGTTTTTGTTTTTGTTGTTGTTTATTTTTGTGACTTTGATTAGCGTCGGTCAAGTCAACACTATAAATAAAAAACAAACTTATGTTTGTTTGGTTGCGCAGAATAAACGAACAAAACAATCTAGAATAATTCATTCTTGTATCATTTTTGATTATAGTTAATTTTTTTTTCATATTTCATGGATGAGTTTTTTAAATAAAGTCACCTTACATTTATTATTTACAAATAAAATAATACGTCACTCTTGATTCATTCTGTAATGTTTGTTATTGTTTCTTATCACTGGTGACACATTAAATTCTTATATACAAGAAAAAAAAAAGTACAAAGCCAAAGAAAGAAACCAAAATGAATAAAAGTAAAATAGAAAAAGGCAAAAGGAAAAAAGAGAAAAAAAAAGGATCCAAAGAAACGATTTATGACAAACACAAAAAGCTTCTGTGTATTTTTTTATCTTTTGACCTTTTTTTTTTTTTGTTCTCTTCATTCCTAACATAAAATTCTTGATCTGGATTTTTCCTTAAATGTTCTATTGAAGGTGGATTTATTTAAAGTTTATTGAAGTAAATTTTAATAACAGATCAGGGAAAAATGGTTTGTAATAAACTATTTAGAAAAGATGAAAAAAAAGGGATCGATTTTATGTTTGTTGAGTCATTTTTTATTTAAAGTTAAAGAATCAAAGATAATCTTTTGAATTTTTTTGTTTCTTATTTTCTTTTGTTTGTATTTTTCGGTGATAAATTATCTTTTATTTGACTTTGACAAAATTGTCTATATAGGCAATACAAATTAGTCAAATGATTTGAATAATAAACATCATTCATTATTGAGTCATAATATTATCTCAGAATTTAGTTTAGATAATTATGGTTCCGATATTTTACTAATAGGAAACGTAATAACCCCCCTTCTAAGACCTCTTCTAAGACACTAAAATGCAATAACAAATAGACAAAAACAAAAATATTCTTCATTTAAAAAAGGGATAAGAATTTTTTTCTCTCTCTTATATTAATTAATTAAATAATTATTTGTTCTTAGTAAATTAAAAATTAATAATTATATAAATTATGAGAATCTTGCACTGATTGTTATACCTAATTATTAGTTATATTTTATACATTATTATATTTTAACACGAATATGAATTATTTTTTTAATTTCTTTCACACTGACATTTGTTTAAAATTCAATATTCCCTTTCCGCATACAAATAATTAGAAAATTTCAGTAAAAAATATTGAAAAATTTAAAACAAAATAAATCTGAATTTGAATAAATAATGTACTATCAGTATCCCCTCCACCCCCCCCCCCCCTTCCACTTTCTTTTAATATTCAAATGTAAAGATCTGTTTACACATCCATGCAATTGCAATTGTTTGTTTAATAAAAATCAAAAAAATAAAACATTGCATTTTATTATAAACTTTGTAGTTACTTGTGTAGTTACTTATTCATTCAATGTATACATACACAAATATTTATAATAAGTACATCAAGTATGTATATTATTATTTAATGTCAAAATTTAACTAATATTATTTTCATAAATATTTAACTCATCTCTCTCTCTCTCTCTATCTCTTTCTCTCCCCCATCTTTTTATCTTTCTTCTTTTGGTTTTTTTTTCCTCTGCAGAGTAAAATTATTATTTTTTATTTTTTACATTTTTTGTTTTATTAAAACAAACTCAAATTTTGTCTCTATACTTGAGTGTATGCATGTGTGTGTGTGTGTGTATCTATGCTGATATTTTTCTATAATCCTCTATCTAATATTCCATATATAAATAAGCAAAACAAAAAAAAAATTGTCGCGTCGTTCATTTCAATAGAGAGAAACACAAAAAAAAAAAAAAGAAGAAGAAAATATACAAAATAGAGATTGTTTAATGCAACAACAACAAATAGTAAGCAACAATAATCACAGTAATAAACAAAATGGCAACAGTAACAAAATGGCAAACAATAATACCCAAATTATTATCATTTGTATAAATTTTCTGTTTGTTTCTTTTACAATTTCCATTTATTTATTTATTCTTTTGTATTCGCTTCTGTTTATGTTTTTTTTTTTTTTATGAAAGGAAATTCAAACCGATTTTCTTTAAAACCAAAAAAAAGAAAAGAAAAAAAAAACAACGAAGATACAGAAAAATGTTGTCTCAGTTAATCAGAAGAAGAACTGCAGAAAATTCATGTTAGAATTTTTTAACGTATTTTATTTTTTTGTTGTTCATAATAACATTAGTCTACTCTACTGACAACACAACAAGATAATTCTCATTAACACAGACCCAACCAACAGCATCAACATTTAACTCTAGATAACTGTAAGTTTGCGAATAATAATAAAATAATAAATGAAAAAGTTTTAATAGAAAAGAAACATCAAAAGAAAAAAGAAGAAGAAGAAAGAATAAGAATAAGAATCAGTAGAAGAAAAACGTATTGTGTGTGTAAGTGAGACAATATTTATTTTACATATTTTCTAATATTCCATTCTAGAAAATCAGAATAACACACAAAAAATATGTGGTAGTAGTATATTTTTATACATACAGTTTTTTATTTTCTGTTAACGTTTTTTTTCTGTTCTTCTTTTTCTTTTTCTTTTTCTTTTTCTTTTCATTTTTTTCTTCTTTTCAGTTTTTTTTTTTTCTTTTCATTTTTTTTCTTTCTTTTTTTTCGCCAGTTGAACTAAATTTCAACCAAAGCAAAAATATATTCATTTGGTAACGTTGTTGTTGTTGCTGCTGTTGCTGTTGTTGTTGTTGTTGTTGTTGTTGTATTATTATATTTATTTATTTTTTTGTTGCCTCTTAACAACAACTAAAGCCAGTCAGTCTCAATTCTCAAACCAAAAACCATTCCGTTAACAACTTTTGTTGCGATCAGAGGTCTGTCTCTCCTCTCTCTCTTTTTATTTATTTCTTTTTATTTTTTTTTTTCGTTTTTTGTTGTTTTTGTATTTCTCCACAAATTCATTGAAAAAAAATTTCATTTATTTTTTTTTTTTTTTTGCTTTTTAATTTTTTTTTTTATCAATTTAATTTTTTTTTGATTCACGTTTTTTTTTTTTCGCGTCTTTTTTTTCCCCCCCTTTCACTCATTTTGAGTTTATTTTCAATTAATTCCTGTTCACATTTTTACTCCTCTTCCTTGTAAATTTTTCGGTGAAAATTTTTTTTTCCATTAAATTTTCTCTAGAGAAGAAAAGTTTAAAGTTCAATATTTTCATTGATTTAAATTGTTTTTTTTTTCTCATTTGTGGAAATTTTCTCTTTATGAAAATCAAAAAACAAAAAAAAAAACCAAAAACAAAAAAAACAAAAAAAACAAAAATAGAAAAAAAAAGGAGAATTTTTCTTAGTGAATTATTTTTGTTGTTGTTGTTGTTGTTCTTGTTGTTGTTGTGACACAGAAAATAATTAAAAATTGTTTTTCTTTTTAACTTCAGTTTTTCCTTAGTTGAATTATTTACTTTTTTTATTGTTTATTTATTTTCTGTTCTGTTGGGTGGTAAAAAAGAAAAAAAAAAAAAGTGTTTCTTGGAAAAAGAAGAAAAAAAAAAAAGTTAAGGGAAAAAATAAAAATTTTTTTTAATAAAGTGAAAATTGAATTAAATTTAATTTGATTCAAATGAACGGACCAATTTAATTTTTCTTTTGTTTTTTTTTTTTTTTTTGTAAAAAGTGAATTTTGATTTGTTTTGTTTTTTGTTTTCTTCCAAAAATTCAAAAATTTTCCTCAAAAATCTTTTCTGTTTTTTTGTTGTTGTTGTTGTTCTTTAATTTAACAAATTACTTTGTTTTGTTTGTGTCTACCAATTTTCTTCAGGAACACCAAAAAAAAACATAAATAAAATTATAAGAAATTAAAGCAACAAAATAAAAATAAAAATAAAAAGAAAGGAAAGGAAAAGAAACAAAAACAAAAACAAAAAAAACGCCCAGAGATTGAATTTTTATTCTTTGGTTTAAAAACTGTGATAAAATAAATTCAAAAAAAAATAATACTATGAAGGTTAAGGCAGCACATAAAAGGATTTTTCGTCGAAGGAAAACTAAAAAATATTCAGAAAAATATCCAACACCAAAGTAAGTTTTTTGTTTTTCTTTTTTTTTTGTTTCACACAAAATCTTCTAAACGTAAAAAATAGAAAAATGGAAATCACACGCACAAATACAAATATTTAGCGTAAATTCAAGAATATTTTTATCTTAACGTCACATAATCTGCACAAACTTACGCATACACACACACACATTTTTTTTTAATTAGCAAAATAAATTGAATATACTCACCTCCTACACTCACCTCCTCTTCACCTCCTTCATACACAATTTTTGTATTATTATTAAGTCAAAATCAATTAATTGATTTTATCTGGATTCCATTCTATACACACATACACACATAACACACGAGGCACACATACACATACAATACACAAATATTGTATGCACAATTATTAAGTTTTCATTTTGTTTGTTTTTGGAAATTATTCCATTGTTTTTATTAAATAATTATTTTACGTCTTTCCTTTTCTTCTTCTTCTTCTTCATCATCTTAATCACCACTTTTTCCACACCACTTTTGTCTCATCATGTTTTTATTAGTGTAGCTTTAGTGTAAAGTGCCACTTATGTTTGTATATTTTTCTTGCTGTTAATTTTCTAATTAATTTCTTGTAATTATCGATTTTTCAACTTTCTTTATTTTTATTGAATTATTGAATTTTTTATGAAGGTAAAAAAAAATGAAAATGTACAAAAATTGCCGATGGGGTTAATTTATTTTTTTCCATCTATTCACTTTTAACTTAATTAACGTAACCTAACTTGACTGACTTGAAATTGAGAATGGGAAAATAACGATTGCAAAAAACAGAATCTGTCAAATGATAAAAAGTTAATAATTAGTTTTCTTCTAAAAGATATCAGAAAGATGACCAATTAATTTTCCAATTTTCTCAGTTTTTTTTTTCGCTATTTTGTAAAATTTAGAAAATGTTTTCAATTTGTTTCCAACTAAAATAAATTGTCAGTAAATCCCAATTGTTTTTTAAAATTTTACTGTAAATAATTTTCAATCAAATTATAAATTTTGTCATTTGAAGATTTATTGTCCTTCTAAAATTCATTTATAAGTTACGTTCCCTAAGGAATAAAAAAGAAGGAAACATACAATGTTATATTATCACATTTCTAATTATGTTTCTTAAAAATTTTTTAAAAGTCCGGTTGAATTGTATTCGTTTTATGGTGATGAAAAATTGAGCGAAATTTAAGAAATTCGTACTCAGAATTTTATTGGGAAAAAGAAAATTTATTTTAGCAGCGAAAAATGCCACGAGGTTTTTCTTTTTGTTTCTTTAAACACATAAAAAAGAAACAGAAAAAAATAAAACAAACATAGAGAGAGAGAGAGAGAGACGAATTTTTTGTAAAATTAATTTTTTTTACACTTATTGTCAGTCACACTCAAATAGATCTAATTTCATCATCTTCAATATCATCAACATCATCATCTACATCATCATCATCATCATCATCATCGTTAGACGCCTGTTAATTCTCTTTTATTTTTTTATAATCTTCCTTTCTAAAAATAAAACGTTTTTTTTTAAGACAAAAAAAAAAAGATAGAAGAAGTGGAAGACGAGGGAAAAAAAATCTATATTTAATTTTGTTTTTTTTTTTTTAACAAAATACCAAAATTACAACAACAATTAGTGAAAATTACAAAAAAACCAAAAAAAAAAAAATAATAGAAAAAGGGAAAAGTATTTTGTTTTTCCCAGTAAAACTTTTCTCATCATTTCTCCATCACGTGTATTGTACTCCTACTACTACTACTACTACTACTTCTACTATTTTTTCTAACACTAATTCTACTACAACTCATGTGATTACTCTTCCTACTTTTTACTTGTACTTCGATCTCTTCTCATCAGGCTTTTGATGAGTGTAATTTTTTTTTTTTTTCTGTTGGTATTTTTATTGTTGTTTTCTTAAAAATCTCCAAATGTTATTGAATGTTTATTTTTTTTTTTCTTTTCTTTCTTATCTAAATAAAACATAAAATACGACGAAAAACCATTAAATATAGAAATAGAGTGAGTGAGAAAGACAGAGAGACAGAGAGTGTTGTGTTAGTGACCTATTCTTAATCTTTAACAAATTCATGAAATGAAGGAATATCAAAATGATAAGAATTTTGTTTTGTTTTTGTTTTTATTTTTTGTTTTAACTGATACAAATACATTAATGAACATTTTAATGGAAGACTAAACTAAAAATAATTAATCATATTTCACTTGTTACAACAACAATTTCTTACAAATTTTGATGAACCAAAAAAAAAGATTTCTCACTTAAAAAAATATTCAGAATAATTCTTAAAAGAAAATTTATTTTTATTTCAATCTAATCTAATCAATTGTTGTCTCTGTTACTCTTACATTAAACTTCGATTTAGTTAAATTTTTCTTAAGATCCTCATAAATTCATACAAATCTTATTTTCTTTTTTTTCTTTGGCAATATTTTAAAATAACACAATAATTGGAGGTACAAGAAATTCTACAAATTCTTGAATTTAGTCAGTCATCTTGATAGCTGGCCTTAAATATTTTCGCTTTTTTTTTTAATTAGTTTAAGAAATAAAAGAAGGAGAGAAAAAAAATATCAGTTCAGATTAAATTAGAGTAGACTTCATGAAACGATATTTTTAAATTTTTGAGAGAGAAAAAAAAAAAAAACTAAATTTAAAGAAAATTCAATATGCGAACGACATTTTTTTTTTGTCTTTTACGACAATTTACGATCTAGAAAACAGAGATAGCAACAACAAGAAAAACAAAAATCAAACAACCAAAAACAATAAATTGTCTGACATCACCGCAAGCATGGCTTTTCAGTTTTTCTTCTTCTATATTTTTTTTTGTTTCAAAAAATAGAAAAATAAATGAAAATCTAGAAAACAATAATAATTTCATGTTGCTGTACGGGGAAAGTAAACCATTCTTTGTCATTTGATGTGACACGAATGAGTACAGTGATTTCATTATATGTTGGCCATAAATTGGCAACATACACAGGTTATCTATTTTGTACGTGGAAAAATTATCTTATATTGTTTTCTCTAAACTTGTGATCTTCCCTTGCACCTTTTTTTAGTTAATAAAATCAAAAAAAAAAAAAGTTAATATTAACCGATTGTTATGAAATTTTTGCTGCAACACTGTTCAATGGTCCCCTAAGGGACTGCAATCAAACTTACTTAAAAATGAAATTTAAAAAAAAAAACAGTAAAAAAAACATAAAAATGGTACCGATTCTTAAATTCTGATGCGCGTTACTTACTCTTCGTTAAAACTAAAACAAAGTAAAATCTTAAGTGTTGATTTGTTTTTTTTTGCCTTTAATAAATAATTTATAAAATAAATTAATTAATTGATTGACAGTTTTTATTTAATTATTTCGTCTCTCTCTTAAATTAAATTAAGCCGTACATACAGACAACTTTCCTATTTTGGTAATTTTTATAATTTTTTATAGAAATATCAAAAGTAGCCAAAGACAAAAAAAAAAAGATTTCAATTGACTATTTTTAGTTAATTGTCTTAAAGTCTTAAACAGAAACGGAATATAAATAATATTATATTGTCTCACCCTCTGTTCAATTAACTTTTAATATAAATTGAAATTTAAAAGTCACACACAAATGAATCATCCTGTATTTGAATATCTTATAAAATAAAGAGGAAACTCTTAGTTTATATAAAATAAATTAAATAAAAACAACAATAAAAACAACAACAAAAAAACTGCAATTGAAATTGAAAATGATTATACGTTCTTCTTCTTCATCATCTTTATTTGTCTTGTCTTGTCTTGTCTTGTCTTGTCTCATCTTTTAATCAGAGTGAAGAAAATACAATAATAACAACAATTTTCATGGTCATTGTAATTATGCCAATAATTTTATTAATGTGTACTACGGAAATTTATGGGTCAGTGGGGTAAAGGGGATAAAGGAGAAGAAAAAAAATCAAGGAAAGTCATAAACGAATAGACAAACAGATGAAAAAGTTTAATGCAGTTTTTGGATAATTTATAATTTTACATTAACATTTTTCTCACATAATTTTCCTAACTAATAATTATGTGAATTCAATGAAAAACAAAATCAAATATAAAGTCAGATGATGGATGATGCCTCATAAAAAAAAATAGAGAATATTTTAAGAGTTAAAAAACCTGACCTAACACAATATATATTTTATTTTTTCTCTTTTTTTACTTTTCCAATACTTGAACTCAATTGCAAATAAGTTGGTAATAATTTATTTATCTTCTTGATGAATTATCTAATATTATAAGAATTATTAAATAATTAAATAATAACTAACAAAAGTAATTATCAATAAATCATAATTTAACAAAAAAAAACAAAAAAAGTTCAAGATTAGATTTTTTTTTTCTTCATTTAAATTTAAAGAAACAAATAAAGAAATAAATTGAAGTTAGCACAATAGTTAGTTAAAGTTAGTTGAAGTTAGTTAGTTAGTTAGTTAGTTAGTTTGTTAGTTAGTTAGTTAGTTAGTTTGTTAGTTAGTTTGTTAGTTAGTTTATTTGTTTGTTTGTTAGATAAGTGATCGTGTATTGTTTGTTGTTAGAAGTCAATTATATTAATCAATTAGCCGGTAGTTTATTAGTACAGTTAATTTAGTTACCATGAGTTAGTTTATTACCAGTCACTTTGGTCTGTCTTAATAAATAAGAATACATATAATACTTTTTATATTTTTTTTTCACATATAAATAAAAGAGAATCCTTGGACAAATTCTGTTGAGTAGCCAGGCTGAAATACAATAATATCCAAGGAGAGATATCATGTTTGTTTTTTTTCTAAAGAAAATAAAATACAACAAAAAAAAAAATGAATGTATTCTTTGACTTTACATTTATTAAAAATGGACGGAAATTGTATTTAGATAAATCATGCTATTTATAAAGATAACAGAACAGAGTGAAATATTTTTATTAAATATAAATAATTATTTAAATAATCATATTTATTTGTTTGTTGTATGCTACTTTTTTTGTCTTTATTTTGCTTCTTTTTTTTTTTTTTTTTCTTACGTGAAAAAAATGTTAATTATTTTTTTTTTATCGCAGTTTTTTAGCTTTTGTTTTGTGTGGATGTGTGTGTGTGTGTGTGTGTTCTTCATTTTTTTTTTTATAAAGAAAACATAAATATTCACAGCACAATACTGAAATTATTTCTATTCTTCTTCTTCTTCTTCTTCCTCTTCCTCTTCATTTTATTCTTCCCGCTCTTCTTCTTCTTCTTCTTCCTTCTTCTTCTTCTTCTTCAATTTAATGTTTTTCTTGTATTTTTTTTTATTTTTCAAATTAAAATAGAATTTCCTTGTTGTAATCGTGAAATCGTGTATATACACAGAAAAATAAAAACTAAAAGAGAAACGCACACAAGAAAATTGAGAGAAGGAAAAATTTGAAGGAAAATTAGTAAAAAAAAAATAAAAAAAATAAATTTCCACATGAACATTTTTTTTTGTCTTCTTCTTTTTATTGCCTTCATTTTCACACAAGAAAACTTCATATTTCTTAACTACTTTTTTTTTTTTGCTTTTTCTTTTTTATGTTGAAAGATTTTTGAAGATTATTTTTTTTTTTTTTCTTGATAAAAATAGAAAAATTCTTTTTGTTTTATGAAAGAGAATATCTGAGTTTATTAAGATGATTTTCCTCTTTTGTCTTGTGCGAATTTATATTTTTGACATTTTTTACTCCGTTTAAATTTCTTTTTATAATCATATAATAATGGAGACGATAAATGTGGTCACTTTTGTGGTCACTTGTTTTGCGCTAACATTTTCAGAACTTTTGTTTTAGATTTTTCACAAATTTTTTTGGCAAAATATTTCAAGATTTTCTTCACGTAAAATGTGGAATTATTTCACAATCATTTGTTAATTATAATTATTTAAACTTGACCAATGACCATTCATATATAATTGTTAATTATGACACTTTCACTACCAACATTAAATATTTATATCTGTCTTGATGTCTGTTCTGTTTGTCGGTTTATCAGTTTGTCTGTTTATTTGTCTAATAAAAACCAACAATTGAAAAATGAATATAAACGACATCAACAATAAGTGCAAGGACAATTTACAATTTATTTTTTATTTTTTGTTGACGTGTTGACAGAAGCTATTAATCGTGTTGTTGTTGTTGTTTTATATTTTTTGTCCATGTTAGTCTTGGCGCTTGAATAATTAAGAAAAATTTATGTCCACAATGAGAATTTATAAACCCTGGGGTATCAGGGTATTTTCTAAATCACAACATTCATGGATGAATTTAAAAAAAAATTGTTTAACGATTAACGAGCGTAAAATTAACGATTTTATAAATTATTAAAATATTGAGAAGCAGATGGAAAACTCTTGATTGATGGCAAATATTTAACGGACTCCGTAATATTGGCGAGGGTGAATTATTTAAAAGAAAAATTAAATTTTTATATAGAATATAATTTTATCACATTTATATCCATCTCTTTCTCTTCTCTCATTTCCCTTGACGTCTCCCATTTTGATCTTATATAAATGTTAAGAGTAACAATGATGTTCTGACGCTGTATTTTTTTTTTTTTTGTTAAAACAAGAAAGATAAATTTATTTTTAATAAAACGAAAGCGTTTTGTTTCTTTTTTTCACTCAACACTACCAAGAGAAATAAAATAAAAAAAAACCTTGATTCGTTTTTTTTTTCTCTTATATTTTTGGCTCATAAAATAAAAAACTACTTAACAGAATATCCACACACACACACACAGACACACATACGTATATAGTAACATACACACACGCATACAAACATATGTAAATTGTGTACAGATAAGAATATTTTGTAGATGTTAAAATTTAATTGTTTTCTTTATTTATCAATTTTATTGATTTTAATCAATGTAATTATTATATTGATTTAAAATTTTTATCGGTAAATGAGGGTTGAAGGGAGAAGTAAGGAAAAAAACCATAAAACTAAAGTTAAGAAAGTAGTTTTCTTGGTCTTGGTTTTTTTTTTTTTTTTGGTTAAATGCATTAACATCGTAATTCATGTGATTAACCTTAAAATTATATTAACGTAAAGTTGTTTTTTGGTTGCGTTAAATGAATCATTAAATATATTAACATTTATATTTTTATTAATTTTATTAATGTCCGGTTGGTCAATTATTAACCGCAATTTATGAAATTCCAAAAATAAAACAAAACATAAACACCAAATAAATGCAATTTAACCTAATTACAAAATTGAACAAATATTCATTAAATCCAAGACACATTTATAATTTTTAATTGTAAATCGAATGAAACAATTATTTATGTAATCTGACTCATTCATTTATACGTCACAGTTTAGTTGTATTTGATTCACTTATAATTGTTGTGGTTTTTTGCTATATTATAATCTAAAGATTATAAGGTAAACAGACAAAGGATGGTGAAAGATTAAGATTGTGACAAAAGAAAGATTAGATGATTTCAATTTAATAGTTATGTCATAAATTATTCAAATAAAAATCTTCTTGTCACAAGGTCATTTCTTTTCATTTGTAATTAACAAATGCATTGTAATTAACATACATATGTTTGTATGACTAATAAATAATTATTGAATGGAAAATTAAGATTTTAAGTGAATTCCAAAAATGTCATCATTAAATATTCCAATAAAATTGAAAATTCTTTAAAAACAAAAAAAAAAGAAGTTAATGTTAAGTAATGTTTTTTTTTCTTTCATTAATATTTTTTTTGTTTCTATTTTTAACTTTTTTTTTCTATTACAAAAGAGTTGTATTTTTAACATGTGGTTTTCGACTAATGAGTAAATCGCGAGTACTAAAAAATAACAACAACAACTAACTCAGATTCGTAAAGGGCCTAATAAAGTAAGATTGGTCAGTATTCCTCAGCCTTTTTGTGATGCAATTAAAATTATTTACTAAGGAACAGACTTATCCTGTTGTATCTAATTATATATCTTATTATTTAACATTAGAGTATGACTTGTATAAAGATAGAATTAAAAATAAAAAAATATTCTATATAAAATGTGTGTAGATTATAATTATAATTACGAAATGAATGAACTGATTGAAGGACTTACAATACTGATTAATGTCTGTCTAAAATACAAATAATTGTATTTTATGTACGCACAAAAATCTATAAGTAAAAAAAAAGAAAAATAAGAAATAATCATTGAAAAATAGACGCACACACACACACACACAGAAATAAAAACAGAAAACAAAAGAAAAAAAATAAACAGAAAAATATAAAAGTTGAAAGACATTACAAAAGGCATACAAGACAGAATTAGAATGATTATTATGAACGGAATTTATTTATAGATGATTTATTATTAACAACTCATAATTGTATGTACTTAATTCTAATTCAATTAAGTCAAGTATAAGATTAAAAGTAGTTTTATTCGACATGAAATTATAGAATTGGTAAAAAAAAAAATGGTAAGCATTAAGAAAAAAGTCGATTTTCACATATGGCAGATAAAATGTATCTTTCTTCTACATCAGATGAATTATGTTTGAAATTTGGGGGTGGTGGGGGAAATGACTTGATCTTATTTTGTGGAATATTCTTTAATAATTTAGTTATTTAGTTATTTTGTTAACGATGAAAATGAAAGGGAAAATCCAAATTAAATTTAATAATTAAAATAATTCTTGTTTATTGTAATTAATGTAAGTTGGGTACAAACTTATGATAATTAATACAGTAAGTCATAATTAAATAACAAAATAATTAATTGAATAACTCAAAAAATAATAAACAAAATATATACACACACACACACTTAAATATTCACATATGCCTTTTGTTATCTATTTATTTATTATAAATTTATGTCGTATTCACAATTTTTGTTTATTAAAACCTATAATCTTTAATCTTGTCTTCATCTTCCTCCTCTCCTTCATCATTTTTTTTGTGTTATAAACAACATGAAAAAGTGTCAAAATCACGTCGTTTTTCTTGTTTAACATTTTTTCTGTTGTTACTGTTTGCCTTTATTATTGGAAAAAATTATACGATTAGAAGATTGTTTAGAAAAAAATTTTTGTTGTAGGGTGAGAGGAGCATATGAATTTGTTGTTTAGGATCGTGTCATTTTTTTTGTAAATGAGAGAATGTTAAAATGAACAGATTATTGTTTCTGCTTTGTTTATATTTAATTTATTTTTTATTAAACAAATATTTAACTGATTAATATTTTTTTGATGACAAAATACAATAAATTATTTAATTTTAATATTTGTCTGCGATGTATTTTTATTTTTACTCAACCTTTTTCTCATTATTTTCCATAATCAAACTTATGGTAAAATTTTATTTGATTTGTTTATTCAAGTCACACGTTGTGTGTGTCACGTATTTAGATTAGCGTTTAAATTTTGTAAGTTACGAAAAATTGCACTGCTGGAGAAATAAAGTTGCTAAAAATTTTAAGGACATTTCGATTTAGCAAGATAAATCCTTTTTTAAATTTCTAGCAACCGAGTAACATTCAATTTCAATCATTTATACTCTTAAGTCCATTCGGTTCTGCATTTTTCTTTATGAATGACAATTTATTTTTTGTATGGAGATTGTGAACAAGCAGTTAATAATACTTTGTATGTGTGTGTGTATATATGCTTGATCATACGACAAGGCTAATGTACACAAAAATTTATCGATGGTAATTTATGTACCAATGCCGTTCCATTCTTTTTTATATAAAAATAACAAGAATAATTCTTTTTCTATTTATGGATTCTTTTATGAAAAGATGAATTTTTTTTTTTGTTTTCTCATTCATTCTATTTCTATCTCTTTCTCTGTCTTTTATAACTTTTCATTTATTTATTTATAAATAAATATAAGAACAAAGTATTGTCTGAAGTAAGCTCTCTATGTGACTATAATAAATCGGTGTTAAAAATATTAACTAATGAATTTACGTTCTAAGATTTTTCACTGACAATAGAACTGATTATAAATGTAATGTTTTTTTTGAAACATCCCTGACAAATTTTTTTCATGAGAAAAAATCATAAAATTAAATTGAAACAATCCACAAAAAAAAAAACAGGAAGAAATTTAGTCTCCATTATTTTCTAATTCATTCTAAGGATTGTATTTTTAAGATATCAGAATAAATATTATGCTTGATTGATCTAACTCACTCTTGGAATCAACGATTTATATGATAGAAAATTTCCTAAGATTATATCTGCTGATTCAGTTGAATTCTTAACTCGAATTGATTCCTTCCTTTTTTCCATTTTTACATAAACTTAACAGTTGAAATAAGACACGTATTCTAAGTAAACTAACTTATATTTTCGTGGAAGATAACAATGCTTTTGCGGATGCATTGCACAAGTACAAAAAATAGTTAAAAAAATTTATTGATTTCTATGAGAACCAGACATGACACTAAATGAAACATCTGCTACAATGTTAGTTTTTTCTTTTGTCTTTCTATTTTTTTTTTTTGTCAGGTAGAAACAGGTGATTTGAATTTTTAGTTTGTCTTCATTATTATTATTTTTTTTTTATTAAATAAATAAATAATATTATCATTTAACGTCAACTTTAATTTATTTATTTTTTCTTCTGAATTTCATGAAGTTTGTATTTATTTAATTTTTTTTTTTTTTTTTTGTTGATTTTTCAAAACATGAATTAATTTTGCTTTCGTTATCATTATTAAATCATTCTCGTATTTTTTTGTTTAAAAATATGTACAAACAATTATTATTTATTGATTTTTTTTTATTAAAGAATTTTCTTTATTATGATTCAATTAGTATGATTTTGATTTTTTTTTTTGTGTTCTGATTTAATTAAATTTTAATTTTCAACAAAAAAAAAAAGAAGCGACATTTCGATTGATTTTTTTCATTGAAATAATAGACAAATAAATAGAAATTGAATTTCTTCAATAAATTACCAGATTTTAATTGAATTTTATAACAAACCCAAAGAATCAATTTAATTCATGTTGAAATATAAAAATTATTATCGTTTCAATTTTAAAATAATTGGAATTATTGCTGTTGTATGGTTTTATAACAAAAATAAGCATTTGAAGGGTAAACAAGTATGCCTTACAAATGTATTTCTTTCGTAATTTAATATTTTTCCATAATTTGTGTTCTTGAATTTATTATTCTTTGTTCAGTTTTTTGTTCTTTTTTCTATTTTAGATAATTTTACTCCTTAGATTATTTTTGTGGTTAGGTATTGCAACTGAAGCAATTATTTGTTGATAAGGTTTCCATAGATTTTGTCATTTCCAACTAAAATTTCCTCAACAGATTATTTACAAAGATTTTTACGATAATATTGATTTCCTTTTTTTAAAAATATTTATTTTTTTGTTTCAAAAAAGGATATTTTTTTTTGGATTCAACAACAAAGTTTTTATATAGATAATATTGTTCATTGTCTTGTCTCCCATGTCTACAATATCTTCTTTTTTGGATTTTTTTTTTCAATTTTCTAAAGACAAGACAAGACAAGAATATAATCAAAAAATGTACTTATTTATGTTTTATGTAAGAAAATTTTTGTTGAGATAAAAAAAAAATAATAAAATAACGAAAGAAATGAAAACAAATTGCAAAAAGAGAAAATCCCAAATAATTTAGATTCTAGAATGAGTATAATTAGAGTTTACAACAAGAAAACATATTTTGTGTTGTTGTTTTTTTTTTCTTTTTTATAATTTTTACAAAAGAAAATGGAAAATCTTAAAGAAGTGAAGGATGATTTTATGTACAAATAATATCTTGATTTTGTTTATTATTTATGTGAAGATTATGGAAGAGGGGATGAATTATATTCTTTTTATTATTTTTTTTCGTCATAATAAAACCAAAGCTAAGTACAAGCAATTCAGATTATTATCATCATCATATAAAACAGAATTCATTAATCAAAGGAAATTTGTAAAAAAAAAAAAACAGATGAAAAAAAAATTGCAAAAGAAAATAGAATAAAAAATATTGACTTGACAATATTTTGTCTCTCTCTCTCTCTCGCTCTCTTTCTCTGTCTTATCTTCTTCTAAACCCATCTCTTCTGCTTCATTCTATTTACTGATGAGATGATGATTAACACATCCATCCACCAAACCACACAATTAGGGCAACAAACACCAACGTAATTCAAATGACGTCATTTTACTATTGAGCAATTTTTAATATTCTTTATAAATATTTTTGTATATTTTTAAATATTTATCTTTTAATTTTTTTTAATTTTTAAGAAAAATATTTTTCAATTTCATAAATAAAAATTATTGAGTTTTACTTTAATTTTTTTAATTGTATAATTTTCCTTCTTCTTCTTCTTTTTGACTTATTCATTGATTGCAAATTTAATTTTTTTCACCAATTTATCTTACGTCAATTTTATTTATTCCATTTGAATTTTGGGAAAAGTCTTCATTTACTTTTCTTTTACTTTGTGTTCCCATTTAAATCATAGTTAACCCTGCTCTAATTCTAACACAGAAGTAAATCTTTATAAAAACGTAAATGTTAGAATTGTTTGTTGTTGTTTTTGTTTTAATTCGTATTAACGAGGTTTTACTTTGATTAAAAAAAATATTGATCTTGAAAAATATTCGTTTGCCTTTCAATGTTTGGCGATTTGATTGTTTAAAGACCAAGAAGAAAATTTAATTATCTGATAAAAAAAATTGAAATTTAATTCAGAATAAAAAAATATTGAAATCAAAACCCTTCAAGGTTCATAAGGCGTGTAACATTTACTAAATCCTTAAAATTATACATGAAATTAATTTATTATTATGTTCTGTGATAATAATCTTAGCTAGCTGTTTTGTAAGAGGAATCAAAAATAACTTAACCTCAACCATTTATTTCACTTTTGTAATTAAGAGAAAAATCACCTACGGAGTTTCATTTTTTTTTTTTCTGTTTCCAAACAAGAGATATGGAAAATGCCAAAAGCACAGTAATTAATAATATTATTATTATCAACAATAAGCACACAATATTTGAGAAACCATAAAAATATAACAATCTAACGCAAAAAGATATTTTCTTCTTAATTTTCACAATTTTCACTCGTTATAACAAATATCTTGTGCCTTTTTTCCTTTTATTTGAAATGATCCACATTTTTTATCTACAAAAACAAAAACGAAAATATAAATCGATGAAATTATAAAACGAACGATAAACAAACATTTTGTTTTGTTTGTTATTCTTAAGGATTAATAAAACGGTCTTTAATTACAATTTCTACTAATTAATTATTTTTCCCACTTAAAGTCATTCTGGTAATTAGAAAAAAATGTTGCCTTTTTTCTGTTTTAACATTTATTCAACAAATAAAGAAAAACTGATTATTTTCTCATTAAAAAATACGAAATAAAACATTTCGTCAAAGTTTACCAATCTAAGAGTCATCGATAATGAGTTTCTGAAGATGAAAGTTAACACAGAATAAAAGTTTAATCTACTGATTTCAAATCAAATTTAAATTTTTAAACTTATTCTTTCAGTATTTATTTTCAAGAGCTTTTTCTTATCAATTTCGAAATCATTTTATAAACTTTTAAACTTTCAAGAAATAATACAAGCATAAAAGATTAAATCAAGTATTTGTTTTCACGTTTCGAAATTCTCTATCTAGAAAATTTGCATTTCTTTTAATCAGCGCACAATATTCAGGCCTAACTGTAATTTTTGATTAAATTCAATTTTATTTCATAAATTGTAAAATTGTTTGAAACAAAGAAAACTAAGACTCACAGACGCCCAGACTCAGACAATTATGATTTTTTTTTTTTTTTTAGTCAAATTCATAAATAAAAATTTGTTCAAAATTTTATTACTTAAAAATAAAATAAGAAGAATTTTACCCTTGAGAGAGAAAAGACAACGTAAAATATAAAGTACAATAAACATTAATTTAATTTATTGTTTTTAAGTATACAACCAAATAAGAATATTCATTATCTTATTATCTATACAAATGCACAACCCTAGACATATTTATGACGTCACATAATGATTCGTAAGTGATAATTTGTGAATGTTTAATTTTATAGAAAATTATTAATATTAGAAATTATATACAGAAAATTGTATTAAATTAAATATAAATTTTTACAATAAATTTCTATTGACATTTTCTTCTTATTTTTCCAAGAATTTCATAACTAAACAAAATCTAATTAAAATATTTCTGTTGTTGTTGTTGTTGTTATTTTTATTTTTAAACAAAACAAATAAAATTGATAAATATTCAGTTCAGTTTTTTTTTTTTGTTTTTAAAAATTGAGGATGTAATTCACAAACGCAAGTTGACATTTTTTATTACTTTGTTTTTCACACAAAACAAAAACTAAGGATTTTCACGGTTGAACATTTTCTAAAGTTTTCACTTTTATTAACTTTTTGTCTTTGACAGAAGTTATTGATTTCGTTTTATCAAAAAGTAAAATTTAAAGAAAGTTTCACGGTTTACTCGCATTGGTGCATTTCAACCTCAATAATAAATATTCTCAAATTATTTAATAAATACAAAACTGAATTGATGTGACGTAATCACATGAATATTATTATCCGTCGGCCTATATTTTTCTTCTCTATATTTTCCATCAATTTTTTTCTCTTTCCAAAATTTCTTAGTGGAAAAAAAAAACATAATTGTTGATAAAAATTAACAAATAAAAATCAAGAAAAAAAGAAAAAAATAAGAAACAAAATTAGTTTTTATCAAAATTTAAATATTAATTTTTCGACAAATTTTTATTTCAAACAACAAGTTTTCGTGTTTTTATATTTTAATTATTTCTATTTGCGTTGGGCTTTGTTTTTGTCATGTGACCAGAAAAGACTTTAAAATTTGTTCTTGACTTTTGAAATATTTTTCGCCTGTTGAAATCACTGTAATTCAATTTTACCGTGATAACTCGTAATCAAAATTCAATTTCTTCTTTGATTATTATAAATTTCGTGTATGTGTTAGTCCGGATCTTTGCTGGAAACTTTAAGTTTGATAGTCCGAATCGATGTTACAAATTTTCTTTGATTTAATGTGAAAACTCATTTAATCGTTTATAGAAAAAAAAATAAACTCTTTGTTTTTGACCTACATTTAGGACATTCGGATTATTGTAGTTTTTTTTTTTTCAATTCAAACTAGCAAATATTATTTTTTTCATTGAATTTTTTAATTTGTTTTAAAATAAAATTCATTTTTACTTATATGAATTGGGAACAATGTCAATTGACAATATTATTCCTTACTACAAATAACCAGACAGTATTTAATGACAAATATTAAATTGCATTAAGATTTGGGATAATATTTTTGTTTGTGTAATTATTATTAAATTATTAAATCTTTGTCTTTTGTTTTTCATTCTTTTTTTTTTTAAAAATATACATTTTCAAATGTAAATGTTTAGTGGAAATTATTAATTTGACCAAATAAAGTTAAAAAGTTCATGATTTTTCACTTGTGCTCATCTACAGGGTCATAACCTTCACTTTTATTTAATTGTTAAAATTTAAGATATTTTTCATAATTGACTTTTGAAATTTAAACACAATAAAAGAGACAATGCATCTGATCTTCAAATTTAACACTTCAACTTAAATTTTTTATTAAGTAATAATTTTATTTTAGATAGAAAGTAAAAAAAAAAAAAATGTAATTAATTTAGAAAGAAAAAAACGAATGTTATACAATCAATTACGATTTCATCGTTACTTTAGTAATTCGTGACCATTTTATATTGTTGTTTTTGTTATTTATTTTCGTTCTGTCTCTCCATAATAAGCAAAAGACATTTACAATTATGTATGTGAATGTCATTAATTAATTAATTAATCAATAAACAATCATTAATTTGTCGTCTTGTCTTGCGTTTATAAATAGAATAAATTAACAAATTATCATTAAAATTGACAAACAGAATAGAAAAAAAATCCCGATAACTTTTTGAATTCTGTAAACTTTTTTTCAACCTCATTTAAAATTATAGAATTTCTTAAATTCTACGACCAAAAATCAAACCAAAAAAAAAAAAAAACAACAACAAAAGAATAAACAAATTTGTCATAAAATGTTGGCTTGTATAAAGCAATTGACCATAAACTACACAGATACAATCTACTCCAACTGTAAAAATCCAACAAGATCTCTAAGAAAAAAAAAACCTCCATAAAAAATGCATAATAAACGAAGTAAAAACAGAACAAAGCATACAAAAAAAAAAAAAAAACGTAAAAACTGATTTTAATAAGATGAACAAAAAAAAAAAAAAGAAAAAAATATTCCATTCCACTTTAGTTTGAATGGCGCTCAGAAGACATTGTGGTAGGTCAGAAAAGACTTCCAACAAGTTGTTGTTGTTGTTGTTTTTTTTTTTTTTTTTTGGTTTAATAAAAACAAGATACACACACAAAAAAATCTACTTGAACATGTGACTTATTTTTCATAAAAATTCAAGACGAAGAAGAAGAAGAAGAAGAAGACGATTAAAATAATATTTTTTTTTATGACATTTTTTATTCGCGCGTTTCTCTAAATTCAATATTAAAACTTTTGTGGTTCTGGTCATAAGTTTTTTTTTTTTTTTGCTTTTTTCTTTTTTTGTTGGTATTTTATTTTTATTGATATGTCTACCCGATAATCATGTCCTTGTCATCAAATACTGTTGTATATTGTGTTTTATGTTTGATGTATATAAACTTACACTTTATCACATTTTCATTTGAATTCATCATCCACCCGAAAATGAATAAAAAAAAAACAACAACAAATAAATAAACAATTGATTTTTGGCGCATTGAACTTGGACTTAATACAAAATACTATAAAGAAATGTCTAACTCTGTATGTATACTAACTAAAGGCAAATACTTTAAAATAGTATATTCAATTGTTTTATAGTATTGAATGGAAAAAAAAATATATATAATATTTATTTTTATAAAGAAAAACAAAAAAAAAAAACTAAACTAAGCTAAAAAAGTTAATAAAGTTAAAAAAAAAAAGTACACATTTTGTGATTTTCCGTTTTTTTTTTTTATTCGTTTTTTTTTTTTTTTGTTTTTAATTTAAAAATTATACCAACCAACAATCAATGGTCAATAATGTCACACTTTTTTTGTTGTTGTTATTGTTGTTGTTGTTGTTGTTGTTGTCACCTACCAACAGTAGGTGTATATATTATCAGTTAGTTATTTTATTTCTTTTTCTTTTTTAAATCAATTTGTGTCGTCACACACACATTTTATTTCATCCAATACGATAAAACGAATTAATTTAAAACTTAAGTCACGACTTAACTTAAGTCCAAAAAATTACACCAAAGCAATAAAAAAAAAAATGTCGTTTATTGTTTTATTCTCTCTTTTGACCACCTCTCTCTCTCTCTCTCTTTCTTTTTCTTTTATTTATTTTGTTCTCTTTTTAATTAATTTTTTTTAAAAAAAAAAATTTTTTTTTCAAAAAAAAAAGAAAGAAGAAGCAGAAGAAGAAGAGGAGGAAGTCTGAAAAAAAAATTGATTTTTATAATTTCTTAAAGCCATGAACCCTTCAAGTGAACGGACGACAGAATGTGCTTTGGTATCGCGATTTTTTAACTTTTACATTTTATTCTTCTTCTTTAAAATAAAAAATAATAAATTCAAATAACTGAGTGTGTTTAAACAACAACAACAACAACAACAATAACAACAGCAAAAAAAAAAGAAAATTTTAAACGCGACAAATTACATTCAATCTAAGTAGAATCTGTTTTATAAATTGTTGTTGTGTTGTTGTTGTTGTTGTTGTTGCTGTTGTTGTTGTTCTTGTTATTTGCTTTGAAATTTTTATTTTGGATTTAAATTAGATTTTATTAAGAAAGAAGAAAAAATAAAATAAAATAAAAATGCCGTGCGTACAAGTAGACTTGTAAAGTATAGGAGTGATAACATGATTCTTATTATTATTATTATTATTAATATGATGTGTTTGTGAACGTCAATATATGAGTGTATCATGTGTGTTTGGTGTGTATGTGTGTTTGTGTTTATGTGTGTGTGAATATTTGTATTTCTTCATCATTATATGGTTGTATGTTTAGAAGTACATTTTTTTGTAATTATCCATAAACACAATATTTTTCTATCACACGTGTATGGGTGTTTGGGTGTGTGTGTGTGTGTGGTATATGTATGTGTGTGTTAATTTAGTTTTAGTGTTTTTTTCTTGTTCTGTTCAAATTTGAATAGTTCACTTAAATAAAATGTGTCTCTCTATTATTTTTTTTTTATTTCTTTCCTTTCCTTCATTTATTAAAAACAGTTTTGTTTTTTAGATCAGAACCAAAAACTAAATAGAAAAAAAAATGTTTTTTTTTTTTTTTGTAAAAAGAAAAAAATTGAATGAAAGCAAAAAAAAAGAAAAAAAAAACAAAAGCAACAAAACACATAAGACACTCAGTTTAAGATAACTGGTCGAGGTGGTAATACCAGCACACATAAATGTTTTTTTTTATTTTTTAACGAAACGAAAAATTTAAAACAAGAACAACATTAAAAAAAAAACGAAAACGCGAATTAAATTTTGATAAAAAGTAAAAAAAAAAAAATATTAAAAAAAAGTTTATTAATGAAAAAATATTACAACAGTTGAACATTTTCTTCTCACTCTCCACTAATTTCTTTTTTTTTTTTTTTTTGGTGATTTAATTATTTTTGTGATTTTTGTTTTTTTTAATTTAAAAAAAGGTTCAGTTATTTTCAGTTTTTTGTTTTTTTTTTTTTAAATACATACAAACCCCCCCACTCGTCATTAAACCACCCCACAAAATAAACAAAAAATAAACGAGATAAAAAACAGTGATTTTAGTGATTTCGTTTCTTTCTTAAAAAATCTTCTTTGTTTTGTTGATAATTTTTTGTTCTCCTTTTTTTGATAATTTTTTTTCAATTTTTGAATAAGTGAAGATTTTTTTTTGTTAATTTGTTTTTTTGTTTTTTTATTTCGATTTTTTCTCTCTTCGTTTTTGTACAAAATTTTAATTTTTACAAATGTTAATTTTTTTGTTTCTTGTTTCTTTAAATATTTCTTGTGTCATTTTGTCCACTAAATGTTTCACTGTGAAACACGTTTTACAAACAAACCAAAAGACACACACACACACACATATAATATTGAAACAAAAAAAAAAACCAGACAATTAACTGAATTTCATAATCACACAAAATAAAATTCAATTTTTTGTTTAATTGTTTGTTGTTGTTGTTGTTTTTTGTTTAAAGAAATTGCGGATTTTAATTTTGTTCATTCAATTATTTCTTATTCTTCTTCTTCTTCTTGTTTTTTTCAATGGATATTATTTTTTATGTTTTTTTATGTCAAATGCGTGAAATAAAGTAATAAACAAAAAACAAAAGAGTTCTATGAAGCAAGAGAGAGAGAAAGAGAAACAGACAAGAGATTTTTAAAGAAAATATTTATGATAATTAATTAATTGTTTGCGTTGATACTTTTCTTAACATTGTAATAATTCCTGTATTGAAAAGTAAAATTGAAATAAAAAAAAAACAACAAAATTATACAAAACAAATTAAATGTGACAATAAAAATACTTGTTTTTTTTTTTTTCTTTTTTTATTTGTTTCTCTCTGTGTCTCTTTTTATACATATAAAAAAATAAAAGTGAAAACACATTTTCCTTCTTCTTTAAATGAAAAAACAAACAAACAAACAGAATTGAAATTTATATAATAAAAAAAAGTGTCGTTGTGCGTCCGTTGTGTCTCCTCTAAAAGTGTGTCCTTGCTAGACAACAACAACAACAAGAAAAAGTGTGTCTTCACTTTTTCCTTGAAGAACAAAAAAAAAATAAGCGTTTTTATTTCATATTTTTCACTCACGTCGTCTCCTCTTGTGACATTTTTTTTATTTAAAACAAAAAAAAAAGAGGAGACAACAAACAAATCTACCTCCAGACGCATTTATAATTGTTTTCTTTTTAAGTGTTTCTCATTCTGTGTGTGTGTGTGTGCGTGTGTGTGTGTGCATATGTGTGTGTATTAATTCATAATTTAGAACACAATTTTGTTAAACTATTTTTTTTTTTTTATTTATAGTAAAAAAACATAAAAAAAAAAAAGTTCTTCACCAAAAAGACGTTAATCGTTTTCATTATTCTTTCATTAAATTTAGTAAAAAGTAAAAAAGAAGAAAAAAAAAAAAGACGAAAAGTGTCTGGCATTTTTCCCAAATAGTTTTTCTGGGTTAAAGAAAAATTATTAGCAACAACAATAATAATAATAATAAAAAGAACAGACAAAAAAAAAAAACAACGAAAAACGAAAAATTAGAAAATAAGAAAAAGTTTTCTTTCTGTTTTTTTTTTTTTATTTTGTTTAATTTTTGTTAAGAAAAAAAAAAAAAAACAGAGAAAAATAGGAAAAGTGAAAATAACAATGCAGTTAAAAATATATGTGATAAATTAAAATCAATTTTTTTTTTTGTTTTTTAATTTTATTCTCATCTTACACATAATAAAAATTAATAACTATAAAATTTAATTAACAAAAACGCTTATAGAGAATCTCACTCTCTCACTCTCTTACTCTCACTCACTCACTCACTCACTCACTCATTCTCTCTCACTCTTCCTTTTTATAATTAATTTATAAAAAGTGAAAAAAAAATAAAAAAAATAACCAAAGAAAATAAAAACAAATACAAAAAGTATTAAAGACAAAAACAATTTAAATTAATTGATAAAAAACTAAAAATAAATAAAATAAAATGGGAAAAGATGATGGAATATTAAAAAAATTAAGATTTATTGAACCAAAAAAGAAAAAAATTAATTCAAAAAAACGTGATCGTAGTAAATCAACTTATTCTATTGTTTCTCTTAGTGAGGTTACTGAGGGTGCATTACAAGTATGGCGTGCATTACCAGAAAAAATAAGACAGGATCCAAGTCTTGCATCATTCCGACAGGAACATGAACGTCTACATGGTAAGTTAAAATAAACATTTTTTCCTTTTTTCTATTTAACTTTTCTTTCGAATTTGGTGAAACTAATTTTTATTCAGATTTTTTTTTTTTTTAATTTTTAATTAATTGTAATTATTATTGATGGTGTCTTCAAATTGTAACAATTATCAAACTTAGTACTTTATTTGATTTTACTTTGTGATCTGTTATAGAAAGAGAATGGATAGAATCCACCTAAAAAATAGTAGGTATCGTCTAAAGTGGACGTTAATAAACGATAGGCAATGGTTATATGGGAGATATCCGAAAAAAGCCAATAAAACAAACACTTGAATTAAATCAAGTACAAAGAGAAGAAGAAGAAGAATAAGATTTTTTTCCATAACAAAGTAAAATTAATTGTAATCATAAAGATCTTTCCGTTGCTTAATGTGCGTTCTTTTACCTTAATAAACATAAAATTGGAAACGGAAAGTGATTGTACATAAAATTCCAAAAAAATCTGTCATTATGCCGTGCGTTAATTTTAAAAGGAAAACATAATTTAATAAATGAATTAGAAAAGAAAATTAAGACATTTCCTTTATACTTAACGTTTAAGAAAAAAATTCACCGAATTGTATAAATTTGTAATTTGAAAATACATAAATGTAAGCAAGGTCTAAAAAATTAACAGACTCTTTTCTCATTCATTTTTATTCGTTTATAAATTTGTTGTTGGTTTTTTTTTTTTTTTGTTACCTGTGACGTCATACATTATGAGATTTTTGTATAGAAATATTAAGTATGCGAATAAATAGTTTTAATTAATAATTCATCATCGGATAATATATAAAAATTAGGTTTATAATGTTAAGACCTTGATTTGATCCTAACCTCAATTTAAATTTTCTTATTCCTCTTTTAAAACTTCACTATAATTTTTTTTTAAGAATTAATATAAAATGAAACAAAAAGAAAAAAAAAAAAAAAAGACACCGAAAAGCGCAAATAAAAAAATTTTAGAAATAATAACAACAACAACAACAACAACCACAAAAGCAGACCGCAAACGTTAATTTAAATTTCCTTTACAAACAAACAAAAAAAAACAAAAAACGGAATAAATAACAGAAACAATCAAGAATCATTATGTAACGACATTTTGATAATTATTTTAGACTTTAGAGGATTCAAATTTATATTTAGTCATTAAAAGAGAACAAAAGAAAAAACAAATTTTAATTTGCACAAAAACTTACTAAATAAACGAAGAAAAATATAATTAACATTTTCTTAATAGACAACAACAACAACAACAGTAAAAAAAGAAAAAAAAAATATAAATTAATTTTTGTAGTTGAAGGAAATCTCTTAATTAATATTTTTTTTATTTTTATTTTTTCTTTTATCAAATTGTCACAGGAACTGTCTTGTTACATTCGATTAAGAAAATATTATTTCACTTTGTTTCGTTTTCTATCTTATAATTATTCCTTGTGCTTTTATTTTTAATTATGTTTTTATTTTTTTTTTATTTTAAACGCACATGAAAATTGAGAAAGAAAATTTGCAATAAATTATTTGTACCTTGCGTACACACACACATTGCGGTTTTTTCTCTCTGTAAATTCGAAATTATGAAATGTCGTAAGTGTTCAAAATTTATACGCGCGCACGTTCGTTATTTTTAATTTTTTTTTTTTGGCTGAAAATATAATTTTCTCTTTGATGCAAAAATTTCTTTCACAACCAATTTATATTTTTTTTTTTTTTCTGTTTTGCATAAAACTAAAATTATTAGCAAAAGCGATAAATAATTAAATATGAAAAAAAAAAAGCATTTGACAAATTTTTTTGTATATTTTTTTTGATGAGTCCTCTAAATTATCTTTAATCATAAGAAAATTATCTGTGCCTTATGTCTGTTTTCTTGTATATTTGTATTTATTTCTTTTGTGTCTGATGATTATGTAAAGGAAGTTTTTTCTTTTTTTTTTCTGCTTTTCATTTTTGTGAATGAATGAAAAGATAAACACAAGACAAGACAAGACAAGACCAGACTTTCAAATGTGGGTTATAATATTTATGAATTTGTTGAAAACAATTGTTAAGAATATAAAATTCAACTAATATCGTTCATTCACAATGCGACATATTCAAAGAGATAAAATTATTCAAAAATTTCTATATGATTAACAAGGTCGATTGTTATTCACAGATAGATATCACGTGTACAAATTGTGGCGTAATACAATAAAATTAATTTTAATTCTATTTATCCCGTCTCCTTGAATATGGACTTTAGTCGATTCAGGACACGTTAATTTTCAATAACATTTTATGTTATTTATCTTAAAGTTTTCTAAATAGAACATTCTTAATGTTTTAAGCTTTAATTTGACCAAAAGTTACACGATAAGACAATTTCCCTTGACATCGTCCAAAGAAAAAAAAAAAATATATTTATTTCAAAAATTTAGAAGAATATTTTTCTTTTTTGTATAACTTTCAAATCGTAGTATAAATTGATAAGCAATTATAAGAAAATATTAATTAACTTTATTAAAAAATGTGTCTGTATGCGATAACAAAAATTGATATTCTCTATTTGATTTTCATAAAATTAGGAAGAAAACAAAAATTTTTGTGGGTAACAAGAACAAACAAAAAAACATACAAACAAACAAAATATGAATGAACTCTCACAAATTATAAAATCCAGAAATTTTTTTTTTAAAAAATAAATAAATAAATGATAGAAAAAAAAATATATGACTGAAGGTTAAATTAGCATTTTGTAATGCACACGACATTACTAGCTGACTCGTTAAAACTGCTGATAAACATAGATAAGTCATAAAAATTCTTTTAACCAAAACAAAAACAAAAACAAAAAAAAAAAAACTAAAACATAAATATTTATTTAAATTCCTTTTTTGTAAACGCATTTTAGACAAAATAAAATTATGAGGAAGTTAACAAAAAAAAAAAAAACAAGAAACAAGAAACAAGACACTGTTTTTCAGTTGACAGAAATTGGTACAGAGAATAAAGGCGTTTGAACAATTTAAAAAAAAAATTTTCAATTTTAAATTTTAAATTTTAATCAAAAGACAAAACTTGTAAGGCAAATTATTCCATTGTACCATTTTGTTATCTTCAATTTGTTCCATTCAATTTTTTTTTTTTTCTTTCTTTCATATTCTTGATCTCATTCACAATACGTAGAATTTGATTTTTGTTTCAAAATAATAATATAAGAAAAATTTCGCATTAATTTTTCATAGACTTTCCTTCCTCTTCACTGCACCTCGCCTCCACCCAACCCATTTTGCCTCTTAAACTTCTTTTACATAATAAAAAAATAGACGAAAAATACCGATCCATAAATCCTCCTAATATTTTTTTCTTCTTAAAATTTTTAAATGATTTTAAGTGGCTAACAATAAGATGACAAGAAGAAGAAGAAGAAAAAAAAACTAAATAAATAAATAAAATAACAAAGAAACAAAAAAAAAAGAAAAAAAAAATGTAATGAACTTTCTTTTAGACTTTTTAGAAGTTAAGCAAAAAATATTTCATAAATTATTTATTTATTTATTTATTCACAAGAAAGAGAGAGACAGCAGAAAGAATATACATGGAATAAAGACAAACAACTATAACGTAACGACATTAATCCAAAAAAAAAAACAAAAAAAATAAAATTATAATAATTTTACTGAATAAGAAACTGACTTGACGATATGCTAGGGCCATACAACAAATAATCTAACAACAAAATAATGATGACCGAAAAGAAAAATTATATATATTTTGTGACGACACACACGACACACACACACACACATATACACATATATTATATTTTTAGACTTTCCTAATTTTTAATATGAAAAGTAAAAATTATGAAATATTTTCTAATAATATGAAATTTATGACTTACAATGACGTTCATGACACACGTTCAATTTCTAAGCAATAAAAAATTAATGAAAGTCACGTAAAGTTTTTGGTAATGATCCCGTGTAAATTGTGTACAGGCGGTCAAGTGGTGATGTTTCTGTTATGATTCTATAAAAGTGACGTTTCTTGTGAACACACAAAAAAAAATGTCTACAAAAAATCAGATTACTTCCGTACTAAGTCAATTTGTATTAGGAAACATTCTCGTTAATTATAAATATTTTTATATATAAGTTCTGGTTGAATCAGGTGCAGGTCAGATGTTGTTCTTGATCTTTTCATTTTATTTAATTATCGTCACTTTTTTTTTTTCTACGTTTATTATTTGTTATAAAAACACACAAATATTTATCGTCTTTAAATATTTAACTTATAAAAAAAAAAAAAGTATCTAAATAATATTTATTTTATTCTGATCATAATTGGTAAATCATACAGTAACAATATAATAATAAATTTCCATTTAAAAATTCATTTTATTCCAATTAACCAACAAAAAAAAAAACAAAAAAATTCATTACAATAAACTGGATAATATTTCGTTAATCGTTTTATTTGTCAAAAGTAAAATCCGCGCACGCGCAATTTTTTTCTAATTTTTCAACAAAATATCCGGAAATTTTTTATTTTTTTTTTTTGAATAAAACAAAAACAACAACAGAAAAGTGTTAAAAGGTACACTATAAAATTATATTCTAATGCAATATTTTCATTTTCATCATCTTTATAATTTATTATAAATTTTTACGTTATTTTGATAAATTGCCAAAAAATAGAAAAAACAAAAAGGAAAAAAAAAATCCCATACAAATTAATTTTAGTAAGAAAAAAAATCCCATACAAATTAATTTCAGTAATATTCAGTAAATAGTCATATTCATATAATCTGTCGAGACACAACGTCAGTCTTTTTTTTTCTTTTTTTTTCTGTGTAACAAAAAATTTAAATTTATTCTTAGAATAATAATAAATATTTTTCTTTTATTATTATAATTATTTTCACACATCAAAAAATAGATCTTATGAGTTTAATTTGAAGGTTTCTTAATTTTATATTATATAAAAAAAAAAAATAAATAGTAACAAAAAATAAAAAGTCTTTCTAAATCTATAAAAAATAATAGAATTATAATACAAAGTTTTTTTTTTTGACTCTTTTTATCTTAAATATTTCTATTTAATTAGTTTAACGTCCACTTTTTCACACCAGGCAACCAGACTACCTGGAAAACTGTAATTAAGTCAAATCGGGGACTACTATTTTTTAAGGTGGACTCTGAACCACCTTGCATCTGCATATACATTTTTACTACAAAATTCATTTTATTCAAGTTTTTTCAATCTTTTTTTCTTATCATTTCTGATTTTGAAATTTTAAAGCAAAAAAAAAAAAAAGAAGGAAAACGCAAATTAAAGTTCATTGTAAAAAAATGTACTAAAATAACATTTTCAGTCATTTTGTTTTTCTTTCAAAAAAAACAAAAAAAAAATTGCTTTCTTTTAATTTTAACAAAAATTTTCTTCAATTTTCTGTTAACCTGCAATCAGTATTTGAACTCAGAACATTTAAATATTTATCAACTCAATTGGTCAACGCGTCTAAATTTTTACAAATTTATTCTTTGTGATTTGTGTATTTGCGAATGAAATTACGTAGGAGCAAAAATTTCACGGTAACAAACTCAATTTAAATCAAATAATGCAAATCATAACAAAAAAAAAACAACAACAACGAAGAATAAATTAAGACGTAAATTTTTATCAAAAAAAAAAAAACAAATAAATAAATAAACAACCTAAACTAAAATGGTCAGTTTATTCAGATGACTCCTCTCAATTGATAAATTCAAAGAAAACAATCAAAATAAAAATTTAATTCAAAATAAAAAAAAAAATAAATAAATAAATAAAAAAGCAGAAGTAAAATGTAAATAAGGTCAACTGTACTTTTCAACATGAACACTTATGAGATTAATTTAAACAGAACAGAATAACAGAAAATTCGTAAATAAATAATCTCTATAAAAAAATAAGGTATTCATGGGTAGCTCTGACCCTCTGCTTTAATGTCATCTCTGTCCATGAGATTTATATTTTTTTCTTTTATTTTTATTAAAAATTAACAATCCCTAAATGATGCTGTTTATATACTTAATATAATTAGTCTTAAGATTAATGATAACACATTTGCCGTTTTTATACGATTAAATTATGTGTTTGTATCATTTTTATTTATTTATTTTGATGTTTTATGAAACTGACCAAAGATGACATTCAACATAAATTGTAATAAACCACAAGTCTACAAATATTATTATTATTATTATTATTATTATAAAATGGAATATAAGACAAAACAAAATGTTTCTTTTTTTTTTAATCATAATCAATGAATTTAATGTTTCCTTTTATTTTTCCACTTAAAAAGGCACCACCTCTTTTTAAGATACAATTTTCTATTTTGCCTTTACCGTTTATAAAAGAATATAAGATAAAAAGAAATCATAAAAAAACATTATTTATTTATTATGAATTATTTGACAGATGAAATAAAAAAGAAAAAGAAAAAAAAAGACGATGACAACTTCTTATATTTATATTTATATTTTTATTTGTTCATTTTGCAAATCTTTTAAATCTGTTCGTCATTGTCAATCTTCTTATTTGATTCTCGTTGTATAATCAGAATAATAATAATAATAATAAATATTTATTATTTTAAATCGTTGTTCGTCTCTCACAACATAATTCATGTTAAATTTTTTCGTTTTGTTATTTTGTTTTGAACGACTATTTTTTTTTTTATCATGTTCTCGAAGAAATATTCTTCTTCTTCATTTTACTATAATAATGCCAATTTGTGTCTGTCGGTATATTTTGCTTCTCTTTTTTTACTTTAGTTTTCTTGTAATTAACTAAATTACTTAAACAATTGACAAATCATTTAAGATAATCCATATCACTTTTTGGTTGGCATCCTTTCATAGTTCTTTTTTTTTTTATCTTGCACTTGTCAAATGGCTAATTATCATTTTTATGTGACGTCAGTAAATTCTTTTCTCAACTTACGCCAGTATTTACGAACGGTGAACATTGGAAATAAAATCATTGTCTATAGATAAAAATTTGTTTGTTGTCGTCGTTCCATTTTGTTTACATTTAACGAAAAATATAAATAGTTTATTAGTTGTTTTGGAGTTTTTTTTTTTTTGGAGTTTTACTATGAAAAGGAAAATACTACAAACAAATAAATAACTAAATAAAATAGTATTTGGTTAACGTAAATAATTCAAATCTTGCCAATAAAAAACAAAAAAAAAATCAGTTTTGTGTGGGTTTTATTACCGTCGTCGTCTACGTCAAAAAAAAAAACAAGTATTTTCCTCTTACTATGGCAACACGTTTCTATGCGGAAATATTGTAATAAACAAACAAATATGGCCGTCAAAATATTCGTTACAGATGAGTTTATTTTTCAATGTAAAAATATTTTATTATACTTTTTTTTCTCACTTGCCAAATAAAATATAATTAGGGAAAAAAAAAAATAGTTTAATGAAAATTATATAAATTAAATTAATTTAAGGATTTCCGTTCTATTCAATTGTTATACAAATTATTATTTTACTATTTTTTCTTTTGATTTTAATTATTTGTAAAATTATAAAAGAATTTTTTCTCATACTTATTAAAAATTGATCTTTATTTATAAATTTTATTTAGTATTTCCTTAATTATTTGCATTTATTAATTAACTATTTTAATAAAGCAATAACAATTATATGACAAAATACAAGTTTTATATAGAAAATGAAAATATAATAATAATAATAATTGAACAACAACAATAAAAATAAATCAACAACGACAAGAACAACAAAAAATGTAAAACGCCAACAAATAAAGTTAATTTTAATTTATAAAAAGAAGAAGAAGAAGAAACAAAAAAAAAATAAGAATATAATTATAAATAATTTATGAGTTCTGAAATTTTGTATCAAGTGCGAAGGTGGTGTAGATTATATATGTCATTCTTGTTTTCTCTATACATTAGACTTTTTATATAAACTGGGACTTTTTTTTTTTGTCTTCTTCGTTTTTAAGATGATGATCACGTGTTCTTTTTTATTCCATTTCTTTCTATATTTGACGTCATTCTATTTATTAAAATCCAGGGATGAATTCTTTCTTTCATATATCGAAAAAAATTCACGAAATTAAAGCTTTTGGAATATTTGATTTTATTTATTGTAGGATTTAACATTTTTACCAAATAAATATTTGGTCTTATACTTTTTGATACCAATCATCGTTATATAAGATGATCAAATTGGTCATATTGATTTTGATTGAGAGAAAAAAATTGGTCTTCATCAAATAACTAATTCATGAGTTGTAACTTTTGTTCTTAAAAAGAAACAAAAAGATTATCATTTGAAATTTTTACAACATAAGATATTGTTTCATTGTTCACAATTAATGAATGATGACATCTTTTAATTTGTGTATATCGAATATTATTTCTTTTTTCTTTTTTTTTAATTATTCAAGGAGAAATTAAAAAAAAAGATTTAACTTAAAAAATGATCTTTTGATGTATGACTGCAATCAATATTAATCCCATAAAAATATGTAGAAAAAAAAAAAAACAAATGTATGAGAACAACACACACAGTGAAATGACATTGAAAATTTGTTTTCTATTTTTCTTCTTCATCATTGGAAATTTTTTTTTTTTAGAATAAAATAAAAAAAAAAAAAAAAAAACTAAATAGGATTAAAAATCAAATGCGGTTTCTATTGCAACAAAACAAAAAAAAGAAATAAAAAAATAACGAAATACAAACTACAACACAGTATATTATATGTCAATGTCAAATAACCACATACGTGAGTATGACGTTAAAAAACACAATCAATATAACAACAAAACAATAATATTCTGTTGCACTTTTATGTTGTTTTATAAATGCAACAAAAATTTTGGTTTGTCCTTTAAAAAAAAAAAATAATAACCAAACAAACTAAGAAACTAAAAAACAAAACAAAACTTTGTAATCCAAGATCTAATAATGTGTGTCCGTCTGCCAACTTAATTAAATGTCATGGCACAGAGGATAATCTTGTATAAGTTTTTATTTTGTCTTTCTAAAAATACAAAGATTTATTAGGGGAGACGTTTAAGAAAATCATTTAAATCGTGTTCACACAATTTTCTATTTATCTTTACCAAATAATCGATATTTTACTAGGATAAAAATTATAACATCTGTTTTTCTTTCCAACAGCATCTTTCCAAGCATCCGCGAATTTACAAAAGAAATAAAATAAAAATTTTTTTATTAAATACGCGAATAAATTTTAATTAATTAATTGTTTTTGTTGGTTTTCGCATTTATTATTTGTCGTGTTAAAGCTTATTGAAGCAATTTATCTTTTTATTATTTGTTTGTATTAAGTCATTAAGTCATTAATTTTATTATCATCCAAAGACGTAAAATATTTTTTTATCTTTCACACAAATGTTTAAATTTATTGATTAAAATTTGATGGAAAAATGAAAAATCGTTTAATTCATACATTTGTCTTGATTGCCTGTTTGTTTGTTCGTTTAAACTTCTTCTATTTTTTTTCTTTCCTTTTATGATAAACTTTTCCTCTTCAAAAAGATAAAGACAAAAATAGAAATCATTAAAATGTATTTGTGGGTGGTGGTTGAGGTGATAATGAAGTGAAAAGTTGAGAAATGTGCTGTCAAATTGTTTTTTACAACTGACAGTTTCATTTATGGATCTTTTTTTTTAATTCTATTTTTACGAAGAATGTTTTTCATAATTTTTGCTAAAAGTCAATTATGATATTTTATGTTTTGTGTTTGTCACAAATAATTGTGTCAATGTTGTCTATGTATCTTTTTCTTTGGGATGGATGATTTCAAGAACAGAGCGAGATAGAGAGAGTGCGTACGTTTTACAATTAAAAGAAAAAACGTCATAAAATTAAATTATATAATTTTACATTAAATAAAAAGTCAAACAAAACTTTCATTGTTTTCCACATCGCATACAGAAACAAAACCATTTTCATATTTAAATTGTAAAAATTAAAGGAAAAAATACAAACACAAAACTAAAATTCTAATTAAATTTTGTCACATTTTTTTTTTGTTTGTTTTGCTTTTAATTAATTTTAATTAAAATTTATACTTTCTTTAACCTTTAAGGTCACAACTCAATTCATTCATAATACAAAGTTTATAAATAATAATAAAATAACAAAACTATAAGTAAAGTTAAACTATTTACAAGACGTACATTTTTCAATTATTTATCTTCTTCTGTAAAGTATTTTTTTATTGTTTGAAATTTTATTCGATTTCAAAGAAATTTTGGGCTGAAGTTAGTGTGTTGTTTTTATTTTAATTTTGAAAATTTGAGTAGAATTTGTGGTGTTTTTTTTTTCTTTTGCACGTGTTCAAGTCAATTGAACCCCTTTTTTATTAAAAATACAAATTACAAAAGTCACTAACTCCAGTCTAATTTAAATTTCTAATTTGTGTCTATAAATTTCTAATATTTTTTGTCTGTTACGCGTTTTAGTTGTGTTTTGTTTCGGCTATAATTAATGAACACAACAATAAATAAATCGTATTTATGAGTTACATCGTTCATTCAGTAAACTGTTTTTGTAATTGTAGCTAACAACAAATAAACTTAATAAAAAATAAAAGCAGAATATCCTTTTCCACAAACAACAAACCAAAATTTCCGATTATATACATTGAAGCTTTTTTTTTTAAAGCTTTTTCGTGTACGTCATATCTGATGTTTTTTTTTTAAGGATTAAATTAATTTATTGGAAAATGTGGTAGAAATTATTTAAATTGAAAAACGGATTGAAAAAGATTTTCATTTATTTTTTTCTGGTTTGTTTACAAAAAAAAAATGAACCACATTGGGTAACTTACCCAAAAGTTGTGTGTTGTGATGCGACGTCATTGATCACAAATTGTATTAAAAAGAAAATTTTAAATGAGAATAAATTAAAAAATCACAAATAAAGAACCGAATATTATTAAAATGAAACGAAACATCTGTTTTCATCGAAACTTAATATTTTCTGTTTTTAAAATTGTATCAATGAAAATGATTTTCCATTAAAATATTTCAATTAACAAAAGTATGAATGGCATCAAATATTAAATAGAATTACAACATCACACAGGGGAACAGAATCAAATTATGTCGAATTGAATTTTATAGTCAGAAATATTTGAAAATATTTATTGTATCGTATTTTGTATTTGTTTGTTTGTTGTTGTTGTTTTTTTTTTGTATATACATAATGAGACAAATGGTTCTTCTAAGCTCCCTCCCCCTATAATGACTTGAATAAATCATAAAAATTTTAAGTTCTGTGATTGCATTTTCTACATATACTTTTGATAAGCACCTACATAATTGTTCATTTAAAAGAAAAACCAATTCAATTGTAACAAGTCAATATACCGAGTGTAAACTATATTTTCTATATATGAATTCTTATTATAAAAGAGTCAATAAACTTACATTATATACATTATTGTTGTCGTCTATATATAAAATATACACAAATAAATATATTTCTAATATAAAAATAGAATTGATTTTGATTGATATGCTAGTGTGTATATTGATAAAGATAACGACAAACAAAATATGTATACGACATATATACCGACGTAAATTATTATATTCAAAACAATTTTTTTTTTCATTTTAATAATGAAACTTTATGTCTTTATAAATATTATTATATTATTAATTGTAAAAGTCTAATTAAATGATAATTGCAGATTGGAATTAAAAACACGTAAAATAAAAAAATAAAATACGTCCCACTCTCAGTCATTTAGGTCATGAGTTCAAATCCTAAAATTTGACCGATGCAGACACGTTAATTATCCCAATTTACTAACATGATATATAAATATAAAGACAATAAATGATTTTTTATTCAGAGTATTAATGAAAATGAGTTCAATGAAACGATTATAAATTATTACATTCTTCTGTAAAGATCAACGCTTTGATTATCAATTTTATTTATTTGAACTTTTAATCTTATCAATATCTTATCGTTATCATTTACTAAATCATATTCAATAAATGACCTGATTAGTGACTGAAATTTCTGAAAGTAAAGACAACGACACAATTAAATCAATTTCCTATTTTAGTTGTTTTAACCGTCATTCATTCACTACTTTCATTTGATCTACTATTGTAGTATGATCCCTTGTACGTATTTGTTTTTGACAGTCAACTAATATTGGACTCATTAAATGGAACAAATATTAACTCTCATTATGTCTGAGTGAATTATTTGTTCTTAGTTAATTACGTTTATTTAATAATTCATAAATAAATTCTATTCGCTTCAACAAAAACATGAGTGCAGAATAAAAAATCAAACAAAATTCAGTGTTGGTTTTTTTTTTTTAATAGAATTTTATTTTAACGTTGTTTGACATTTTCAATTGGAACAAATTTAAATAATTTATGGATTAAGAATGTATGGATGAGTGAGTCATTTAATCAGTTGACTAATTTGTATTCTATTCCAGTAATGATGTGGTTCTTTAATTTCCGGATTTAATTCTATTCTGCGTGTGCTGTAATGTGTATGATGTGTGAATATTTTTTTTTTGTGTATTCCTCATCAATAAAAAGGATACATTTACCATAAAAAAGACGGAAAGATCTTTAAACTTAAAATTACCATTTTTTGTTTATGCAGATTTTCTAATTTATTTGTCAATCATTCGATATTTTTTACGTCACCATTGTTAAACATACAAAATGACAGATGATGATAATGGTGATGGTTGTCGATTATAATCATGTGTTAGAATATTCACTATTTAGTCAGTTCCAAATTTAAAAACAAAAGAAATAATTGAATTGTATAAAAATGATTCATTTAACTAAAATTGTATTTTTCTTTTATTTTTTTTTTTCTTAGGAGGAATAAATGGTGATGACCAAGATCCACTACCAAATGAAGATATATCAGTTACAGATGAGAATGCATCAAATGATGATAGATCAAATGAATTTATTACAATTAATGTAACAAATGAGCATGGACAAATAAAACATCTCAATAATCATGCGTAAGTTTCATACAATTTTTTTTTATTATTATTCTAAATCCCAACCGACAAATAGTCCGTTCTCTTAGCACCAATATTTCTTGACTTATTTACATAATTCTCACGCTTTCAGACTACAGAAAATCAGTGAATTTAGTTCAAGGGAAAAGACTTGATATAAAAACAAACATCGGAAATCCGATTCGTATTGTTACTCGATCAGCAAATGGAATTTCCATTTTAGTATTGATTTCTAAATAATCCAAAATTATATTATCTGCTCAAAATAAATTGGGACTGTTGAACCTTTATAGTCTGTCGGGAATAACCAATAACCTTTATATATTTATCTAATGTTATTTTTTTGTTTTCTATTAAAATTTATGACATCCAGACCAAAAAACAGGTGATCATTTGAAAGTCAAATAAAAACAATCAGGTTGATTTTTCGTTTTCTTTTTCTTTTCCTCCTTCTTCTTCTTCTTCCTCAACACAAATAATAATAATTTTCTATTCTATTTTTATATTATTTTATACATTTTTCATTTCTTGTACATTTTTGTAAATGTGCGAAAAGAAGGAATATCAGAAATCATTGAAACTGTCCAACTTCTATTTTGTTTATACACATTTTTTTTTTTGTTTTTTGTTTCTGTTTCGTTTTTTTGCGTTTGTTCTAATGTAATTTATTTCATTTTGAGTGTGAACGGGCGGGAAAACTTATGAAATCTTTTTGTTTTTTTTTTTTCACGAAAAATTCAATTTCGCAAAACAAACGGTAAAAATTTTACAAGGAAACTAATTAATTATCAAATTTTGAATTTAATTTAATTTTTTTTTTAAATTTCGGAAAATTAGAAATTGTCAAATTTTTACTTTTCTCATAAAATCGCATATTTTCTCTCTACTCTCGTCTAACATTTTTTTGTCGTGTCCTAATTTTTTTACAAATTTCTTGGCAATTGATTTTTAAACACAATATTTTGTTGTTGTTTCTGTTTTTGTTAAAAAGTTTCAATAAAAAAAAAATTCTATTTTTTTTCCTCTGGCCCAAACTTCAAATAAATTTTGGCATTTACAAATTGTTAAAAATTTGTTGTTAGAAGAACATCAACATTAATTGAAATTGATAAAACTGATAAATAATTTAATGGTTTTATTTACTAAGAATTTTACAAATAATAATTATTGTTTTTATTTAAATCATTGTCAATGTCAATTATTCCATTTACAAAAAAAAAATGTTAACCCTGAAATTTAATGTGTGATTCACGCAATGTGACTATCTTTTTTTTTTTACTCTGTTTGTACTTGACTTGCATCAAGAATTGTTTTATTTAACGTCCACTTTTTAACATTGAGCAACTACCTGGAAAACCCTAATTAAGTCAAATCGGGACGAGACCTACTATTTTTAAGGTGGGCTCTGAACCACCTTGCATCTGCATATGCGTTCGGTTTAAAACCTTGTCCTGCACACCGGCCAGATGACTATCTTTAAATAAACACTTGTTTATTATACGCACAAAAATTACTGAAATTATTATGGTTTTTTTCCTTTTTGTGGTAAATTTATATTATTTAAAATAATTATCCTGTCACTGAAGACAAAGTTTACGAGTGTACAGTGAATGAACGAAAGAATTTGTCACATTAAGGAAAAATTAAAAGATTAACGATTTTTTATTGTTCTTTTATAATTTTATAGGAAAAATGACCACAACGGTGATACCACGGATATCGATGAAACTGACCATCATCATCATGAACCTGAAAAAGTACGTTTTTTTTTATATTCTTTTCCTTTTTATTTTTAATAATTAATGTTCAAGAAAAAGGGTCAAAATATTTGACTGTTCATTTTTTTTTTTATGTTTAAATTTCACACTTAAACATTTAATAATTTTAATGACTCACATCAAAACTAATTGGAACCGACCAAAACCTTAAAAATTCTGTGTAAAAACATAACAATTTGTCTTATACTAATTTGGTTAATTTTGATGGATAAGGACGTATGGGACAGATTGTTAACATTTGATTAAACCATAAAAACAACGAATAAATGTTTTTAATTAGAAACAAAATAATAAGCTTTTTCACCTTTCTGAAGCTCACTTTTGACTTTAATAAAAAAAATTGTGATCATATTTTTATGGAGCGTTTTGAAAACGGAAGAATTAATATTTTTACACTAAAATTGCTGTAAATTTTATTGAGGTCTAATTTCAATAATGAAAGCAAAAATAATCTACAACTTTATGAATTTAATTTTCAAATTGTTTTCTAAAAAAAATTCTATCTTTAAGCATTCTACTTGCATACTGCAATACAGTATTTTAATTAAATTTTAATTCTAACTTTATCTTATTTTTCTTTCTAATTTTCAGCATCCAACATGGTTTAATAATTTAAAAATAGGACTTTTATTAATTGTCTGGTTAATGTTTACTGGTTTTTTAATGTCTAAAAATGAAAAAGTTTTGCATTATCGACAAATGGCAATACCAATAAATGAATTAAAAAATTATACACTTGATGTATTACCATCATCATCAAGACTTGGTATACATATAAGGGGTGCATTTTTAACAGAACATCGTAGAAATTTAACAGAAAATTTTTTAACAATATCTGTACAATTATTGTATAATAATCCAAAAACAACAATAATAACAACAACAAATAATACAATAGATAATATAAATAATTATAATAATCATATAAATAATTTTTATGAGGATATATCAGAAATATGGGAGATACCAATTGTAAATTTAACAGATATTGATACAATATTAGAAACTGATAAAAAAAAAATATTTCAATTAGATGAAAAAAAATTTAATTTATTAAAAACAAATGATAATGTAAAATTACGTTTACAATTGCGTACAAATTTTGATACAAGTTTACCAATAAAATTTGCATATGATTCAACACCAATAAATACAAATACAGGTGTTATATATGCAGCTGTTGTATTACTTGGTTTATATATATTAATTATATGGGAAATTGTACATCGTACATTTGCTGCAATTATAGCATCAACAATGTCTATTGGTATATTAGCAGCATTAGATGAACGTCCATCAATGCCTGAATTAATGTCATGGATTGATGTTGAAACATTATTATTATTATTTGGTATGATGATATTAGTTGCGATTTTATCAGAAACTGGAATTTTTGATTTTCTTGCTGTTTACGCTTATAAGGTAAGAACATTATTATTTTATTTCAATAAACTATTCAGCCAACAACACATTCGTTGTTTCGCTGTTTATTGTGAGAAAAATATTATTAAAACTTAACTTTCTAATAATCCAAAGGACTAATTTATTTTACTTCACAAAAGTTTCGATACAAAATAAATCGATACTTAAATAACTTTTGGTTCAACGTGATTCTTAAAATTTTCAAATGAAATTATGAAAAATAAATTATATAAATCAAAATTGAGAATCTTTTTTGATTATTTATTGTATGTTGTAATCTTGTAACTAATGTGAAAGTTCAATAATAATAATTCTATTTTATCTATTTTATATTATTTAAGATAACAAATGGAAAAGTTTGGCCTCTTATCAATTGTCTATGTGTATTTACGGCTGTGATGTCATCATTTTTAGATAATGTAACAACTGTATTATTGATGACACCCGTTAGTATACGTTTATGTGAAGTTATGGAATTAAATCCTGTACCAATTTTAATGGCTATGATTATTTTCTCAAATATTGGTGGTGCATTAACCCCTGTTGGAGATCCACCAAATGTTATTATTGCATCAAATAGTTACATCGCAAGCAAAGTTTGTTTTTTTTTTTTACTTTTTAATCAATGAAAATATATTTTAATTATTTTCTTTTAAAGGGTGTAAATTTTACATCATTCACATTACATATGGCAATTGGTGTACTAATGGTGATGATACAAACATATGTTCAATTAAGATATTTCAAATTTAGAAATATCAATACATTAAGATTTAATGAACCACAAGATGTACAAGAATTACGTCATGAAATAAAAGTATGGCAACGTGCAGCTGCATCATTAGCATCATATTCAAAAGATGAAGATTTAGTACGTGAAACATTATTGAAAAAAGTTAATCGTTTATCACATCAATTAAAAAAGAAAATGGCATCTGGTTCTGTACCAATTGAAAGCTATAAAGCGACACTGGAGGAACTTCAGGCTAAGGTAAAAAAGATTCTATTTCTTTTATAAACTTTTTTTTATAACTTTTATTAACTTTTCTTTTTAGTATCCTATCAGAAGTAAAGTTCTATTAGCAAAATCTGCCGTTACATTAATATTTGTGATTAGTTTCTTCTTCCTTCATTCTGTTCCTGACTTACAACGTTTATCTCTTGGTTGGACTGCACTTCTTGGTGCATTTTTATTACTAATTTTGTCAGATAGACAAGATATGGAAGCTGTTCTTGCACGTGTTGAATGGTCCACCCTGTTGTTTTTTGCCGCCTTATTTATTCTTATGGAAGTAAGTTATATTTTTATTTCTCTTCAATTATGATTTAATTAATGTTTTATATTTTTTTGTTAGTCCTTAGCTAAATTAGGATTAATCGATTGGATTGGAAAACAAACGGAAGAGATTATTATGTCTGTGTCTAAAGAATCTCGTTTAGCTGTTGCTATCCTCCTTATTTTATGGGTAAATTTCAATTGAAAGTTACTAACAATTTTCAAATTAACTAATTAATTAATTGTTGCAACAGGTTTCAGCAATAGCATCAGCGTTCGTTGATAATATTCCACTAACAACGATGATGGTTAAAATTGCGATTTCATTAGCTGAAAAGGAAGCACTTGGGCTTCCACTTCAACCACTTGTATGGGCGTTAGCGTTTGGCGCATGTCTTGGAGGTAAACATTAATTGAATTATTTAGTAATTAAATTATTCTTAATTTTAATTAATTTAATTTTTAAGGTAATGGAACGTTAATTGGAGCATCTGCAAACGTTGTGTGTGCCGGTGTTGCTGAACAGCATGGTTACCGATTCACATTCATCGAATATTTCAAGTAAACTTATTTTAAATTAATTATTGAATGGAATTCTCCTAAACAATTTTTTTGATAATTACAGGGTAGGATTTCCAGTTATGATATCCAGTGTAATGGTCGCAACATGTTACTTAATGTTTGCACATGTGTTATTCCAATGGCATTAACAATAAAAAACATCAACCTCCATTTTTACTCAAAAAAAATAAATAAAGAAGAAGAAAATAATAATTAAATAAAAAAATATTAAATAATTAATAAAATATTTAGTTTAAAGTAATTAAATGAAAAAACAGTAAAATGAAAAATGAAAAAAGAAGAAAATTACAGACAAAAATTTAGACAAAAGATAATAAGAAAAAAAAACATATAATTAATTATTAATTTAATTATTTTGCCGAAAATGTGTTCTCTGCAAAGCCGATGTGTCATAACTAAAGTAGTCGTTACACTATGTCGACACTGCAGAGAACTTTATTATTACCAACAATCACATTAAAAATTTAAATCAAAAAAACTCGTTTGCTAAAATTTTCTAAATGAAAACTTTTTTTTTTTTTGTCAAATTAAAAAAGTAATAATTTAATTAAACAAATGCACAAAAGAATTAGAAAGCAAACAAAAGGAAAAACACAGAATAATTAATTTATGTTTTTTTTCCTTGTTGAAAAAACATTCCAATAATTAATTTAGTTAAATGTTTAAAACTTTTAAAAGGAAACAATGATGAAAAAAAAAAAAAAAGGAAATGAAAACACCAAAAAAAATAAAAAAAGGTTAAAAGAAATATTTTTTTTTTGTTGGTTCTATAAAGGAATGGTAGAATGTAGAGAGGGGAAAATTATATTTTGACTTTCATGTTTTCTTATCTTATTTTTTCGTTATTGTTTTTGTTGTTGTTGTTGTTGTTGTTGTTGTCTTTAATTAATTAATTTAAATAAAAAGTAAAAGTGTAAAGTCGTTAAAAATAATTTGTAATTGATTTGTTGTAACAATTTTGTTATATATATATATATATTTTTTTTGTTTTTATTGTTGTAGAATTTTGTTCTTTAATTATTCGTTTTTTTTTTTTTTTTCTTGTTTGTTTGAAGAAGAACAAAGATGAAGAAATTAGGGAAAAATTAATTAGAAAAAAAAAAAAAAAAACAAAATTAGAAGAAAAGGAAAGGAGAAAAAATGTAAAAAAAAAAAGAAAAATAGTTAAATGGGGAAAAACACGAAAAATTCGAAAGAGAGAATCTAAAAAAAAAAAATGTTTTTAGTTTTAATTTAAGCAGAAGAAGAAGAAGAAGAAGAAGAAGAAGAAGAAGAAAAAAAAACGTAATTTTAATGAAAATTACTTTAGATAAAAATAATAATTATAAAAATAAATGAAAATAATTAATTAATTGTTAATTAATAATTGTAATATTTAAATGCAGTATTTCCAGTTATTTTTTTTTTTAGTTGTTTCTTTTTTTCATTTTTTTTTTTTTGTTTTTCATTTTTTTTTTTTTTTTGTGAAAAAAACGCACCCAAAATGTCAAAAATCAAATTTAATACAACCAACCAACCAACAACCAAACCCACCCCAATTTCAACTGAATAAAATTTATTTAATTTAATTTTAATAATTTTAATAAAGACAAAAAAAAAAAGTCTTTAGAGAAAAATCGACATCCACCACCAATAAATTCTGTTCCTCCCCCCACTCTCACGCACACACACACCATTATTACATACACACACACATACACACACACACACACATCGTGCATACATAAAATACATTTTTTGCAAGTTTAGATAAAAATATAAACGTAAAATAATAATATTAAATTAGAGAAAAATATTAAAAGAAAATTTGTAGAAGGGGGAAATGAAAAGAAATGAATTAAGAAAAAATTTGTAAAGAAAAAAATGTGGGAAGAAAAATAAAAAAAACAAAAACAAAAAAAATGGCTGTCTCTCATGCAATATTTGTGCCTTATCTTATATTAAATTAATTATGTATGTATAATTATGTTTATTGGCAATCCAGTAACATAATTTATGAAAGGAAAAAATATTTGCTTCAGAAACAAAAAAAAAACAAAACAAAACAAAAAAAACAAAACAAAACAAAAAAAAAAATAATTCAATTCTAATTTCTAAAGTTTAATTTTTTTCTTTATTTTATTTTTATTTCCTACTTTTTTTTTTTTAATAAAAAAAAAAAAAATAAAAGAAAAACGAGGACAAAGAAAACGAAAAAATTTATAAACGTTTACTCTGCATATCTATTTAAAATAAAAATAGTCGGTTTATGTAGGTAATGTAGAGTATATCTGTCAAAATCAAAAATTCTTTTAAATTCTACAAAAAATGAAAACCTAAAAAGAGAAAAACAAAAAAAAAAATGTTAAAAATATCATAAATTTTGTCATTTTTAAAGGAAATTTATTGTAAATTTTGTTTTGTTTTTCATTTTATTAAATTTGTTGATTTTATAAAACAAAACAAAGCAAAAGGAGAAAAAGTGTAAAGTTTTGTAAACTAAAGCAAAAAAAAAAAAACAAAGAAATATTTAAAAAAAGATAAAAGAGAAAAGAATAAAAAGTAAAAAGAGGAAAAAAAGGAAAAAGGAAAATTGTGTAGCTAATAAATAGGAAGAAAAAATAAATAAAATGATGTAAAGACAGAAAGAAATCTTTATTTGTTTTTTTTGTAAAATAAAGTCAAAAATGAACAAAACAAGAATTTTAAAACAAAAAAAAATTAAATTAAAAAAAAATCATAATTTTATCTCAGTATTATGTAGGTAATGATGATGAAGATGATATAATGATTAATGATAATGAAAATGTAACAATTTTTAAATGAAAGAAAGAGAAAAAAAAAAACAGAAAAAATATTAGGAAAAAAAGAATTATTTTGAAAATTGTTTCGAATGTAAATTATTATTAAATAATATATTTAGTATAAAATAATTGATATTTGTTTCATTTAGTTAAAGTTTTCTTTAAAATGATTATTTTTATTTGCAATCCCTAAAAACAAATCTTAATGTTTTAATAATGGATACGTCAGAATTTTATATTCGTTTCTCTCTTTTGTTTCATAATTTTTGTAACGATTAATTATCTGCAACAACAATTATTTTGACATTTGTTGTCAACTGTCAAAGTATTTACTGGAAAAAAAAGGTTTGATTAATTTGATTACTTTGTACAAAAATCAAAAATATTAATTTTTATTTTTTGTCAAAACTTGAAACCGATGTTGAAATAATTCAAACATTGGTTGCATATTTTGCGGCGTTTAATAAGAGAAACTCAAATATTTTTTTACATTTTTATTTTATTTTCCTTATAAATTATAATCTTTATTTACAAAAATGTCCCAGTCACAAAAAATAAAATCCCGTTTTGGCTCCATTTTGTTAGGCAATTCCAAATTATATTATCTAAAGTTCTAAATATCACAACATCACAATTATATTAGAATTAGAAACAAATGAAAAATTCATTTTATTCATTCTAAATTTACATCCATTAAATCAGCTGTGATTTTCGCCTTAGTTTTACCGTTAATCATTTGATTTTTGCTTTGATAATTTCCAGTTGGCTGAACCAAAATTGGCATCATCATTTTGAATGGTAATTCATCTTGTTGTTGTGCTGGATACGTACCAAGTGAATTTAAATTTGACGATGCTTGTGAATTCATACCATAAAGTTTTTGTAATTGTCTTAAAGAATCCTCTTGAATAAATGGCATCATATATGTTTCCGGTTTTTTTATTTCTTCTGGTTGTTTTGCATTAACTGACCAATTAGAAAGCCAATTATCACCGGCTGTTTTTGGTGGCTAAAAGAAAATATTTAAGAAAATGTTAATAAAGTTTACATAAACGAATAATACTTAAAATACCTTTGGTTCATTGTCGAACTCTTCTGGATCCGCATCTCTCTTAATGTTCGTTGTGGATGCACTTCCTGTAAGAAATTGAAATATGTTATCAGTTCTCCAAGTTTTTTAATCAAACAAATTATGCACAGTGTTACTAAATTTAGCACAAGTGTGTGAAGTTAACAACAGTTAGTTAAAGTTACATGTAATTCTTCAAGAAGTGATTTTAAATTTAATATTAATGTAAGCAATAAATAATAAATAAATTTTCAGAATCGTACGAATTATTCAATCTATGAAAAACAAAAAATACGTAACTTGTTAAAATTGCAAAACATTTTTACTTAAATCCACAAAACAATAAAATGAATTCCGGTTCAATTTTTGAGAATTGTTTGTCTGACTGACATAACGTAAAATTAAGCACAAAAGTTCGTTGTCCGTTACGTTATTTCGCGTATTATTTGTTGTTTTATTTTCATATATTCATTATTTATTCAAGCAAAACTTTTCCTTTTCAAGGTAAAGTTTTTTTTTGTACCACATTTTTTTTTAAATTTCAAAAATTTACAAAAACAAATCAATGCAAAAAATATAAAAAGCATAGATTTATTGTTAAATGATAAACTTACCAAGTGGACGAATAAATTTTTGTGGTCCCAGTTCTACTAACACTTGAAAGTCAGCGTGTTCACCAAGACGAAATCCAACTCCAAATCTTGAATCGGTGCCTAAAAAATAATTTTTGATTTTCGATAAACAAAAAAAAAATCACAAATGGAAAGTTCTATGAAATGAAGATAACAAACAACAAAATATTACACGCAATCTCAGTTATTGTAATGTAAAGATTGCGTGCTGGATTATTTATATCCGTGAATCTTTCTTTCACTTTCTTAACTATGCGCTATGCGTTACATGCGTTTGTTATTGGTGAACTAAGATGATTAGAGAGGAATCATATCTGAAATATGTGTGTTATATGTTTGTATGTTATCTCTACACATAGCTTTGTTTTACCTTTTTTTATTGGTGGAATATTTGAGTAGACTAACGATAGTAATGATGGAACTTCTTCTGGAATTATAAATGCGTGGCAATCTAAATAAAAACAAAAGAATAAAAAAAAAACAACTTAATAAACGTATAAAAGTTGCAATACAATAAATATATGGGAACAGAGATTAAAATTTCTAGAATGATTGTTGGAATAACTCAATTCGTTCTGAGAAATAAATAACAAAAAATGCGGTGAAAGGAGCAGATATTCAACAAATTAATTACAGGCAAACTTTGACCTCATTTAATGCATACAAATAAATTAAAATTCAAGAATATGTTTATTTCATTTCAAAGTATAAAAAAGAACAGTGAACATAATTATTGTTTGTGGTAATTTTGAAGAATGAATTTATAACTGAAGATACATGAAAGATTTCATGATTTTACAATAAGTTTAAAACAAAATTATAAGAAAAGAATTTGTTCCTCAAAAATACCACAATGCGAGAATTTTTTTTCTCTTTTTAGTTTTTCCATTTAATGAATAAAAGTCTGATCGATCAACAAAGATAATTACAAATAATCTGATGAACGATGAGATTTATAAGATTTAAAAAAAAATTTAAATTAAAATATTTAATATTTAATATTCTGAAATGTTAAATTTATGAAAATCCGTATTATTCGATTTGAATCAATAATGAAAAATTAAATGATTCTCATTGGATAAAATAAAAAACGAAAGATTTTCGAATGTTTTGATTTTTGATTTTTGTGGAGACTAAATTTTATTTCTAAAAAAAAAATTTAGATTTGAATTCTGTGGAGATTAAAGTCAAAGAGACAATTTCAGTTTGTCAACTTTGGATAAAAGAAATTTAAGAGAGAAAAATTTCAGTTGATTTATCTTCATTTAGATTTTGATTTATAAATTGAATTGTTGTTTGCATTGACATTATTTCTTTATGAATTTATTTTTATTAAATATAAATTTATTTTTTATTAAAAATAATTGACCAAAAAAAAAATTCATATTTTCTGTAGAAAAGATAAAAAATAAAGAGAGAGAAAAAAAGCGAAACGAAAGAAAGTTTATTGCGTTTGCGCACATTTTTAAAAATGATCCACAATGAAGTTAGTCTTTTCTGTTTTGTATATTTTGTGTTTTGTTATTATTTTACTTCTTCTGTTTTTTGTTTTTTTTTTTGTTTTCGTTTTACTTTTTTCTATTTTTTTTCATTTTATGAATCAATTAAATTTCAGTTTGACATAAATTTAATAAAAAATCTAACACGCGCGTACGTTCAACATTTTAACGTTATGTATTTTTTTTTTGTTTCTTGTTCAACATTTATGATTGTAGAGAAATTTATTGTCTCTGTATTTGTCTTCTTTTTTTTTTTTTTGTCTTTTTTTTCTAAAATAATTTCCAATAGCATAATAATATTTTCTTCTCGTCAATGATAAGTACACCATAAGTACAATTTAACAATTATTAAGTCAATGTTTTAAAGAGTTAAAAATTATTTAAGCTTACTGACTTTTTCTAAGAAAAGAAAAAAAAATGATTTAACTTTAGTCAAGGTTTATAATGTTTGATGATCAAAATTATAAATACGGAATAATGTTTTTATATTTTTATGAGGATACAATTTTATAAGAAAAGTAAAAAAAAATGTGTACAATAATTAAACGAGATTAACATTGAGATTTTCTCTTTTCACACATTTTCAATAAGAGTTTTTAAGTAAAAAAGATAATAATAATTATTTGTATTAAGCTGACTTAAGCCTTTTTTTTAAGTGAGAATATTTAAGTGAATTTATATTTATATTTTCTGTTTAAAATTTTTTTTTTTTTGTTCAACTAAATTATGTAATTTTTAATTAAATGCGATTACTGTTCGTCTAATAAATTAATAAAGAAACTGGTTTGAATTCTGTCGTGAGTCTTATTATTTTATTGCATAAGATTTTATTAAAAAAAAAAAAGAAAAAAAAAACAACACACAATCATAAAACTCCCTTCTCTAAATAAAGGCCAATTATATAAAATTTAATTATCGTTTATTTTTCATTATGAAATTTAAAAAATAAAAAAAAAAAAATTAAAATCCACTTAAAAAAAATAACAATAAAACTACGCTTACAACTGATGTTGATGATGAACAATAATCCAAAATATTTTAAACACATTTTTATTTGTTGTTTAAATTTTCTTTAAGAAAACTATATAAGAAATTGACGAATGAATGAATGGACAGCCACATACAATACAATAGTAAAAATCAGCAATTTTAACAAAAAAAAAACACACACACACACAAAAAAAATTATTCCATATTTTTTCAAATCAAATAAAAATCATAAATGAACGACACAAAAAAAAAACAAAAACAAAAACAAAAATGTCGTTTCACTTAAAACAATTTTTTCGAATGTAAAAAAAAAATTTTAATTTAAATTTTTTTCTTTTTCTTTCTTTCGTCTTCAATTTACAATAATCTTCACTTGATGGGAATTGATTTCAAACTAAAATTGAAAATAAAATATCAATTCAAACTGACCCTGTTTTCATATAATAAAAAAAAAAACTCTCTCTTTTTCTGTAAAATAAACTTTTTTCCATATTCTTTTTTTTTGATTCTGTTTTTTCTTTTTGTTTTTGATTTTTTTTTATGTTTTAATGTGGACATGGGAATATAAATTTGAAACAAAATAATGTAAACTTTATTAATTAGGTTCAAAATAATTAATGTAAATGGACTGGAATGAAGGCCATTATTACAACAACAACAACAAAAATGTATGATGATCCCTTTTTATGCTCTCCATTCTGAGAAATAAAACATTTAATAAATCATAAAAAAATATATGATATAAATTTCTTAAAAATTCATATTTGAAAGTCTAAATTTTGGCGACATTTATTTTCAAATTATTTCTTTTATTTTTTTTTTTTTTGAAACATTTTCATGGTTATTGAATTTAAACGGAATAATATAAATTTGAATAAATAATTTAATAAAAAAAAAATTATTAAATTAAAACAAATAAGTTAAAAAGCATTAAATATATTCAAAATTTTATATGGATAATTAAGTATAGAATGTAATATTATTTATTTATTCGAATTCTTTTTTTCTTTCATCATTTTATGTTATAATTTATAAATATTAATAAGCACGTGAAAAAATAACTAATTATTACAAATTTTGTATATAAAATAATGTTACATTATATAATTTTATAGAGATGGCGTAAGTTGTAAAATGGAAAAATGACGAAATGGAGATCATAGTAATTTTGTAAATGTATTTCTTTTGAAATACTCAGAAAAGTGTATAATTAGAATTTATTTTAGTATTTTCAAGCTTAGATTATATGTCTAATCTATTATTTTCTATGAGGTTTTTGTTAAAATTTAATAGATTTTCCAAAAAAAAACAGAATCATGAGTTTAATAATATTTTTTCTTTAAAAAATATTAATTTTTTTATACACGAATCGTACTACAATTATGTCTTTTTACAGTACGACCGCAACGCCAAAGTTTCATATTTTGCCGCATATAATTTGATTTTTTTTTCACGTCAAAATCAAAAATTTTGACAGTTTTTGTTTTTCTATCAAACGTGAACGTTCTTTTTGTGAAAACGGGAACAAAAATACAACAAAATTTGTTGTATAAGAAAAGCTCTAAGTATTAATAAAATTGAGTTTATATTTGTTTTCTTCTTATTTAAAAACAATAGTTACGGTATGTTTTTTTTGAAAGAACAAAACAAAAAACACACATTTCAAATTTAATTTATTTACCTTTTATCAAAAAAAAAAAAAAAAGTGTTTGTGAATAATTTTTTTCGTCAAGCTTTATTTTTTCTATTGGGGTTTTTTTATCTATTAAAATAAAATTACTGATAAAATCAGGTGGTTTAGTTTTTTTTATCAAATCCAAAAGAATAATAATCATTATTATTATTTATTATTTATTGATGTTTTTGTTTCTGTTTTATGTCGAATAAATACCTAAATAATGAATATTAAATTTTATTTTATTTTTAATCGAAAAAAATAATAAAAAATAAATTAAATTATGTTTATTAATTAATTGTGAATTAAATTGTGATTGTTAAAAGAGAAAAAGGAATTGTTCTTTTTTTTTTACAGTGGTTGTTTTTATAATATTCTTTCTTTTTGTTTTTAGTGATTGTGTTGTTTTTGTTGTTATAAATAAAGGCGACGACGGATCTTAAAAGAAAGAAAGAAAAAAAGGTAAGAATTGAAACAAAAGTAATACATAATACATCCCTCTCCCTCTTACTACCTTTCTTTTTACTTTGTGATTTTTAGCTATTTTCAGTGTAAAAAAAATGGCCGCTTTTTTTAGTCCTTTTTCTTCTTTTTTTTTTTGCTCATCTTCAAAATTTTTTTTTCTCTAAAAATAAATAAAAAATTAAATAAATTATTAGTAATTTTTTTACATAATTTATTTACTGTTGTTTTTTTTTGTTTTTTACGTAATTCAATATTTGTACAGAGGTTTTAGAAGAGTAAAGAGACGTTTGTATCATAAAATAGAATGGAAAGTGTGAGTGAGTTAGGTAATAAATTTATATTGTTGTCTCATGTTTATGTCACGTAAATAAAAAACATCTGTATAACGAACGTACGCCAGACGAAAATTTATTGATTATTTTACATTTTGTTGTTGTTGCTTTTTTATTCTTTTTTTTTTTTTTTTGCTTACTTAAAAGAAAATTGATATTTTCTTCTTTTGTTTGTATTTTTTTTTTGCTGTTTGAAGAGAACTTATTTTGTTGTTAGATTTTCTTCTTTTTTTTTTTACTAAGTTCAAACCATTTTTTGTCACCTTTTTTCTTCATCTTTTCCAGCTGCTGTTGGGCTGATGAATAAATTATAATTTTTTAATTTTTATTTAAGCAATTTAGGTTAAGAAAAGCAGGAGTGTTGGGTAAGGGGAAATATTTTAGGTTAGGTAATTTGCCTTATTAAAAATAATGAAGGTGGAATATTGACCTTTGTAGATTATATTGCAGTGATACAATACTGTCCTTAATGTCACGTTCTTCAGATGATCAAAACCTTTATTTTAATTGATTCAGTTGAAAACGGTTACTGAATGTCTATCTTCTTGTTATTTGAAGCTGTTCATGAAGGAACATAGCGAGAGGGTAACCACTAGTAAAATTCACTTCCCACTGATTACAGATTACAAATTGATTTGACAGATTACATTAATATTGCACAGATTACACACAGTTTACATTAAGATTGCACTCAGTGGTCCCCTCCGAACATAGACTAGTGCCGTCTTTCTATAGTGACCATATACACAAATTGACACAATTCCAAGAATAATAAAGTGCTCAATTTATAATGGTTTATTATTACTTTGAATTGATTTCGGTAGACTCTGTTCTCTCACCTTTATTTTAAGAAATCCCAGAATGAAATCAGCAAAAAATAATCAATTAAAGAATTTCAATTTTTGTTTTTTTGTGAATTTTTTTTTGCTGTTTTTATTCTTGTTATTTACTTCTGTCAAAACCGGTCCAGTCACTTAGAGGTTGTTTTGTTTGCATTTTTTTCTTCCTCCTTCCAAAAACTAAAAAATTATAAGTAAACAAGAATAGAAAACAACAACAACATCAAAAAATAAAAAATAAAAAAAAAAGTCGCGATACTTAATTTATGAATTTAATTAAAGAAAACTTAACAAGATTTCTATCTCGAATGATGTAAGATTAGCCAGAATGGAAGAAACAACTAATCACAATAAATTCTAATTAATTAATAATTATTCTTTCCCATTTTTGAACCTTTTCCCTTTCAATTTTGTCTTCCCTTTGTATTTTCAGTTTAAAAAGTTCTCTTTTCTTAATTCTGTCTTGACTTAACTATGGAGTCTAGTGGGCTCATGTTAATTGCATCGATCTGTGACCTACAGAAGAAAACTTGAAGGTCATTTAAATGAACAGAGGAGAAACTTTGTCTTTTGCAATTTCCTTATTTTTCCTTTCTCTTAATTTTCTTATTTTTAAATTTCCCTTTTTTCTACTTCCATTAATTTTCTGCATATTTCCCTTACGTTTTTTTCTGTTTTCACGTTTGTTTCATTTTTCTACTAAAAATTGTTCTTTTTGTTCAGAAGTTTCCTTTGTCGAATCAGTTTCCTTTGATCTCTTTTTTCAAAACTCCTAAACTGAAAGATAAGAAGAAGCAGAAAGAAAAAATAAGGGAAAAAAGTAAAACGGTTTCTCTGGTCAAAATTAGGCGCACCCTTTTTTTTCTCCCCTTTTTTTTTTAATCGCTTTTCAAAGAAAACAATTTTTTCTTTAGGAAAAATAACGTGAGAAAAAAACAAGTGAAAATTTGGGACAAAAGTTTTCTAAATGGAAATTTTTTCTTGTTGTTTATTTGTTTTTTTGATCAAAAATAATTTCCGTTAATAAATTTTTACGTTCTGAAACGGATTGGACAAGAAGGGGTTATTTGTTGTGTTTAGTTGTTCGTTTCTTTTTGTTGTGTTATATTTTTATAAAATAAATTTATTTTCAATTTCAACCAAAATAAAAAAAAATCAACCAAAAATTCCAAGCAAAAATCTTTTCTTCTTCTTTTAGGTGCACTAAGAAACCAAGTGATCACATTGGAATGTTTTTTACTATTTTATGTTTAGACTATTTTTGTTGATGTTGTTGTTTTTATATACTGAAAAAATAAAATCTTTTTAGTGCGAGAAAAAATATAAAAAAATTGAACGAAGAACAAAAAAAAAAAAACGAAAAATGAAAAAAAAAATGGTCAAAAGCGAAATGAATTATGATGAGAGTGAAAGAGAGAAAATAGTATAAAAGGGAGAAAGAAATGAGGGAGTTAGGGAGAAGAAGAAGAAATAGAAAAAAAATCTTTTAATAGTGATGATTGTTTTGTCACTGGAAATATTTTTTTATTTTTATTATTATTCTTGTTGTTGTTCTTTTTTACTTACATTTTCTTCTCTCTCTCTCTCTATCTTTTATTGTTTGTCTTTTTTGTCCTTCAGCTTTAAAAAAATAAATAAATAAAAAAGTGAAGTACAAATACGAAGAAACGTATAAATAGAAGAGAAATAGAAGAAAGACAAAAACAATAACAAATGGCACAAGAGAGAGAGAGAGAGAGAGATAAAATACAGAAAAAAGAAAAAGAATAAAAATGAAAAAATTTCATAACCAAAATTATTTGAATCAAATTTCATTTTTGTTTTTATTGTCTCCTCTTTCATATCTCTCTCCCTCTCTCTCTCAAACACTTATATTATTTCTGTTCTTTCGTTTTTATAAAAAGAAAACATTCTTTTCTATATTTCACTTTTCCTCTTCTTCTTCTTCTTCTTCATTTTTTATGATAAATTGACGATATTCAATATCCCGTTTTCTTTTTCGTGTTTTATTTTCCATACATTTTTTTTTTTTTTCAATTTATACTTTTCCTTTAGAATTTCAAGATTTTTCAACAAAGATAATTTAAAAATAGACACATTTTCTACACTCAAAGATATAAAGAGGAGGAAAAGTGCCGTAGAAAATGATCAAACGAAAACAAAAATGAGAAAATTTTCGCAAACAAAAAAAAACATAAAAAATGAAAAACAAATGAAATAAAAGCCGACCCCAATAATCATCGATTCTTTTTTTTTTTTTTTTTCTTTATCGCAAAAAATAAAAATAGAGTGACACACACACACACACATAAGTGCATGATATTTGTGTTTAAGCTAATGGTTCGCAATTAACTTTAATATGAAATTAGTAACTGATGTGAATTTAAGTCATGACTACGCTAACAAAAATGCATTTAAAAATGACGACAAAAGTAATTCATTGGAAAAATATTCAGTTAATAATTTCTATCAAAAATATCAAACTGATTTCTATCGACCTATTGCAAGAAAAAACAAAATAATTTCACGGAAAATGACTCAAAACTTTTGGATATTTTAAAAATTAAAAATTAAACATTAAAATTTTTGTTTTGATAATATTAAATCGTTCTTTAATTGTTTCATTACATGCGTGTAATTTGATATTTGAAGTCAGCAACTTTCGCTTTCAAGTCAGATTAGTTAATCACATCTATGTATGTTCAACTACCCCCACCCACACTAGGAACAGAACAGAAAATTTTCATAAAATACCAAAAATTTGACGTAATTTTAAGTAAAAAAAAGTTTTGTGTTCCGGGTTCGAATTACGACAACAATTGATCAATTTTTAAGAACATAAAAACTCACCTCTACTTATGTTCCTATTAAATGACAGATTTTAGATGTCACATTTAATCTTTCGCGTTGTCTTTGCTGTTTCTTTTATTGATTATCAAATCCAATCAGATAATATAAAAATTTTTGTATTTTGTATTTTCCAAAACTAAAGTAAAAGAGGTAAGGTGGTAAGTAAGCACCTATTATTAATTCTGGTTACGTAATAAAACTTATCTTATTAGTCTTTTTTTTTTGTTGTAACAATTTCTACGCAATTTATTTCTTTTTTGAGATGTGACACCAACAAATTAGAATGGAATTAAGAGAATGAATTATTGTGATAAATTTGGACGTGATTAGAAAAATGGTGTCGGTGGCGTTTAGGAAATTGAGGAGGAAATATTTTTTCAATTAGAAAAAATAGAAGACATAATTATTGTAAATTTGGTTGCCTTCCTTATACCGTCTAATTGTGAAATTAATACGACTAGACTCTTACGTGTAAAATTGGATTTGATTTCTAAGACCTTAAGCTTAAGTATACTAATTGTGCAATATTTGTACAATCTGCTATAAGAATCAACCATGGTCAAGACAATCTTTGTTTTGTTTCAAATAAGAAAATTGGATTAGACACGGGAACTTGTCGCAAATTGTTGTTCATAAATTGAGAACCGTCGAAATTACGAAAATTGAATTCTAAATTCTAAAAAGAATAAAGAATTCAAAGCAGAAGTGATGAATATTTATCATTCTGTCGTTTTCTTCTAAATTTTTTCTCTTTTCCCCCATTTCCTGAAAAAATTTCCTTAGAAATATTTTAAGGTCTCTCCCCATCCCTACTATCACCCCACATTTATATAACACAATTTCTCAATATTTGTCATTCACATTTTTCTCACAGAAGCAACAAAAAAAAATAACTGTGATTATTATATCCTTAAAGAGAGACAGAGATATATATAGATAGAGCGATAGTATACCTATACATTAAAAAAAAAACAGGAAACACCCAACCAACCCCACTCACCACAAAATTTTGGTTTTTGGTTACGATTAAAATCATCACAAAATGTCTGCATTGCAGATCCAATTCATTCATTCAACAAAAATAATCTTCAATTCATAAATCTCTTCTCTCATTTTTTGAGTTTAGAGAATTTTGATTTTGTCTGTTTTTTTTTTCACTCTTTGATTTCTCTTTCCTTTTTACTCCTTCATTGCTTTGATTTTTATGGATTTCAATTTTGATTTTTTTTAATGAAATTCAGAATGCAAATAAAAAGCTCCGAGATAGAAAAACCTAAATGGATAAAATGTTGTCTGTTTGTTCTTCTTTTTATTTTAGTTTTTTCTTTCTTGCAGCAAAAAGTAAAAATGCAAAAATAAAATAAGTACTAAAAGGAACAACAAAAATAAAAAACTTCAAAGTTCAACCTACGGGTTGTTTTATTTTTAGTTTGTTAAGTTTTAGTTGCTTTAGTTAGTCAGTCTGATTATAATGGAAAATGGGGGGTAAAATAATACTTACACACACAGTTAATGGTCAGAAAAAAATTCTAATCAATAAAATATTTTACACACACACAAACACACCCATACACTCACACAAAAATAGGAGCGTCACATAAAATCCCTCTGATTGGTGTTTTTTTTCTAACAAAGAAAAGAACCAAAAAGCAAAACCAACAAACAAAACATTAAAAAAAAGGCCAAAACACACCTTTTAATGAACCCCGCGCGCGCGATGTCAAACTCTGTGTTTTTTTTTCTCTCACTCCAATTTTGTTCTTTCCTCTTTTTTTCATGAATTTAATTTAATTTATAATTTCAACCTTTTTATTTTCTTTCTACCCCCCTATTAATTCGCGTTTCATAGAAGCAACAACAACAACAATCAACTAATAGTAACAATAACAACAACAAGAGACAAAACAATAATGTCTGATTTGTTATCTTTTGGCTTTTTTTTTCTTTATTAAATATTTTTGCATTTAAAACGCAAAAAAAAAAACAAAAAATACTTACTTGCCTACTTTTGACACTGACACAAAAACAAAAAAAGAATAATAAAAAATCAGAATTACTTAATTTTTAAGTAAGTCACTTAAGTATGTGACTTTTATTTTTAAGTGAAAAAAAAATAAAGTAATTAAATTAAAATAACAACAAATTTTTATTTTCTCTTTCTTTGCTATCACTTTTTAATCAAAGGTCCAATTGAGAGAAATTCGCTTTAATCCGAGATCTATATTGTGGTTAATCTTGACTTAATTAAACTGAATTTAAAGGGAAATGGAAATTAAGTCGAATGAAAATCAAAATTTAATAAAGTTCCATTTTAGGTTTTCTTTTAACTTAAGCTATTTGGATCACTTGGCTTTGGATTCTTTATTCTGTTTCCAGGATTATGTCGTACGTAATGAGTAAATGGAATGGGGCGGAGGATGGAGTTTAATAGAAGAATTTACGATTTAATTCTGGTAAATATTTTTTTGATCTGATCATAAAAATATGATATTTACGACGAAGGGGAACAACCCCCTGTCTTATATGTAATCTCAGAGATTATGCTGTTTGGAATTGAACATAAAATCCCTGGGAAATTGTCAACCAATTGGCATAATAATTTTTATGGAAAATGATTTTTAATTAGGAAAATAATCGAGGGGTTAACCACTCAAAAATTTTACGCCCCACTGATTGCACATTTCAAAAGATTGCACAAAGATTGCACAAAGATTCACAAAGATTCACAAAGATTCGCAAAGATTCACAAAGATTCACAAAGATTCGCAAAGATTCACAAAGATTCACAAAGATTCGCAAAGATTCACAAAGATTCACAAAGATTCACAAAGATTCGCAAAGATTCGCAAAGATTCACAAAGATTCACAAAGATTCACAAAGTTTCACAACAGGGATTGAACACATAATAAATCTAATTTAAAAAAATAATTGAAGCTGCAATCTTATAAAATTCTTTTATTGGTGAAAAAAAGCATAAAAATCACATGATGAATTCATTTGGCATTTTTAATTGTAATAATTATAATTATAATAAATACTATATAATTATATACTATTATTATTATTATTATTATTATTCTATACTATTATTATTTTTTTTAATTATTATATAGAAGAAATTTAGGAAATTGTATAAAGTTTTAAATTTGTATCCCTAAAAATATATTGTCCACGTCTTGTTACAGTTGGCTGCTGTAATAATTCTTTTACATCTTTTCTGTGAACAGTACACACATCTTCAGTTTCTGGAAATTGGAAAAAAGTCCCAATTTTCCTTAAAAATTTAATACAATATGAGTGTTCTTCTTCCGATAAAATAAATCCAACATAATATTTAATTAAATTCTTAAATGGAAATTGAACTAAAACATAATCTCCACAACTTGGCATGTCTTTAAAAGTTGTTGAATTGTTTTTATTATTTGCTGAAATAAAAATATGCTGGTTATTTAGAAGAAAAAAAACTAAATTTTGTATTTGGAAATTTACCACATACTTTTTCAATTTCTGTCAATTGTGAAACATACAGAATCATTTTTCCATTCAAAAAAGATGGACTTCACAACGTAAAACACAACAGCACACATATCAAAATATCCGGCGTAATGTAAAAAAAAAATAACGATTTTTAATCACCTGATTTTACATTAAAAAAGAACGAAAAATAAAAACGAGAGGAGTATAAAATCTGTATAGAAACTTAAGATTTTCTGTCTCATTCGTTTTACATTCTTCATTCGTTTTATATTAACGAATGATCCTTTCATTCGTTTTAGATTGGAATGAAAGAAATGCAAGACTTTAGTTTATATAAAGTATACATACTTACATATATTTTTTTTCGATTTTATTTGAGTTGTATTATATTTTTATTTATTTAACTGATGTAGTGAGCCGTCTAAAATGGATTACAATGTGTAAAATTTTTTAATTGTATAAAAATTCAAAAGATTCACACAAAGATTCGCAAAGATTCACAAAGATTCACAAAGATTGCACAAAGATTCACAAAGATTCACAAAGATTCGCAAAGATTCACAAAGATTCACAAAGATTCACAAAGATTCACAAAGATTCGCAAAGATTGCACAAAGATTCCCCACCAGTTCTCCCAGGATTGCACACAGTGGTTAACCCCTCGAAAATAATGAATGAAGTCGTCATCTAAGTTCTCATATTAATCTCTATTTAATTGTTGTTGTTATAATGCACTAAGAGGGCTCACATGTAATGTCCAATAATTGCTTTTGTCTCTCTTATTCTATATATATGTCTATCTCGCGCTATGACAAAACAACAACAAATTATTGCATAAACTTCGAGATTACCTATTTCCACTCAGACTTAGCTGAAAATATGGAAAACTTTAAAACATTATAAAAGCCTAATAAATGCCGACCGACCTTGTACCTGTTTCTTGTGTTGATTTGTTCATTTGTTTTTTATTATTTTTATTCTTTTTAAAACAACAACAAATAATTGAGACTAGAAAAATGATAGACAATGGGGCATGAATATTAAAACGTTCCAAATGTTTGTAACAACAACAATAAAATATTTTATGATCATTTCGTTTCTCATTTTTTGTTCTCCGTTTCAGATTTTTCTTTTTTTGTTTTGTTTTTTTTTTTCTAAAACAAATTTTTGATTTGAAAACGGATGAGAAATGTAAACAAAATGAATATGGTTGACTGTTATAGGGGGTGGCTGAAGGTGTGTGTGTGTGGTTAATGGGAGATTTTTTTTTTTGTTTATTTGGGGATTGACCGTCATTTGAGACTCGATTTTTTTTTGTTTTTCCACAAAACCAAATTATAAGTAAATATTTTTTAAACTTTTAATTACAAAATGGATTATTGATTTTTTTTATTTTTTCTCTTTCATATTTTGTTGTTGTTTTTTTTTTTCATAATATTTTGAGAGGAATTCCTAAAAGTTATTTAGAAAAACAAAAAAAAACTTTTGTAGAGAATTTTTTGGGGTTTTCCAAAAGGTTTTTCCATTTAATTAAATTTCTTTTTTTTTTATTCCAAATTTTTGTTCTTGTTATTTTGAAGAATCGTTTTTTACCCTGTTTTTCCTATCTTTGTTTTTCCTCTTATTTTCATTTTTCAAATTAAATTTTTGAAAAAAAATTTCTTAAATTAATGACGTTTGATTAGATTTCAATTGAACGGATCCTTATTTGATGATAATAAAATTGAATTCCATAGCATCAACAAAAAACGAAATCTCACAAAAAATGATATTTTTGTTAATTGGTTACCTTATCACAAAAAAAATTACACTGACCACCTGATTGCACATTTGATTCCCCATATTTTTATATCTCTTACGGGTGATCCTCAACGGTTCTTGCCTAAAATTCGGTTAATATTACATTTTTCTGTTTGTGATCCCTGATTTTAGCTGAAGCTAATAAAATAATGCAGATTAATGATGCCGTAAAATACATTAAACTAATTATATTTTTTTATAATTTAATCATCATAATTTTGCCCGTTTTCATTAAATACATTTTCATTCTGTCTGTCTTTCTTTCCATTCTTCTTCTTCCTTTTTTTTTTCGTTGTTTTAAAAACCAAAACTTCTCCTCTATTCTTGTTGTTGTTGTTCGTCTGTTTATTTCTTTTTTGGGGAAACTAATTTCATTTTTTTAAGGTTAGGTTTTCTCTGTTATGATTAAGTAAAATCTAAAAACGTCATAAACGTCATAAACGTTTGATTATGATTAAATACTTATCGTAGTTATAAGATTTGAAATTTGTATACAAAAATCGAAGTGGAATGGATGTGTGGGGGGGGGATTGTTATCTAAAAAGAAAAAAGAAACAAGTAAAACAAAAAAAGTTTTGTTTTATGAATACAGTTAGGAGGTAAATTGTTTGTGTTATTTTAAGTACTTTAAGTACTTATGTACATTCATTATCAATTCTTTTAATTAATGTTTTTAAACTGACAAGATTAATAATGATAAAATGGAGGATAAAATATTTTGTAATTATTCAAAAATATGTATTTAGTTTGATAGACAGTTATAGAAGCGTTTGTGTGTGTGTGCTGATGGCGAATAATGATCATGAATGATTTTACTCAATATTAAATCAAATACTTACAAATTGCAAAACTTTCTATATCCAGAATGTCTCTCAATTACTGGTGTTTAATCTGGGGGCGGTTATCATAACACGTTAATTATACAAGTTAAAAAAACAGAATTTATATGACGCTGTAAAAAAGAACAACAAACAATTAATTTAAAAAAACAACAAATTTATTTATTTGTACTTTCTTGTACCTTACATAAATAAGGTATGACTAATTGTATTTTAATGTTCAAAGAAAAAAAAATCAAATGTCGATAAGTCATCCTCAAGTTGTTATATATTTGTTTACTTAAGTTACACAAAAGTGTACTGCAAGGGAGAGGATTGATGCAATTCTCACCCAATCTTGCATACAAGACAGAATTAAATCCTCCACCGATTAAATCTTTACTGATACATTCCACATAAATTACATATAATGATTAACAAGACTCAAAGCTTACTTTGTTACTTTCTTACTAACTCACTTACTAATGTATAAAATATCTAAATTGCTTGTGCCAAGAGATGCGTCCTAAATAAATAACACAAATTTAGTTTTCTTCAATTAAATAATTGTACCTTCCCATTCATCTACAACATTCTAACCACAACTCATAGCTAAAAATTGTGGTCAAATATTATTCATAGGCGAGGAGGGGCAAAAGTGAAAAATAAAAAGGGTAAAATTAAAATATTTTCTCTCTAACTTTCTGTCTCTCTCTATTTCGGATATCCTTTTATTATTTTAATGTGAAAAACCATGCTAAAAATATTGTATTCGTGTCCGGAAAAACTAGAAAATTTACATAAATTGACCACTTAATTTACAGCAACCCTTTATCACCTCCCCATAGACCGAAGTCGTTTCTCCAACTTAAATAATTAGCCTTGCAATTTCTATATTTTATCATTATTATTTATTATCATCAATAAACAACAGAGTTGCATCCGAACCACTAACGAAATTTGATGCCCATCCGTTGCACAATACAATTTTTTTTGCACATTTTGAACGTTGCACATATTGTTTAACCCCTCGGTCGCATCCTAAAGTCTATGACCTAGGAGCGCCTAGAAGCGAAAAGTTAACCACGTTCAACTGATTTTACATTACAAAAGATTCACTTATAAGACATAATTAAAATTAAAAAAAAAATATTGAATACTAAAGATAGTTCTGCAGATTCAATAAAAACTGTGAATGTGTGTGTGTTTCTGTTTGGCACCTGTGATAATTCGCTACTGTTAAAGAAGTTAGGGTACCATAAAGAGAAATATTATCAAGGGAGTTAAATCTTACTTACGTATGTTTGTACGTGTAGAATCATTTGACCCTTATTTGACCTAACCTTTTAACATCTCGAACCAAATAGTAAAGAAAAACTAAATCATTTGTTGTTGTTGTGATTAAAAGGTACAAAGTTATAATTCTTCAAGAAACCAAAAAAAAAGTGTCTTTATTTGTGTTTGTGTGTGTGTGTGTGTGAAAGTCATTTGTGTCTCCTCTTTACCAAAAAATTAATTGTTACTTTTTCCTATATTTAAAACAAATATTTACTACTTAAAAAAGCGATTCTCACAAATCAAAAATATTAAATTTTCATCTACTTATTTTTTAAAATTTAGAATTTTAATTTGATTCGATTTGAAGAAAGGATTTAAACAAGATTTTTTTTATCATCAAACTACTGGTCCATGGGAAAAATTTACAGACAGTTCGTTCCAACCGATTTTAAGCCGAGAATTTTGACTCGATGATTTCCTCGAAGTTTTTTCTTTTTTCTTTTTTTTAACAAAAAGAAAGTTAAATGAATATTAATATAAAGCACTCGAGAGAGAGGGAAGAGTGAGCTAAGAAAGGGACACTTTTCTTTTTTTCTTCTTTTAAATTTTCCTTAGGGAGATCGTTATGAATTTCTTGTTGTTTTTCCCCCCTTTGTTTTCATTTTTCGCCCTTTTTGTTTCCATTTATTTATTTTTCTTCTTTTTTTTTGTTTTAGTTGTTATTTGTTATAAATATTTTCTTTTATTTCCTCTCTCTGGACTGAATGATGGTTGCCGGTACGTGTATGTGTGTGTGTGTGAAGCTATAAAAAAATAAATAAAGTTATCTAATGACCAAAAAAGGAAAAAAAAGAAACAAGAAAAGAAAAGAAGAAGGTCGATTGTAAATATCACATCATCAATTTAATGTTGGGTAATTTCGATTTTGTTCCCGGGGAAAAAAAATAAGAAAGAATAGACAACAACAACAGCAACTGTGATTGTTGAACTTTGATCACATTTCTCTCTAATATTTTCCCTATTTTTTTATTCACTTTTTTTATGTTTTTTCTTCTTTTCATTTTTCTGGATGAATCGACTTGAGCACTTTATTATTTATTGATTCCAATAAATTTCAAAACGTAATAAAAACTGAGAAAAAAAGAAAAACAATTAAATTTTATTTAATCTAATATTATGAAAATATTTCGTCATTCAGCATTCAGCACTTTTTTTTATTTCGCTTTTTTTTCATAAATTATTTATACGTAACGTAAAGAATGTTTTATTATTAAGACAAATTATTAAGGCTGATTTCCATCTGAATCTATTCTGGAGCCATCAAGGTAATCAAGAATTATTGCGTAAGTATTGGAATTGGCAACAAAGAATTAATGGATGTCATAAGGAAATGTATTAATATTACGAATACAGCCTTAGATATTTTAATGGAATTTTCTGAAGTTTCAACGTTTTGAAAAATGTTTCACAAAATAACTTTTATTTAATAAAATTATTTTTAAATGCAGCAAAAACAAAATTACAAAGTGATACAATAATCAGTACCATGACCCCTTAACTGAAGTCAACTACAATAAACCTGATCATCATGATGAATGTTGTTGTTGATGATCGTGATGATCATCATCACATAAAGATAACAGGAAATAACATTTTATTGTCCATATTAGGTAAAGGAACAGAATAATTATACAGAATAATAAAAAAAATACAAGAGTTTTTTTTTATTCATAAGAAAAAGATAAATAAATCTCTCTCTATCTCTCTCTCTTACTCTCTTTCTATGTCTTTTTCTTTATTTACAATTGTTTTATTTTAATAAAATTCCTATTTTCTCTATAAAACCTAAACTTCTGTAATAAAATTGATGGAAGAATCAGATGAGAGACAGAGAAAAAAAAAAGATTATTACGTGAAAAACAAGAAACGCAAAAACAGAAAAAAACGAACGCACAATAAAAACTTAACGCGTTTTGTTATAAAAAAAAAACTGAAACAAATAAAATAATAAAACAACAAAACAAAATAAACATGAAACAAATAGTAATTAATAAATACGTTTACCTTCTACACTCGCACGCACACATGGAATCAAATAACAAATGGTGGTTGGTGAATTATCACAAAAAAAAAGAATCTGTCCACTTCTTTTCAACATTAAAGATCATTTCTTCGGTCTGACATCTGACTTAAAACCTAAAAAAAAAAACTAATCCTAAAGCAATTTATCTTCTAACTAACACAAAATTAGCATAAAACCAAAATATTTAACGTCATCTTCATCAACATGATCGTGATCATTAGAAACATTTGTTATCATCAACATTTTAGCTTTATTTTTTTGCAAAAAAAGAGGAAGAAGGCGAAGAGGAAATTTAAAACAGTTTATTTATTTGACTCTTGACTTTCATTTCCGCGTAGAAAAACGAACGAACTTTTGTTTTTTGTTTTGTATTTTGTTTTGTTTTTTTTTGTTGTAAATTGAATTGTTTTATTGTTTAGCCTTTATGCGAATGTTGAGAGAATGAAAAAAAATATAGGAAGGTGATGCCCAGAAGTGAGATTTAGGTTTTATTATTTTTCATAATTTCTATTTTTGTGTGTGCGACGCGATTTAATTAATTAGAACAAGAGACTTTTTTTTTATGATGAGAGTTTTTTTTTTGTATCGTTTTTGTTTTTTTCTAACAAAAAATAAATCTTCTTTTTATTTTTGTTTTTATTTTATTCGTTTTTAATTTGATTTTTTTTTTAACGAATTAAAGTAATATTTTTCTTTAAATCTTTTTTTTTCTCTTTCCGTGTTTCTGTTTTTAAATAAATTTATTACTGATTTGTTTTAACGAAGTGAAAAGTGACGGATTAATGATGTTCTTGTTGATCGCCAAATTACTAAGGTCATGATCGTTGTGAAACGTGTTTTTTTTTCGTTATAACTTCATGTGATCGTTACGATCATTTTTTGAATGAGGAAAAACATCAAATCGTATTATTGGCCATGATCAGTGTTTGAACGATTAATGGTCGTTAAATAAATTGCATTTAAAATTTAATACAAACAGAATATTTAACAGGAAACTTATCCAGATCATTAAAGTTTTAAATAGGTTGGAACAAAATTAAAACTGATCATTATTCAAGTTTAAAGTTTTAGTTTTTGATCCCAATCTAATCTTTTCTTTAACACAAATTTTATGACATCCAACAGCTGTTTCTCACATTTTCTCTTATTGTTTGTTTGTTTATTTTGTCTGTTAGAAACAGAATGCCCATTAAATGCATTTCCAGTCAACGATAAAAGTGAAAATTTCTTTAAAAATATTTTTTTCTTTTCTATTTACATTTTTATAAAATTTTTGGTAAATTTTCAAATTTAAAATAATTGTCCTAATTTAAAAAATTCATAAATAACTTTTGGGAATATTTATTCAAAAGTAAAACTTTTAACAAATTAACTCAAAATATTCTAAGGATTCACCATTTTGTAATCTCATAAAACTTTCTTATTTTCTTATAAGAGAAGAAAAACTTTCTTCTTGAAGGAAAACTTTCTCATCATCGATTTATTCGATTAAGAAATTTTCTAATTGAAGAAAATTAAAAAGATTTTTATTTTATCAAAAGTAAACAATTGGAGAGTACGAGAATATCGTTGTTTATTGTTGTGTGCATTTGTTTAATGTTTAATAACTTCAACTATCCTTAACTTTATCCTGAATTTAATTCCTAGAAATTTTGTTTTGTAATTGGAATAAAATGGAAATTTAGTTAATGGAATTTTTCTTCATAAACTTATTTTACAAGAGGAATAATCTAAATGCATCTGGATAATTTTCAATATTAACTCCCATACCATCCCACACCCTCTCTTTTATGCAAGTAGAGAAAATTTGTATGCTCCGGTTCGCTTGTCGGATTTACCTAAACAAAATAATTAAATATTTTTGTCAGCATAAATTGTTTTTTTATTTTATTTGTTTGAAGGCAGCTGAAATAGAAGAGAATTTTCCATTTTCCTAGAATGAAAAATAATACTTTGGGGACCATTAAATATGGCTCTCCATTCGTATACAAACAAAAACAGAAACAAAAGAAGGGAAGAAAGTGGAAAAAGTAGAAAAGTACGGATGAGATTCAGTTGAGTCGGAAGATTTCACGTACGTGTATCCAATTTTCATTTTTGTATAAAGATTGGAGACTATTCTATCGTTTACTGTTAAGGTTCTTGTCTAGTCTAGACCTTCAACGAATTTCCCATGAAACTAATTTCATTAATTATTTACTTAGAATTTTCCCTAAACCATTTGTTTATTGCTTTCGTTATTTCTGTTTCCTTTTGGAAATTCATCCATTATTTCATGTTACAAATGTATAAAACCTTGTTTTTCCGAGACTAAAGATAAAGCAAAGCGCACACATACACGACACTAAATAGTAAAGGTTGAAGGTCGGTCAGTGTAAATGTCACAAAAGATAAATTTGTCAATTATTTCTTTAGCTTTTTTTTTCAATTTTCTTAAGTTTTCTATTTATGTCTTATCAATTTTGACTTCATTAATTTAATTGAAAATCATTCCTAGTCAATTTATTGTTTTTCGTTGTAGTCATTTTTAATTTGGTCTTTTAAAATTTTTTTGTCTCAAAAGACAAAACAGAAAAAATATAAAACATATTTTTTAAAAAATATTAATATGTTCCCCTTCTCCTGTCGCTCCATCACACCTCCTACAAACTTACTTGTCACTTTTTGTACTTTCTTCCTAGATATTCTGAAATTCTAATTTTAAAACATTAACCCAAAAACAATAGAAATGAAACTAAAATAAAAACAACAACTAAAGAAGAGAAAAAAAACTGCACTCGTTTGTTTTTTGTTTTTGTTTTTTTGGTTAAAATGTCGTTGCCCTCTCATGCCCACTGTTTGTCATATTGTCATATTCTCTTGTTCTTTCTTTCATTCCCTGTAAACTTGTCACTCTCTCTCTCTCTCTCTCTATGTGTCTTTCTCCTTTAAAGATTCTTTTACATTGTCTATTTTTCTATTCGGTGGAAAAAAAACTAATCTAACAAAAGCAACAAAAAGAAAAAGAAAAATCGTATTTTTATCTTTTAAGCGTTTTTCTTTTTTTGCAATTTTTATTGTTTTTTTTTTTTGTATTTTTTTATCAAAATTTCATTCATTAATTATATTTAGTTGTTGTTGTTTTTTATTATTTCACTTTTCTTCTTGTTTTATTTTATTTTATTTTTTGGACAGGAATCGTCTTTATAAGATTTACTTTCTTTTGTCTTTTGTGTCTTTTCTTGTCTAAAACAAACGAGTCACAAATAAAGTTTAGATTTTATAGGAGACAAAAAAATGACAAGAAAACAAAAAAAAAATGACGTCATAGATAAAAATAAAATAAAAACGATTTTTTTGTTTGAGAGAAAAAGAAAGAGAGAGAGAGAGAGAAAAGAAAGTTTTAATTACTTTATTGTCTTTGAATTTCTTTCTTTGTTTCTTTGTTTATTTTTTTTATTTTCGTCAATCCGATAAAAACGTCTTCTTTGGTTACTAAGTGCTTTGCTCTCGTGTGTTATTACATATTTTTATGTTTTGAAAAAGATTATTTGGGAAATTCGAAAATTCTTATGAGGAGAAAATCTGAACGAAAAAAACAAAAGAATAAATCAATAAAATGATAAAAATCTTTTAAAGATTTTTTGTTTGTTGGAAAATTAAACCAAAATCTTTGAACTGAACTTTTATAACGAAAAACACTAAAAACAAAACGGCTGTTTTAACTTTGACCTTGGACTTGAAAAATATTCTGCGTCGTGACAATAAAAAAAAACATGAAACTTGTTCTTGATATTAAGTCATTCGACCTTCATCATTTTCACTCATCCTCTTCTTTCATTATTTCATTCTTGTAGATGTTGAAAATTTTCAACTCTTGATTTGTTATGTTCGCGGGGGAGGGTCAAGTCACAATGTTGGATCTACCAAAAAAAACAATTTTTTTTTAACCAGCCATCCAACCGTCCATTCATCCATCCGGCTATCTAAAATGAATTTCTCTTCGTCCCATAGAAAGAACAACAGAAATGAAACAAAAGTAAAGTTAAAAAAAAAACAAAAACTGTACTTTTTTATGCTTTTTATGTGAACACGCTTGAAAATTTGTTAAAAAAAAATAATGTACAACAACAACAGAACAGAAGAGTAAAAACAACAACAACACAAAAAGTTTTGAACTCGTTACATTGAAAGAAGTGACATATGGCTTTTAAACACAACATAACACACATACACACACACACACGGAACCGAATACATAATTTATGTCTCTCTTTCTAACTATATGCTGTATTTTGTGTTACGTTATACTTGTTGTTGTGTTTTTTTTATGTTTTTCTCGGTTCTTGTTTTTTCTTCCCTCCCCCACCCCATTCGCAGTATGTATTTAATGTGTCACTAGAAAAAACATACACACACCCACACATAGAAAATGAAAAACCAACAAATAACAGCAGTTTACCAGAGGAGGAAGGAAGTTGATCGATTGTAAATTATTGTAATTTTATTAAAATAAGGTCACAAGAAATGTCATTTACTTAAGTCTCATAATTTATTAAACAAAAAAAAACTTATTAATTCACAAATGTCTCTGTACTTATAATACTTTAGTGGTAATTTTTATACTTTTTTCTCCCATTTTGTTGTTGTTTCATTTTCCAATGAAAAAAAAAAATCCATCAACGAAAGAAAATTTCATAAAATGTATTTTTGGTGTTTTATTTTTTCTTTATGAACTTCAAATTCACTTCGTTTTGTTAAGTTCTTAAGGATCTAAACATATTGATGGAAAACCAGAAGAATTTAAAATTAAAACTGAAAATTGTGATTTTCAAAATAAAAGAAGAAAATCTTATATAAAAGTGGAAAATAAGTATTTATCGAAAAGTAAATTGAGTGAAATTTACACAGCAATATGAAAGCGATTGTAATATTTTATAAAGGATTTTCTTCTGAGTATTTATTACTTTACCAGCCACTGATTTCAACTTCACAAGACTTTACTTTATTTAAATAAATTTTTATTTGTTTTTTTTTTTTTTGGTTTGCGTGATGGAGTGTCTTGACATGGCCAAGAACATTTCTGTTCTGAGAAATAAATTTTAAATGGATTGACGACAAACAACAAAATTCTTTCCTTCATTTTTTTTTGTTAAGAACTTAATTTGATTGATTTGCTTAAAAAATATATTTGCGCTTTTCATGAAAATACTTATTTCTCTCTCAAACCAATTTTATTTCTCTCTGCCATTTTTCTCTCTCTCTCTCTCTTAAAGTGATTTTCATTCTGTTCTTTTTTTTTGTGTGTTTTTGTAAGGAAGAAATTGCTTTTTATTTCACTTTAAGTACGCATATCCTTATTTCAATCCTTTCTATATAAAATAATATTTGTGTCAAAAGAGGAGTAAAAGACGAAGCTTAATCACTGTGTTATAGAATAGACGATGAATAAAAAGAAAGGAAAAAAAACACTCAAATATTTTACTAATGTAGTTTTAGATAGCATTCACAATGACTGTTTCAAAGTTGATACAGAGCAGAACCAAAGATTTCATTTTTTAAGAAAAGAGGAAGATTTGAGAATTATTGAATAGAATTTATTTCACTCTTACAGAAGGAAAGGAACGAGCAATAGCGAGCAATAGTAAAGACTTTATCCGAATATTTCAAAAATCGTTAAGAGAAAAAATCCAGAAATTCTAAATGAATTTTTGAAGCGTTAATCTTTCGTTGATTCCTTTCGATTTAACAAAAGGAAATCGTTTTTTTCTTCTCTTATCCTTCTATTTTCGTTTCGAGCATTGTATCTGTGTGTGATTTTTATTTTGGTGTTTTTCTTTCTTTTGAAATTTGAGTTTTAAAGTAAGAACTTTTGATGGCATATTTTTACGTGCATCAAGAAAATATTAAAAATAAAAGTAATAAAAAATATTGTATGATCTTTTATTTTTTGTTTTTATGTTTAACGGAGAAATTTTAGAATATTACAATTCTGTCATTGTAAATGATGCATATAGTATTATATGAACGAGAATATTATGTTTTTCCTATTCACGACAACAACAACAACAAAATAATAAAATAATGGAGAAATAGGAAGGAATACTTTACGTAAAATAATTTTCCTGTTCTTTTTTTTTTCTTTTTGTAAAGATAAAATAAAAGTGAAAAAAGAAAATTCTTTCAAGTATACCCAGTGAGAATGAAAAGTATCTTACCTTTTGAGATCTCTTCCTTTTAATCTCATCCTTCTTTTTATACGCCTTACGTTTCCAATGACGATCGTCTTTTATTTAATTTTTTCCTGTTATGGTTTCTTGAAGTGAATCTTTTAAATTACTTTATTCTATTATTATTTTCTGTTATTTTATTTATTTATTTTTAGGAAAATGAAAGAAAATTTGTTTTAAGTTTTTTGATGTTTTCTTTTATTTTATTTTTTTTGTAAAACTTCTCTCCCACCTGAACATGAAAAAACCATTGAAGATGAAAAGTTTTCCGTTTCATAAAATTTAAAATCAATAATTTGTTATTTTCTATTTTTTCTTTCCTTGAGATTTTTAAATTTCATTAAATTTTTTTTTTTAAGTGAAAAATCTTTTCAAAACTTTTGATTTCTTCATTTTCACAATTTTTCATTTTTATTTCTGAATAACTTTACCTTTGATTAATTTTTTTTAAAATGGGTTTTTCTTTTAGATAAAAATAAATGTTCCCTCATTGATCTTTCACGTTGTCCTGTAGGTAAGCATTATTTATTGTGTTTTATTATTTTCTGAAGTATTGCAGCTGATCTAAACTAAGTTACTAAAATAGCTACAATAATGACAATAATTCTTTCTGCCTTTCAAACTTTATTACTTTATCACTTATGAAGAAAATTGGGGGGAAAACTGTCAATAAATAACGACAACAAGAAATAATTTTATAAAATTAAGCTGACTTTTTTGTGAAAATATTTCCTTGTTTACAAGTGGAAATTTTAGTAGGATCAGAAAGGAATAATGGGAAAGTTGATAATATTCTAGAAATATTCATAATAATTAACTGAATCATTCGTTTAATTTTGAAAAATTTCTGAATTCCATACGGTATTTTTGGTGATTAGAATTTTTAAAATTTCGTCAATTTAACTTTACAGAAGTTCCCATCTGGGCATAACTTCTACTTTTATAAAAGCGAAAGAATAAAGTTAAATTAAAATTAAATTTATTAATACAAAAGCAAAAATAATTTAATGAATTTTTAACAGAATTCTGTAATGTTATTATGCCGCAATGTGTAATAATTTTATGTAATTTAATTTAATCCTCACGCAAAACACACACAGTCGGTGTCACATTAACATACACAATGCCGTACACACACACATATATATATATAAAATAAGAAGAGATACAGGAAAAAAAGTTAATCTTGTGTTTCGTATCCACACATCCACATCCACACATCCCATCTTTTTTGCTTCATTCTTTTGTGTGTGTGTGGCTTTTTTTTTGTATTCAAATAATAAACCTTACATTGTTAACCTTCAAAAAAATATTTGATTTTGATCAAATGCGAGTTATCATAAAACATAAAAAAAAACAAAACGAATAAAGTAATTCAAGTCACGTATCCTTAAAGCGCCTACTAACACATGCATACACACATCCATATAAATAACTTTCCATTTTTTTTTTTTGGGTTTTTGGCAACATCTGACTGACAATAAAAGTTAGTTGCAAAAAGCTTAAATACATAAAAATACCAAAAAGTTAACTAAGAAGAAAGAGCGAGAGAGGGAGAAATGAATTAAGTAAGTAAAAGAAGAAGAAGAATAAGAAAAAGAAAATAATTATTTATAAAATCCAGTAGAGTTAACTCATTTATATTCAAAAAAAAAAACATCAGTGTTGTATTTAGTGTAGAAAACTTTCGCATAAAGTCAAAACTCAACTAATCCTAAATATTAAGTTTGTTTTTCTTTTCTTTCCTAAAATTCAATCAAACATGGTCATTCTTCTTTCGTATTTTTGTTCGTAAGACTTTCCTGTTATCTAATCATTGAAAATTAAAATAATTATTTAAAGTTTGTCTGTTTCGTCTATCCATAATTATTTTTATCAGTACTGTTAATGATGGAGCCACAGTCTAAATTTGTATGATTCAGATTTTTCGCCATTTAAATTTCAATGAAATTTTTAAAAGTTTTAAAGAAAATGTCTTCTTATGTATTCTTAAAGTTTTTCTTTAAAGAATTCCTGACCTTTCTCTATTCACTTTTATCTGAGACATCTTAGACAATATAAAGACTGAAGGCAGAGAATAATATTTTAGAATTTGACGTGAAATTTCTTCAATAGAAACAAAATCAATCTTTTTATTTGAAAATTGTGAAACTAAACAACAAAAGTAGGAAAATTCGTTTTTGAGAAAAATTGATGTTGGCAAAATTATAACGTTCTTTGAGAATAATTGTGGAACTCCAAAAAAGTCCATCACTGCTTCCAATATATTTATTGAATATGTTTTTCTTTGATAAATTAAATCAAAACACGCATATTTATTCAACAATAAAAATAATAAAAAACAACAACAATAATCAACATTAATTAATTGCATTGTTATTCAACGTTTTTTTTGTATTATTTCAATTCCGATTCCTTATTACGAATTTTTGCGTTTATTTTAATAATTTTCTTCTAATTACAAGACTAAAGTAATCTAATACCTGCTTAAAGTGCGGGTTTTATTTTGACGAAACAATTAAATGTCTCCTGTCTTGAACAATTTCTTTCTCTCCCTTTCCTTTATATTTTTTCTTAAGGTTAAATTGTTTTCGTGGAACTTACCACCGGTCCACTTGAATTTTAATTAATTTGTGTTAATTTAACGTAACCCACTATTAACTGTTATACACGTCTCATGTCACGTTGTGTTAATTATTTACATTTTCTTATTTCAAGTTCATGTTGAATATTGAATGTAAAATACTTACATATTTATTTATTACGATGCGTAGGTATTTTTGTATTTTTTATTTTTAGCGTGATGGGAAATATGAAAACCTCTTTTTTTTTTCAATTATATTTTTCCTTTTACAACAATGCTAATATATTTTTTTTCTTTCTGTTTTGTGTCGAAAAGTCGGAAGAGAATTTTTTTTTCTCCATATTTTTATTTAATTCCAATTGAATGTTGTTTTTTTTCTTACTTTTTCTTTTTTTTTGCCTTTTTTTCCATTAAAGGTCAATCATTATTTATTTATTTATTTAATGAAAATTCAAAACGGAAATGTTTTTCTTGGATATTTTTCTTCATAAAATTAATGTTAAAGGATTTTCAGAGTCTCTGATGTGAAAATTATGAGAATAATTTTCTGTAACTAAAATTGTGAATTTAATGAAAAATGACAAATTAATTAAAAGAATTTCAAATTAAAAATTTTTTTGAGAACTATTTTGTTGTTGTTGTATTTTTTGCTTAAAAAAATAAAAAAAAATTTTAAACTTTAAAAAAAAAAAAAAAAATTCGCTCATAGACTGAACCTTATCTAAATGATTTATCTTGGTTTAGTTCCGTGTTTAAATTTCTTTTGAAATATTTCAATTGAAATTTATCAATTTATGGAAAGAAATTATTTTCAATTCGTAAAAAACGCGTACAATCTGTTTCTTATCGTTCGTCTCTAAATGTCAATACAACTGGAGTGAGAGAGAGAGAGAGAGAAAAATAGAAAAAAACGTGTAATTTCAAGTATTCAATTATATTTGTGGTCTGCCCATCATTTTTATCAGTCATTTTTTTTTCTGCTCAACTAATCAATCAACAGAAGGCAAATAACAAAAAAACAAGCAAAAAGTGAAAATAAATTTTTGTTGCCATAAAACCAAAAAAAAATTTGAAACGAAAGAAAAATGAAGAAAATATTAATAAAAATCAAGAAGTAAAAAGCGACACTCAGACTCGAGACTATGATGAGAATTAGACTTTTAGTCTGAAAACAAAAATTATCTTGAAATTTTTCTATATTTGTTTGTCAGTTATTTACACACATCCATCCAACCAACCAAAGAAAAAAAAACGCTTTTTATGAAGAACGAAAAAATGTCTTCATAATTTTTTTGCAACACAAGAAGAAAAAAAAAACAAATAATGAAAAAGTTAACCGTGTAAGACGACCGTAAAACACTTACACAATTAATTTTAACACATACGCACACACACACGCACACACTTGAGATCCTACACACACACACACATGAGATGATCTTTCTTTTGTTTAAATTAATTTAATATTTATTTCCCAGACTGTAACGGTTTTTTTTTTGCTGCAAAGAAGTTCTTCGTTTCTTTTTTTTTTCTTATGTTGCTTCTTCTTTTCTTTTTTTCTTATTTATTATATTTTTTATAAATTATTTTTTGTTGGCTTTTTTATTGTTTTTGTTATTTCAACATTTAAAATGTGCGTCATCGACAATTTGTAAACGGATTCTCCATTTTTTCGCCTTCCCCGAACAATAAAAATAGAAAAATTTGAAAAGAACTAAAAACAACAACAACAACAACAACAAATAATATCTTTTCCATGAAGAGAAAATAAAACTGAAAAACAGTGAAAAATATGATTAAAAACTTTTTTCCTGTTCAATTTTTTTGTTTTGTCCGTTTCTTACAATTTTTCCTCCCAAGAATGTCTTTTCATTTTTTTTTTCTTTCTTCCTTAATTTATTTTTATGTTTGTTTGTTAACGCCTGAATGTTCTGAATCTTACCTGAATCCTTATTAAAAGGAAAGACGGATATTATGATTTTCCTGTTCTGGCTCCCTTATTTTATGAGATGTAGTTTGACTGGTGTTGGTACTTATCGATTAATTAAGTTTTTTTTGTTAGATTTTTTTTTCTCTTGTTGCTGTATTCGGATTTAATTAATTGCGTTATCAAATATTATCAGAGATTTTTTTTTAATTAATTGGCGATGATAACTAACTGATGAATGATTGGTAATGACTGACTGAACTGACTGATGAAGAGAAGAGAAATCATGTCGATCTGTCTGATTCTTTATGTTTAATTATTTATTGATTTTTTTTTTTACTGTTTTTTTTTTGTTTCACCGCTAAAGGTGAAAGGTTCAATTTTCTGCAAATCATTCTACTTTGATCGACTCATGGATAAGGGATGATTGTACGTATGCGGTGAATGCGAAATTTCTCATCACGGAATTCACGTGTAAATTATAAATTTCAGTATTTCACTGTTATTTTTGACATAAAAAAAAAACAAATTTACCAAATTCACTCTCGTTCTTTAAGAATTCAACAAAATAATCTAAACTTTAAAAGTTGAAAAGTTTTTATTCAATAACTTCAAAAATCAGTTCCAATAACATGTCAGACATTGTTAGAAATCCACAATTTTATTATTCTTACTTTTGACACACTAATCCAGACACTCTGAATAATTGAAATTTGTTTGAAGATTTTTGAAGGATACAAGTTTAATATTTGAATAATTAATGCAAATCTTATATTAATTATTTCTTATCCAAAAATCCTACTCCTCCTCCTCCTCCACACCGATAAAATGAAGATGCATTTTAATTTTTGTTAACTTCGCAAAATTCCAGAATTGTTACCTTGACATGACGGTCTCGATACCTACTACGTAATTTTAATTAAAGAAAAAACGATGCTTAAAAATTTCGATTTCCTGTCCATAATTCACTTATTACATTTTTATTCCATCATCTTTTTTTTTTTTGCAATTGCAAAACAATAAAATAAATTGTTTTCTTCTTCTTTTGTTTCGCCTCATTGTTTCGTTTTTTTTTTCATTTTTCTTAATAAATATTTTCTTGGTGTTGCTTTAATTTGTTTGTTTGTTTTTTTTTGGGCAAAAGAAATTCTTATGATGAGTTTTTTTTTCTTTCTTTTTTAAAGTCAAACGTAAATTCCACTTGGAATTTATTAATTATTAAGTTAAGTTAAATAGGGGCATACACACACAGACACACACACACACGAATATTTTTCTCTTACATCAAGTTGTGTGTTCATAAAGTGTGAAAATTTTCGTCTATTTATTTATTTTTTTTTCTTAAGAAGAAAAACAAAAGTAAAATGGAAAGAAAGAGAAAATGTAACAGAGAAGATGATTTTTTATGAGTAGATTTGTAGACGCCACAATATTTCTTTAGTTTTTTTTTTCCATAAATAAAAGTTAAAATTTTGTATAAAAAAAAAAATTTTTACAAATAAAAAAGAAGAAAATAAAAAGTTTTCTCTCTCTGTGTTTTCCAATTTCAAAATTGCAACCAATCATATTCATCATTCTCATCCTCATCATCTTCATCTTATTAATCTTTGTCTAAAATCTTCCATCTGTATATGTACAAATCTATTATCGTTAAAAATGGATGAGTTATGACGCGTTTTCATTTCTCTTGTCCTTTTATTGTATTTCATTATTATTGGTTTTATTATGGCAAAAGAAAAGAAAAACACAAGACGACTATGGAAGAAGAAGAAACGCAAAAAAGAAAAAAAAAAAGAAAGAAAAATCGACAATGACGAACATAAAAGGTCTTAATAGAAGCTGCTCTGTAAATAATCACAAATAAACTAAGAAAAAAAAAAACTATAAAAACAAAAATTATTGATTGCACGAATTTGTTTTTCCTTTCACTGTCTCTCTCTCTCTCTCTCTCTTTCTCTTTCTATTTTCTCTCTCTTTTGGTTGTTGTGGTTTTTCTTTGTTTTGAGTTGTTAGAATTTATAGTTTTTAGTTTCTGTTGTTGTTTTTATTTTTGTTTGGACATAATAATAAGTCATAAAAATGTTTTAAGAAAAAATGGTAACAAAACAACTAAGAAAAGTATAGAACAGAGATGTTAAACCTTTAAGGCAAAAGTGAAATTTTTGTACGTAATCTTTTATGAATATATTTTCTTTTTTCTGTTTTTTTTTTCTTCTTCATTGTTTAATTTGTGACCTTTTCACGTGTCACGAATTTGACTTTAGTTTAGTTTAGTTTTTTTGCCTTTACAAAACGATAATGAAAGGGTCACGTTTTTTTTTTATTTCAGTTTTCTTTCTTCGTCGTCTTATGCTGAATTTCAATTTTTTTTTTGTTGCAACTTTCTTTCATTTCGTTTATTTTCTATTCTTTTGTTGTTGTATTTTTTTTTTGGTCTCTTATTAGCCAGACAAAATTTCTTCTTTTTTTTATCTGTTTTTTTTTTATGTCTTTCTCTTCTTCTTCATCTTCTTCTTTTTAGTTGAAAGAGTTCTTTTTTTCTTCTCTTGTTTAGAATTTTACAAAAACCAACCAAAAAAAAAATATATAAACAAAATTGGATGAATGAAAGAGACAAAAAATAATACAAAAACTGTCGTTTTCTATAAATATTATAATTTTCTAATTTATTTGACATTTTATTATTGGAAACATTTTATTTTATGGAAATTTTTTTTTGTGTCTTTTCAGATTTTATTTGTTCAAATTCAATTCTTTTTTTTTTTTTGTTTTTTGGTTCGTATAAAGAAAACAACAAAAACAACTATAAAATTCTATTGAGATGATGTTAGTGGCGGCATCATTAAATTATTCTCAAATTTTTTCCATTGTCTAGTCCCATTTTGTCTATAGATTTTTTTTTTCTGTCTATTTGTTTCTTGTTGTTATTGTTTTTCCATTTTTCCTTTTTCATCAACATAAACTTTTGTCTTATGTGGATACTCCGTCACATCATGTTAATCATTTATTTGTCAAAGTGAAGTAAAGAAAAAAATATTATAAGAATTTAGATTGGAAATTTTAAACCAATTTGTGAAAATCTTTCTAAAATTTGTAGTAAAACAGATTAACCAGAATTTAATCTTCAACTTCAAATCTTTAATTCACAACTACTGGACTATATTTTTCTTTATTAATTGAACATTGTTAGAATGTTGAAATTCTTTCTTTCTTTTTTTTTGGTCGCATTCGAAAGTCTGATTCTTTCATACATGTAATACCAACAGATGGTAAGCGCTTGAGACGTCACATTTATCTTTCTAAACTTTTACAAAAGAATCAAAATTTAACTGAATACTTTTAAGTTATGTAAATTCTATTATTTATGTTATGACAAGAATGGTGACAAATCAAGATTGAATTATTATGAGAAATGTATACACTTGATATGACATAGTGATAACTTATAACTAAGTCATAACAGAAAGAAAAAAACGTTCACACCAATTCTTATTATATTTTTTTTTTAACGATTTTCGATGTCATAAGAAAACTAATATTAAACACCTTCAGAATACATAATAACATTATGATGAGTCTTTACGAGTCTTCTGTGCGAATAAAAAATTAAAGCACATAAATTTTCTGTTGGTAACTTTGTATCGCTTTGTATATGAACATATTTTATGAATTATACGTTCTTTTTATTTCTGTATTGGTGCAAATTTTGTTGCAATCCAAGACTAAAATAATAAAATTTATTATTTAACCCCCGTTAAAAGAAGATAACTTGAGTTTTTTCTAGTATTACAAATGTAAAAAAAAAAGCTAAACGATAAAATTCGTTAGATTATAGTCGTCTCTATACAAAACTTATAAAACTTTGTTCAAACATTATGTTTTTACCTTGATGTCATAAAAAACAGTGAAAAGATCTTGACTTTTTCTCTAACCGTCTTTTACACAATTTCAGTAAATTTGTTGGTATATACTTACTTACCGAATTTCTGGTGTTATTTTTTTCTCTTCAAAACCCAAACAGAAGAAGAATATTAGATTAGATTAGAGAAATGTTGATCAATATCAGAGAGATGAATATAATGTTGAAGAATTTACGTATATATTTGTACGTGTTTGTCTTACCTTAATTTAAACCCTTTTTTATAACCTAACCTACCTTATGTTAACAATTTCAATTCAACAAATATTTAACTAGTCGTCTCTTCCTTAACTTATTCCATTTCTTTTTTTTAGTTAATCGGTAAAGTGAAATAAAGTTTAGTTTTAAAGTGACGATTATTACGTGGAGCAAAAAAAAATATAGTTAATGTTTGAAAATTAAAACAATAAAATCCTCACAACACAGTATATAATTAATGAATTAATTTTAATTTTATAACCTAAAAAATTTATTTTTTTGTTAAATCAAATTGATGAACAATGGACCATTTGGTTTGAAAAGGGATTTGTTTAGAATTATGTAAAGTTATTTCTGAATAAATCCTTTATGAGGGAAGGTTTTTTTTTTATTCTATGAGAACGGTATAGAAATGACGCAATGAGTTAAATTCACCTCACTCTTTAATCCTTCTGTCTATATATATGTGTGTGTGTGTGAGAGAGAGATATAATTGCAATTTCTTCCCACTGAGAAATTTTCCATAGAAACGCACCTTCAGGATATTTTTTAAACTGAACGTTAATAAATCGAAGTGACGTAAGGTGGATATCACTATGACAACTCACTTGATTAAAGGACTTGAGAGAGTTGTCATAAAATATAAATTCGTAACGTCTTATAATAAATTTTCTCACATTAAATTTTTTCTTCAAAATAAATAAATAAAAAAAAAAAAACACACAAATTGAATTAAATATTTTTATAAAAAATTTCTATTTTTGTACATTCAATTTTTCTTTTTCTTAAACAACAAAAATAGATTTTCCTTTTTGGATATATTTCTTTCTTTTTCATCCTCTTACTTGATTTCAAGTTAAAAAATCTCTTAAATAGAAATTTTTATAAACAATAAATAATTTTTGACAAGATAATAAGTGAGCCTATCCAATCAATCAATATTTTATTTTGTTCTCAATTTTTGTTGAATTTCCAATATTGACACAAAACCCCAAAAATCTTATATATTTTTTTTTTTGCAAAAATTTACAACGAAAAAAAAAACAAAGAATATTATTTATTGGTGAAATTTTAAGAGTGCCGTTCTTTTGACATTTGTTGCAGAAAATAATGTTTGTATTTGGACTTTTATTTTTATTTGTGTTTCTTGTGTCAGAAACATAAAACTCAAATAAAAATTTTCAACTTTAAAAATGGGGAGATGAGAGTTATTGGACTTAACTTTTGTTTGCGATTTCTTAACAAATTTTTGTTTCTTTCTAATTTTTCAAAACGATTGAAAATTTCTAAAAATTCAAATTTGGTAGAATCAATTTCATTAAAATATTTCGTTGTGTTTATTTTTTAACCAAATTTCATTAATTTTTCTTTAACCAAAATAAAAGAGAAAAATTTGTATATTTTCCACTTGGGAAAAAATTTAATACAAAAAAAAAAACAATGATTTCTTGAATCTTTTCTTATAACGAAGTTGCTCACTTTTTTTTTATAAAACACTCTTGAGAATTTTTTTCTTTCTGTTCATGAAACCAAAAATCAAAAGACATTTGCGTATGCGACATTTTTTCTTTGTCGCGGTTCCTTTCTTTTTTTTTTTCCGTAAGCAACAATATTATTTAGTAGGAAGAAGTTTACCATTATGAATTTTGTTGTTGTTTCCATACTTGCTCTTGTTGTTGAAGTAAACCAACAAAGAAAAAAAAATAAATATTATCCACGTAATAAACGAAAAATATTTGTTAGCATAAATAGAACGCCTACAATTTTTTTATTTGATAGAAGTTAGACAGCAACAACAAAAAATATATTCAAACAACAAAAATATGAAAATACGAATTCAGCCCGAAGTAAGAAAATATAAAAGAAAAAAAAAATCAACAATGAACAATCTGAATATGAAACCGCTGTAAATACAATTTTATTTTGTTGATTATATAAAAGAAAAAAACCATTACATAAAAATGAGTGAGTTTTTGAAGCCAATAATTCTATTCATAAAAACATAAATATGTATTATTACATTTTACGTATAACGATCGTGTATAAAAGAGATCTTTTCATACCGCATGCATGAATCGAATATCCAATAATCTTCAACCATATTACATTATTCTCACATCCAATAAAAAACATCTTTTTCCACCTCTTATTTTTTCAATTGTCCTTTTCATTTTTTTTATTTGCATTTTCATTCTGCATCCTTTTCTTACAGTTTTCCATTTTTCAATAGATTTATTTTTATATTAACGTTTTTTATAAAAGTTTTTTTTTACCCAATGCCAATATCCGACTATGTTCAACCCAATCTCTAAATCCTCCCCCCCACCCAATGCATCACATATTCTTCAGATTTTTGGTTTACAATTTTTTTTATTCTGTTTTTATTATCAAATTTATTTACGAATACGAGACGGACATTGAACTAAACTTTTATACGACAAAAACTAAAAATTATGGATTTTCCATTTTTTTTCCTTGAAAAATAAAGTAAAAAAAAAAACAACAAATTCAATTAAATGTTTTTCTGTCTCTATTTTATGTCACAATTCATCATAAAATTATTTTCTCAGTGGTCAATGATTTGTCAAAATAATTTTTTTGGTGCATCGTAAAACCATGGCCTACTAAACCAAATCTAGACACTAATAAAATAAAATTTAATTAAGTTAACTTTGAACAAACACAAAAATAAAATAACAAACAATTCAGAATAGAATTAATCAGCTGATTATTTTGTTTTGAGTAAGAGAAACAAATAATAATAGTCTTATGTGAACTTGTCTCCCTCTATCGATTTATAGAATATCGATATTTTTAATAAATGTTAAAATAAAACCGAAAAATAATAACGACGTCCAAGAGGATACGAAAAAAGTATTTTATTTGTCTTCACTTTTTTTTTTTTTTGTCATTATTATTGTTGTATTATTTTTATTGGAAATATTTTTTCTTTTTTTTTTTTTTGCAGAATAAGAAATGAACTCCAAAAACAACAACAAAAACAGTAAGAAAATTTTTTTTTATAAAATATAAAATACAAAATTTATTCAACACTCTTGTATAGAGGTCAAAATTTATATTGAATTTCATTTCAAATATTACTTTATTTACATTTTGTTTTTTCTTTCTGTCATTCTTTCTTTCCTTCCCCCCCATAAATATTTCTCCCCCTTCCACTTTATTTGTTGTTTTATCGCATAATATTTCTATATTTTTATTTGTTTATAAAATAAAATTGAGAAAAAAATTGAAATTTAGATTTTTTTTTTTTTTGTTATTTAAGAAAATATTTGAAATTTTCTATATATTTTTTTTTTTCGTTATTCTTTCTTTATCGAAGACAAAAATATATATTTTATATTCTGGAAGATCAGTCTGAAGAGTTTAGTTACACCTTTTCCAGTTTAGTGTAGGCAAACACTTTAAAATCATTTTTTACACTGAACACAGAGTCAGTCAATATTTTGTTTAAATCCAATTTTGATTTTAATATTTATTTTTTTTGATGAATTTTGTGGAACTGAAAATTTCATTTTTTGTGTGTCTGCATTAAAAAAAAATCAGTAACAGAGAACAGCAAAAACAATGGTATAGGGTGACTAAAAAAGGAAATATGTCGCATTAATTTAGTAAATTCCATCAATTTATTTATTTTTTGGTATAAAAAAAAAAATCCGCTCTGAATATGCGACATATTTTCACGAGAATTTTAAAATCAGATTACACCTTCCTAATGTCACTTATATGAAGAAATAAAGATAAATCATGAAAAACGGCTTGGAAAACATAAATGGGAAATATTTTGTAGATGGTTGTTTATTTTGCAATTTTATTGTTAAATATGTTGGACGAATTTTTGACGCTTAAACGGATTAATGGATTTGTTCAATGTTTAGAAAAATTATTGATGCCTTTCAAATAATTTGGATAGGACTTGTCTCCTTGACTGATTCCTTTTGATTGCCAGTAGCAACTTATCACTGATTTGTTTATAATTTTACTTTAGATAATTGTCCAGAATTCAGTGAATTTATTCTGAATAAAAATTGATCAAATTTATTAACAATTGTACAATTTTTGTGTTTCATTTTATTTTCGAAATTTTGTTGTGAAGAGACAAAAACAATTTAGTTGATTCTATTTGGTGCTTTTGTAAAGAAAAACCAATGAAACGAAAATCAAATAAAAACGTTAAACAAATATCGCCTGAGACCTCGCCTAAGACTGACAAACATCATTTAGTAGAACAAAAACAATTGTCCAAATTTGTACATCTCATTCATAATGTCAACTTTGTTGGTTGATGTAATAATTGAAAGTGTAAATAAAAAATACTTACACACACACATACATACTATTATTCGTTGTCGATAATTTATTCGTCTAGAAAACATGTTGCTCAATCCATAATAAAAAAAAAAAATATATAAAGAAGGAAAAAAAAAAGAAAAAAAAAATTGTTACTTGTGTCTTGTCAGCAGATCTTTATTCCATAATAAAAAATTTTCTTCTTCTTTTTTCTCTCAATTTTCCTTTTACATAAATAAATATAAGATTCTATTCTATCGCATTGTAAGAATATTTTTTTTTCTTTTTTCTTTTGAAATTAAATATTCATGTTTTATGTATTATTTTGGGTATTTTTTGTTTCTTATTCTCTCTCTCTCTCTCTCTATCACACTCTGACTTTCTGTTCACATAAATACTTATATGTGATTGCACTAAAGGGTATAATGTTTTGGACGTTCTATTCTAAGGTTTGAGGGTGGAGATTGTATGGAATTCCCAATCCTCATGAAACATAAATGAATATTTGATCAGATATTAATCGGAACTATTTGTTATTCTACTCTTTTATTACCTAACTAAAGTAAATAAAATGATGTCTTTCTATCTCTGTTTATCTAATAGTGTTAAAGGAGTTTGCTGTTGTTTTTATTATTTCTCTACTCTTTACGATATCAACGTTGTCACCCCTTTTAACACATTCAATACTAATTAATATAAATCTTCTTGTACCTTCAGCAAAAAAACAGAAAGAAAGGAAAACCGAAAAGGGACTTATATGACCAAAAAATAAACCTTCATTCATATAAATGATAATCACAAATCTCCAATGATTCATTCTTCTCTCTGATCCATAACTAATCCAAGTAATTTATAGGAACAGCCCTTGCCATAAAGTTTTCTTCCATTCCATCTTTATACTCTAATCTGGGTTACCCCTAAACATCACGTCCTTCAATTTATACTTATGGTTTTTTTCCTTCTGGTTTTTCTTATTTAAATTCATTCTTTTATTCGTCTTATCATATTTTTATAAGTATAGCACACGAGTAAAAAAGAGAAAGTGAAGGATAATAAATTGTCTATTGATTCATGATGTTGAATTACACACACATAGGAACCCATAAAAGAAACCTTTAGAATTTAATTATTTAAGTTCCTAATCTTTTAAATATTGAACGATCATGGTAAAAAAAAAAGAAGAAAATTCTCCAAACTTTTTTTTTGGTCCCTTTCCTTCGTTCTCTCCACCCATTCCCTACATTATGATATCAGTAAATTTTCCTTCTTTTTCATACAAAAAAATGTCTCTTGTGGCTTCTTTCTTTCTGTTTTTTTTTGTTTGTTTTTCTTCTCTCGACACATGAAAATGATGTCATTCAAGCCAGAAGGAACGATAGAAAATGGAACAAAAACAAAAAAAAAAACCACAAATGGAATGAAAAATAAAACGAAGGAAAATTTTTCCATGTATGTTTTTTTTTTTTAGTTGAATTTAGTTTTTTACGAGATTTCTTTAGGTAATACGTTTCCTATTTTACATTTAACCATGAGAAACTGAGAAACTGAACAACAACAAAATAACAAAAACAAACAAACATAAAAAAAAGTTATAAATTCTTGTTGGTTGTTGTAGTTGTTGTTAATGGTGTTGTTGTTGTTGCGATTATAATTTATAAATAAAATTAATTCAGATCAGTAAGAAAAACATTAATCTGTTTTTTCTTTTCTTTTTAGTTTCAACAAAATTCTGAGTGAATGAGTTTTCTATTTTTCTTACATGAAATTCCTGTTTCTAGCAATTCATTATGTTTGTTTAGTTTTTTTTTTAATTAAAGAAAAAGAAGTTACACGGTTTTTAATTCAAATTAATTACAAACAAAATGCAAATAAAAATTGTAGAAAGAATTAAATTAATTAATTCTATTTTAATTCTTTGATTTAATTAGTCGATAATTTTGTGGTCTGGTAAAAAATTTAAAAAACTTGAGAATTTTCCAATGCGCTAGATTCCATCTGCTTATTTCTTATTATCAGTTATCACTTATCAGTATCACTGACAAGGCAGAATACGTCATTCTTAAAGGACTTAAGAATGTCTTAACACAAAAATGTCAGATTAAATTCTGTAGATTATTAAAAATCTTTTAATGTTCTTCAGATTTGTTCTATTTTTTTTTTTTCTTTTTGCGTTTCGAACGACGTCTTAAAGTTTTATTAGAATACTAAAGTGACGCATAAGAAGAATCGTTTATAGGAAGAGAAATGTATTCTTTACTCCAAATAACCGCAAAAAAAAATCAATCGATGTCGATTCGTAGAAAAACACTTTTGTCACACACACACATTTTCTTTCTTTTACTTTTTATTTGTGGTGGTTGTTGTTTTTTTTTTTACTGCAAAGAAATTGCTTTTAAACGAAATTTTTCTGTTTTGTCGAAAAAAAAAAAAAAAAAAAGATAAAAACAAAACCGGAAAAAATTCGTTTATCGTGTTTCCATACGTTTGAACATTTTTTTGTGTTAAACGCTTTTATGAAAAGGCAAAAAGTAAACAAATTTTAATAACATCATCAAATTATAATTAATAAAATTGTATCATCAATATTGGATCAACCGTAAAGTTTATCCAACAAAAAAGAAAAAGATGAATTATTTAAATCTTCTCTACCCCATCTCTACTCCAAATATTTCCCCAGAACCCTACCCAACAAATATAAAAATTACACAAAAAGTAACAACAATAAAAAAATAAATATATATAAATTTCGTAACGCTTCATTCAACTTATTCAATTTTCATTACTTTTATGTTGTTTTTTTTTTTTTTATATTTCCGCCTGATTTACTTTAACTTCCATTTATTTTGTCTTTTTCCTCTTTTTCTTCTTATTCTTACTGATCTTTATTATGTCCACATTGATTTATTTTTCCGTCTGTAATTAAATATTGAAATAAAATCAACTTAAGACAATAATGATGACGTCTTATGACAATACTTATAAATCTGAAGGAAAATTTATTTTTTATTTTGATTTCATACAAGAATAAATAAATGATTCCACTTTTGTTGTTTTTCTGGGATCTCTGAGGGAGGTATCAGGAGTCATTTTTATTATTTGATTTGACTAAATTAGATCTCATCGTCTAAAACTCTGATAGACTTTGTGCGCTCAGCTTTAAAACATTTTGATAATAAAAGAAAATTCAATTAAACAAAAACAAAAAAATAAACGTAAGAAAAATGTAAGAGAAGAAAAGTAAAATTGAATTGAATTGTTTATTAGATTTGGGACGTGTGTGCGGTTTATTTTTCTTATATTAAAAATTCAATTTTCTGACGAAGGACGACTTTTATTCTACGACATTTTTACTTTTGTTTGTTTCAAGAAAGACAATTTTTTTTCTTTCTTTTATAATTTTGTCGTTGCAATTCAATCAGTGATGGTGACCTTATGTTTCGCCTTAATTTTTTTTTTTGCTTTATTCCGTTATTGTTGTTGGTGATTTTTTTTTTAGATAAAAATAAAATAAACTTTTAATTGTTTTTTGTGTCCATGAACATATTTTCTTTCTCTTCCTCTTTCAATTTTCTCAAATCATGAAAGTACCTTGTTTGGTATTGTTATTTTATTTGGATTAATTTTAATTAACACATTTTTTAATCTTTTTTTCTCATAAATAAAATTTTGAAAAATTTCAATTTTTTCCCACAAATTGTAAAAATTAAAAATTAAATTCAATATTTTATAAAATGGTACAAATAAATTTGTAAAAGCGTGAAAGGGTTAACAAATAAAAGTTTGTTGCAAAATCAATAAAATTTCACCATCACAATATTTTCTAACCCATCGAAAGTATGATTATCATCATCATTATTATCGTCATCATCAACTGACCCCCCATTGTCAAAATATGAATGATTTTTTTTTCTTCTTCTATAAGAAGAATTGAAAAGAATTTTTATTCTTTTTCCCCTTAATGACTTCACAGGATTTCTCATTTTCTTCCTTTTTTCTACTTCAACTTTTTCATCGTGACGAACAAAAAAAATTATTAATAAATAAATAACGAATGACACATTAATCATTGTCTTGTCATTTTGGCTTATCTTATTGATCCCAACGATCTCTTTCTTTTTCTCTTTTACTCAGCAGCCACATAATTTGTTTCTACCTTTCTCTTTCTTTTACTCCTTTAATATTTTATAGTTTTCTTATTATTTTCCTCCCAAAATATTATCTTATTTATTGACCTTAACTTTTAATCATTCGTCCAATCCTCTCCCTTCCTCTCACAGATCTTAACATAAGAAATATTATCGAAATAGAATGATAAAGAAACGTGGGGGAATGATGGGTAGTTTAATACTTATATAATAAAAGATAAGATTTATATTTTATAACTTAATAAAAACAATAATAATAATAACAACAAGAACAACAACAGAATAATAATGACAGCAAAACTACAACAATAACTACAAGAAAGTAATATAATAATCTTTGATGATCTCATTTACATTTTGTGAAAATATCAACAGAAAATAAAAATAAAAAGAAGAAAACTAAAGTAAAAAAAAATAAAATAAAAAGCAGCAACAGAGAGTGAAATAAATAAGAATGAAACATAAGACAATTATTTGTCATTGAAATGTTCGCATAACGAAAAATAAAGTCACAACATAAGAGAAACAGAATCTTTTATCGGAGACACAAAAAAATATAAAAACAAAACAAAACAAGAAAATTATTTAAATTTGAAAAGAAAATTTGTAACAATATTTTGATATTAAATTACGAGTGAAATGGAATATGTAAAACCTTCATAAATTGGCCATAAATTTTTTTTTTTTATGATCTTCAGAGTTCAATTGTAGTGACGGAATTAAAATTTATTTGGTGGAAAATATTCTGATTTAATTTTCTTCATATTTAGAAGTGGTCACAATTTAAAGATTTTAAATCTGAAGCAATACTAAACTGCATTCTACATCACATTCTGATCAGAATTGATCATCGCCAACGATGACAATTTTTCACGTTTGTTTATTTATTAAAAAAAAATTTTGATGATTCTAATGGATAAATTTAACTTGTGTATTTTTTATTCTCTCTCTTACTCTTTCTGTTCTTTCTTTTTCTTTCTCCCTTTGTTTTATTGGTGTTGTTATTATTGTTGTTTTTCTGGCATTAAAACAAAACTATTTACTGTCGTAAAGGTCAAAATTAGTTATTTAAATGTTTCATTGCGCCGGTTTCGTTGTGTTGGTTGTTCGAAGTGTTATTGGTTTTTATTTCATTTTTGTCTTGTGTTATTTAAATTTTATTTTAATGGTACAGTGAAGTTCTAATGTTTATATCGTACGTGTCACTGCACTTCTTCTTTGTTTTTTTTTTATTAAGTAAAAAAAAAAACCTCTGAATTTAGATCAAATTTCACACTCATGAAAATTGTCTATTTCTGTTGTACCGGTTTGTACTTTATAATAAAAGTGTTAGAATTTTAATCGTAAATTTTAACGATTTTATTTTGTTGCGTACAACCGAATTATTTTACTTGAAAGTTTTTCTTCTTTCTTTTACTGCATTTCACTTATGTTCCTTTATTTCTAATTTGTTTTTTTTTTTCTTGTTGAGTTAAAATAAATTTACAAAATTACTCAAATCATACGTTAACAAATTTAATGAATTTAATTTTATATTGGAAAAATTATAAAATTAAATTTTGTGGTGAAAAATTCAATTAAAGTGTTTCAGCATTTTTACTCTGAGTTTCTTCTTTTATTTTCTCTTTGTGTAAATTGCACTTAACATTTGAATTTTTTTTTTTGGTTTTTTTGGTGAAATATTTTGATCGTTTAATTTACTTAAAATGTAAATGTGAAATTTTTTTTATCTTATATCATCATCTGTTTACTCTTCAATTTTATTGTCGGATGGCAAAACTATTTGGACTTCAATAATTTTTATTTTTTATTTCATTTTATTCAACATTTATTTAAATTCATCGATTGGAATTGGAATCAAATTAATTCTGACTTCAGATTGAATGAATCAACGTTAATTAAGGGGTAACTAAACTGGTCTTGATTCTTTCTATAGAATGGAAAACTCAATGTGAAAAAATATTTCTTTAATTAATTAAAAAACAACAATTTAGAAGAATATTTACAAAAAATATTTACTCTAATCAAAAACTGATTATTTATTTTTTCTCTTTTCCCGAAATTTATTTATTTATTTTTTTTTTCGTCATTACGAAAAGTCTTTTGATTAAATTTACTCCAGCCCCCATGCCATCTATTTTTGTCATCTTCGTCTAAATTTTAGACTCTAAAACATCAAAAATGTTTAAATAATAATTAATACGTATTGCGACAAACGACATTAAAATCTAAAATGAAAGAAGAAGACTTTTTTTTTTTTTGGAAAAAATTAAATAACGAGAAAAGCAAATTAAATAAAAATAAATTTCTCTTTAGTGAAAAGAAAAATGTTTAGCAGAAGGCTGATTGTCTGGTGGTGGAAAGGGGGCGGGAGATTAATCAAAATCACTTTACCTCATAAAATTCTATTTTTTTTTTCTTTCTTTAGTTCTTAAGCAAAATGTGAAATGTTCTGGTGACATATTTTTTTTTCACCGCACACCGCAAACATTAAATTGTTTCATTTTCTATTTGAAGTTTTAATTTTTGGTTTTAATAAATTTTTTTTCTTTTACTTTAATTACTGATGTCGCATTTCACAAGACAAAGTTTCTTGAATTCACTGATTTTTTCTTCCCATTAAATATTTTCCACGCTATTTTTTTTTTCTTTATAATAATTTTTTTTTTAGATTCAATTAGAAAAGAGAGAAGAGAAAAAAAAATGTTGAAATTTCCAAAACTAAACGCGTTCAATCAGCCTTTAATTAGATGAAAACAACAATTCTTGTTTCTCCTCAAAACTAAATCAATTTTTTTTTCAAATCAAGTTAAACTTGATCTTGAGTCGGTTACAGTCAAGTCAATCTTGTCAGTTTTTTTTTTTTCTTCTTTACAATCAAATTGACTTATTTTCATATAACTTCGATTTATTTTTTTCTTTCTTTCTAAATTAATTTAAAAATATTTTATATTTTTTCATTGAAGAGAAAAACAACAGTTTGTCCGCCAACAAAAGCAATAATAATACTAACAAAAAAGTTGACAAGAAACAAATAAAATAGAAATTCTTTATTTAGTTTAGTTAGTTTAATTTTAAGTCTTTAGTGTGTCATCGTTATAATCTACCCGCTCTCCTCTCCCAACCACTGTTTAGAAAAAGGCAATACCACCTGTATAGAATTTCTTATCATTTCACGGTCTTAACTAATTACACAATTAATTACGGCCATCATAATAATTTACTTTTATGCACCATACACATACAGAAAAATAAACACACAGAACAATTGCAATCACAGTTAATATAAATTATTATTATTATTTTTGATGTGTTTTTATGTGTTGATTGTTTGTTGTTGTTGTTTTTAATCAATCAATTAGCAGTTCTTTTTTTTTTTTTATTTATAACTACAATTTATTTGTTTCTCTCTTACATAATGAATAAACACACACACACACACGTATGTAAACATTAATTAATTCACCTTCTTCTTTTTTCATGATTTTATTGTGTTGATGACACGATTTTACTTTTTGTGTCTTTTTTTTTTTGTATTTATTAAAGATTTGTGTTAAAATTATAAAGAATTATGATGAAGAACAGCAACAACGAAAACTGCGTTGAATATGAAAGAATAAATCTTTGTGTCTACGCTGAGAAGATTAAAAATAAGACAAATTTATATTTGTTGGCTAAAATTTATTCAATTTTTTAATTCGTTAAAAATGAACGATCTTAATTTATTGACCTATTCAATAGCTAATTTAATCGATAGAACCTATATAATTGGACCACACTTATTTTTATTCAATCAATAAAGAGAATTCGAGTTAATGGTCCTCTTAAACAGAGTTCCCTATCATATGATAATTGAAGTACATATTAATTTGTGTTAATAAAGTGGTCTACTTAAGACAGGTTATCTTAAATACATTGTGAATTATACCGACTACACCACTGACATCTGTCTTTACTAAACGGAAGTGTCATCATTCATTCATTAATGCAAATTAAAAATTAATTTTAATTCATTTAAAAATACGTCACATTATTATAATTATTATGTTATGAAAAACCACCGAAGGGTCTTTATCAAATGAGGTCACAAATATATGACGTGGTGTTGTTGTTGTTGTACTTGTTGTCCCACTTAAACTTTTGAATTATATTTCTTGTTGTTGTTTTTCTTGTTCTTGTTCGTCCTACTTTACACTTTTGGATTAATATTGGCTTTTATAAAAAATCAAATTCATTTGGTTGAAGAAAGTTAAAAAAAATTAAGTGCCGGTGTGGAGTTTTGGGGACGATATAACGAGTAAAAAAAATGTTGAAGAGAATTCCTTAAGGCAAGAAAGAAAAAGCGAAAAAATTCATTGATGTTGTTGTTGTTACCGCTGGGTGGATTTCCTTTTGTGTTTGTTTATTTGTCGTAATTAAAGTCGAAGCCAAAATTAAATAATTTTGTTCTATACTTAAAATAAATAAAATTCTCTTATTCCACTCGTTATAGGGTGATTCTTCTTCTCTACTCTCATCCTAATTTTCTTCTTAAAAACACTTGAAACAAATGAAAATGAATAAAAATAAATTCCCCTCTGAAACCCAGAAAAGAACTTTTAAATTTTTTTTTTGTTTTTACAAGAACTTAATTTATTAAGATTATTATTTAGCGATCCAATTAAAATAAAATATAATCGACCTTCACACCATTCCATCTATCGACCATGTAACAGCTCACCCTTATTGATTTTTCACTAATCCCCTCTATCACTCCTCCGACAATTGATTAATTTGTCTTTTGTTGTACTTTCTCTTTTTTCTCAAAATTTTGGGGGCGGATTAGAAAGAAATTGGACCGTCAAATTGCTGGAAAATTTAGGTTTTGTTATTTGAATTTCCTTCCTCCGTTCTCCTATCTAAACTTAATTTATCGTCTCTTAACAACAAGGTGAGATTGACGAAAATGAAATTGATTTCCATTAAATCAATTTTTATTAGGAAAAATAAACATAGGGAGAGAGCGGCAAAAATTCTAATTTTAATATTTTCATCGTATGATAATTTTTGTATCCGCAATTTTTTCCTACTTTTTCTCTTGGCAAACCTTTCACAAATTTCCTAAAAAACTTTTTTTTCCATGCTTTTGTTGTTATTCATCTTCTGTTGTTCTGCTTTTTACATAATAAAAGAAAAACCAATTGGAATATTGGGAAAATCAGGAAAAAAAAATTTTTTTTGCCCTTCTTTCCACTTTTTTTTTTTTCCTTTTTGTTTATTGTTTGAATTTATGGAAGAAAATGGACTGAGAGAAATGGTGTTTAAATATTGTTGTTGTTTTTTCTGTTGATTCTTTTGTTTTGTGTTTTTCTTGAGGAACGGATGTTTTTGGCATAATTCATTTTGGGTTAAAGATCATAGTTATAAAAATGAATTATTTATTGATTTAAAAGGGCGAGAGAAGTTTACAACAACAATTATTGCGCAATCTGTAATCAGTAGTAATGATTAATTTCTTAGTCAGTTTACCCCACTTTTCAAGGACAAATTGAATTTACTAAGAATATACGAGTGAAGAATAATAATGACGGATTTTATGAAGAGACAAAAAAAAAACAAGATTTGATTAAAACGAATTTTTTTTATTGATTTCTTTTTTTTTTGTTATTGTTGTTGTTTTTGTTTATTTAAAAAATATTTTTCTCAACAAAAAATATGTAAATTATGAAATAATTGTTTATTTTTAAAATTCTCCTCTTAAACATATTAAGTATTACGTGTTTTTAACGTACACACACACACCCATACATACACGAAAAATTAAACCCCCCCGCGTAAAAGAACCAAACAAAAAGAAAAAATTCAATCAACTAATTTTTATCAATTTTTCATTTTTTTTTTTTCAACAAAAAAAAACCAAAATTTGATTTTTTTTTTTGTCTTTTTTTTCCATCGATAAGAATTATTTATTTTTTTTTGTTATTTTTACTTTTATTGACTGTTGTTGTTGTTGTGATTTTAGTTCTTTTAATTTATTTATGATGTCACTATTTTTGTATTGTCTGATTTAATACGATTTACTTATTTACCTTCAAGAAAACATAAAAACGCAATACACACAATAATTATTGTTAGAAAATAGATTTTCATGTTTGTGTGTGTGTGTTTTTTTTTTGTGTCAACTCGACAAAAGTAAAAATTGAGTTGAGAAAAGTGTGAAGAGTTTTTTGCTTTTTTAGCAAAAATCGCATAAAATAAATCAAAACATTTTTGTTTTCTCAATTTTTCTCTTTTATAGACACAAACAAAAAAAAAACCAACACAAAAATAAATATTTGTACGTTGATCACGCATTTTCTTCTTCTGATGTGAGTTTTTTTTTTTTTTTCGTATTCTGTTTATTATTCAAATTTTATGAAAATGTAAACGACATAAAATATCTTTAGCGAATATTTGTCAATAAAGTCAAATAAATTTACTTAACTTAAGTTACTTAATACTCGTATTATTTTGTAATAATTTAAATTATGTTTACTTTACTTTATTTACTTTATTTATTCTAATTTTTTTTTTATGTTGTGTTTTACTCTCGAATTTCTTAATAAACAAAATAAATATATTCTTACTTTACTGGCTATGATTTAATTTTCTTATTCTTGATTTATTTTTTATTAAATATTTGCTAATTACAATTGGGTAATTTGCGTACCGTCTCAGTTTCAATTATCTGTCATATCGTTGAATCACTGGAATTTGAAGTTATTCTTGATTCTTAGAGATGATTTAATATTCTTACAATTTATTATAAGAATCTCTTAAGTGTGAATAGAAGAAATTAAACCAAAAATTAATTAGTGTGAATTAATCAAATCACACCAATAGAAAATAATCTAATACATTTATCTAATGATTTGTCAGACGATTAAATCACCAAGATCAAACTTCAAGGATTTTATCGTGTCGTCGTTTTTTTTTTCCATTTACCAAAATACCGTCTCTTTGACATTTCATCCAAAATACACAAAAACAAACAAACAAAAAACATTTAGATTAGAATATTCTGATAAAGTGAAAAAGAAGACGACAAATAAATTTAACCCCTGATCTTACGTAATTTTTGTTTATTTGTCTTAGGGATGGATGTATGACGTAGTCAGTCAGTAAATAGTTATAGCTTCTCCAAAAATCTGATTTATTTGTTATATTTTTTTTTTGTTTTTGTATAAAAATTTTAACACAAACACAAAAAACAAACGATCGAAACTCACAAAAAAAAATATACAAAATAAAGGAACAGAAATAAATAAAAAGAACAACCCGCGTGTAGAGAATACAAACAAAAAAAACTTTAAAACTTTTCTTAATTTATGATTATGAATTGGTTGTTGTTGTTCTTGTTGCTGTTTTTTTTTTTTTTTGTCTTTTTAATCAAATTTTCTTGTTTTGAAGAATTATGAATTTTTTTTCTTCTTTTAATTAATTTAAAGAATTTTATGTAAAAAAAAAAACAAAAAGTTGTTTCACTGTCAGAAGTTTATTGACATGACACGATACCCAATAAATCATTGTTTTTTTTTTTTTATTGTTGTTGAAGGTTGCAATGCAACCAATACCAGTAAAGGTTAAGAATTTTTCACTATTTTTTTTATTCGAATAATATTCGCTTCTGTTTGTTTCATCATCGATAATTTATAGTCAAAGAAATTAATTTTTGATCAAATTTAAAATTGAAAAAGAATAAAAAATCAATCAAATGAAACAACAAGAATAAATAAAATATTTAATTAAACGGATTCAGCATCTCGATCCATAAAGTTTAATCAAAAATAATTGAAAAATTAAACCGTACCTTCTTTTATTTCACCCCCTCCCACCCATGTACAAATTTAATTCTTTTAATTTAAATCAGACAATTTAACTAGCGATTTTTATTTCTCGTTTGTTTAACATTTTTTAAATGAAACAATAAACAAAGAAATTACTTTGCAAATTTATTATTTATTATTTAAATTGTCTTCTAAAAACTAACTAAAGTAAGAAAAATGTTGCATCCAAAACTATTAAGAGAGAAGCCAAGAAAAAAAAAATAATAATCATATTTCCAGTCAGTTTGGAAGTAGAATAAAATTGGAGACTATTTTTTTCTTATTAAAACACAGGAGAGCGAAAGAGACAGAATAATTTATTTTTTGTTTTTCATAAAAAAAAAAACTTTTTGTCTTTTTGCCTTATAATAACAAACATGTGACCGGGGATGAGAGAGAGTGAGAGGGGAGTCGCGTGCAATTTTATTGTCTTCATCTTCATAATACCAAAAAGTTTGTTGCCTTTTTTTTTTTTTTGTTGTTTTGTTTATTGGATGCAAAATGACTTCTTCTTTTCTCTTCTTATGGATGTATTGTTGTTGTTGTAACCAACTGGAACGTTGTTTTTTTTCGCTAATTTTTTTTTTGTGTTTTGATTAAAGAAAAAGTGTAACTAATGACAATGATGACGACGATAATGATGATAATGATAATGAATCTCGATTTTTTGAATTGAATGTGTTAAATCTGATTTTTTCTTTTATTATGATTAATCGATTAATCGGACAAATTTTAATGAAACGATTAAACGTCTCACATTTTGTATATTTTTATTGTTTATTTTATTTAAGATAAATCGCATAATTTTAGTCTTTTATTTATTTATTGATAAATAATCTTACGCAATTAAAGATTAGATTAGATATGTTAGTAAACGAAATTCTATTTATAAAATGGGAATTCATAGATGGAAAAAAAAATACTATAAAAGAGAGAGAGAGAGAGAGAGAGAGAATATTGACGTCAGTTGAGTCGTTAGAACTAATGTTTTCTTAAAGAGTGAAGGTTAGGTGGGGCACATGATCATTAAATGATAAGACGATAAGATTTAACATTTAATTGGACCAACACTAATTCACAACAAACACACAGATATTGACGTGCACCAAAAACCCAGAAAACCTCAGTGAAGGTCGTCTAGTTCCCAACTTATCAAAATTCAATTTATATCTATTTATTTTTTGTTTATTTTTTAACGAATTCGCGTTTTTAGTGAATTTGTTTGTTTGTTTATTTTTTATATTTTAAATATTTTCTTCATTTTGTTTGGTCAATACTTTTATCACCCATCTCTTGTTTACCTTGAATTAACAAAAAAAAAAACATTGATTAAGTTAAATGAAAAAATGTTCTTCCCTTAGGTCGTATGTTCTACTTTTAGTTGTTGTAATTTCTTAAATAATAAAATTCTTAACTGAAACACAAATGGATAAAATTTAAAGAAAAAAAAAATTAAATTATTTATACGATTAATTTAGCAGCCTTTGACCGTATCTTCATAGGATACGATGATAAAATGTCGTTGTCTCTTCATTAACTCATTAATTCTATATTTTGTTTTTGTTTTCTTTTTTTTTCCATACAAAAAAATATATAATTAAAAATCAATTTTATGCTGACTCGTTGTTTTTTTTTTTTTCTCTTCAGATTTTTATCCAAATTAGACGCACCTGCTTAAAGATTTTTATCATTTTTGTTTTTATTTTTGTCGTTTCCGATTTGTTTTTGTTTTTAATTTTCAAATTAAAAAAAAAAAAGCTTAATTCATTTAAGAACAACAACAACAACAACAACAACAACAATAATAATATTAATTTAACGTATAATTAAAAAGTTTCTTCATCTGATTCTCTTTATTTTTTCTACGTGACCATTGACAAAGGTCAATTTGTTAATTTTGTTCGAAATTAGTAAGTTTTATTTTGTTTTTCGTTTCTCCTAATTTTTTCATTTTTCCATTTTGAAATTAACCACACCAGATACATTGCTCCGCATTGCTTATTAGTTCTTCATCGTTTGTCAAACAATTCAAACGTATTTAATTAATTATTGAATTAGTAGAAACTAATTACATCCGATGTAATTCATAATTATAGTTTCTGATGTCACTGGAGTGAGTACAGAGAATAAATACCCACAACCAAAAATCTCTGACCATTCACTCATATTATTGATTCAAAATTGATTCCCCATAACATTTCAATTTATTTTAATTTCATTTCATTATACATCTCAAAATAATTTCAATTTCCCTTTCAATCCGTCTCTTTCCCTCCTCATGAAATTAAAATCCTTAAAGTCTTACGACAATTCCCATAATGGATTTTTATTTAAATTGAATTGAAAATCCATCGTGACGTCACGCCCAAAATAAAGCTAAAATGTTTTAAATTGTTAACCCGACCCTACCTAACATCCTGTATTTTGGTTATCATTGTTGATTGATTTTATTGGTGTTTTTTTTTTTAATCAAAAAAACGAAGTACCGTCATCGGAATCAATTAAACATGTAAAATTACTGATAAACATTCGGTCGGCGTTATCAGACAAATATAAAAATAAAATAAATTCAACTTTATTCTTTTTATTTTTCTTTCATAAATTTTCCATTCCACACATTTTTTTTTTGTTCTTCTTACGAAACATAAAACTGAAAATTAAACGAAATTCGATTAGGGTGACAGAAAAATGTCAACAAACAAAAATTTCTTCTTCATTTTCTTTTTTCTTTTGAAAAATATTTTTACTTGACGAAAATGAATTTCCACTCATCTCATTTAATAATGAAAAGAAGAAGAAGAAGAAAAAAAAAATACAACATAACGATTAATTTGTTTTTTAACGCCTTAACGTATTAATCTTATAATTGTTGTAAAATATTCATTTTGTCACGAGAGTCGAAAGAAGGAAACAACAACAAACGACAAGAAATATGTTCGTCTACGAACTTCAACTTCAACTTCATCTTATTCTTCTTCTTTTCGCCTTTTTTTTCTTTTGAAAAAATGTGTTACGTTACTTTATGTAAAAGTGATGAATTTTTATTTTTCGTTAGTTGATTTTTTTTTTTTTTGTTTCCTTTCTCTTAAATTTTTTAGGTTATGTTTTTTTTTTCATCTTTTGAATTACCAAAAAAAAAAAATGTAAAAGAAGAAAAAAGTGAAATAAAAAGAAAATAGGAAATTAAAACGGAACACTCCACACCCAAAAATACAAAATTCAGAACATTTATTTTGTTTGAATTTCAAATAAAAATGAAAATAAAGGAGAAAAAAAAAATTTAAAATTAAAATTTTTTTAATGAATTTTTTTTCTTCTGTCATTTTGTCTTATTTTCTTCTCGATTTTCTTTCAAAATTAAAGACAGCGCTAAAATAAAAGAATCCGAATAAATCAAAAAGAAGTGTCTGATGATGGGATGTAAAAATGTCGGGTACCTTTTGATATTTTCAATATTTCTCTCGTTAAGAGTTTTTCTTCTCTTTCTCTCTATCTCTCTGCCTCTTTATTAAAGTCAAAAGGTTGACATATTTGAGAGTGTATGTGTGTGTGTGTTTCTGTAAATAATAAATCTTGTTAACTTTTCTTTTAATTAAATCTCATTATATAGACTAAATAATGTTTATTATGTTAGTATCATCTCAATGGTACTTTACCACCTACCAACCTTTCTCTCTTTACATTAACGTTTACTTAATACCTTTTTCTTTCACACTTTTTCTTTCTTAGTTTGTTGTTGTGATAAATATTTTATCTAAACTAAAAAGATGATAAGAAACAAGAAATACACACGACTTTGATACACACGAGTAAAATAATCTTTTGTTAGACAAATGAAATTTTCTTTTTTATCTTTTACAATTAGAAGACAAATAAACAAAAAAATTAGTAAACATTTCTTTGTGTTTCTTGTTTATGAAAAAGTTGTATTTTTTTTTTATAACATTTAAAAAATTAACGGTTTAGAAAACTATTTGGTAAATTATCTTGGGTTTTCAGTTTTAGATTTTTCTTTCTAAAAGTGGTTTTGTTTTTTTTAGTATTTTGTGTTTTTATTTTTCAATTTTCCTTTGACTTTCTCACGTGTTTTTTTTTTCCTAAAGTTTATTTTCATGTTTTCTGTTTTGTTGTTGTTGTTTAATAGTTTTCTTAATAATAAAAGACCTGAAGTGGATTTTAATGAAAGATGATAATTCTGCCCCCTAAGGTCAATGAACGTCTTTTTTTTTTTTTATTATTTTAATGATGAAAATGAGATAATTATGTGTACTAAAAATGACTGGACACATTTTTCTTGTTTTTATTCTTCTTCTTCTTCTTCTTTTTCTTCTTCTTCTTTAAAAATTATAAATAAATAAATTTTTAAATAAAAGAATTAAATTTCGAATGACAAAACAAAACAAAACTGACTCATCAATTTCTTGGTTTTCTTTTATGAGAGACGATGATCGAAATTTAGATTTTTTTATTTTATGTTTTGTTTTTAATTTTGCGAACGAAATAAATTAAGAAAAGAAAAAAAAAAACAAAATAAAATAATGTGGCAGAAGAAGAATAATACAGAAATATTGTATTTAAACGACGACGCGGATTATTACCTATTTTTAAGTAAAAACGGAAATTATTATACTTTCTTTTTATTTTTAAATTATTAAATTATTATTAAACGTAAGAAACTGAAGAAGTAGAATAAGATGAAGATGAAGATGAAAATAAAAATATATTAAAACATAATTCTATAATAAATTTTCTTTTTTTCAGAATAAAATAAAAGAAACAAAGGAAACAGAATAAATACATAAGAAAAAAGAAGAAATTACCAATTCAAAACGGACACTCAGTGACACGGGGGTGAGTTGGAGAGGAGAGCAGTGAAAATAAAAGAAGAATATGAAATATTGTGACGAAGATTTAACCAAATAAGAAGAAAAAAGTAAATAAATAAATAAACAGAATAAATGTTTTCTTTTTGTTTTTTTTTGTTGTTGTTATAATTTTTAATTAAATACGTGAATAAAGTTTAAATAAATTTTTAATAAAAAAAAAAAAAAATTTACAATGGAATTGAAAAAAAATTCTAATGACGTTTATGTGCTTTCATTAAAAATTCTAACAAAATTAATTAAATTAAGTGAGTGACATAAATAAATTTATAGCACTCTTTAAAATAAGTTAAATGAAAAATTAGTGTATGTACCAAAAAAGTAATAATTAAAAATCTAAAGTGTGGAAGCAAAAATTGTGAAGAGAGAAAAATAATTTTCAAGAAAAAAAAATAGTTTTTAAGTTTTTAGTTAAGACACAAACCAATTCACCATAATCAACATCAGTATGGACACATTCAATGATGTAAAAGTAATACGAGCGCCATCGCTTAAGCGTGGAAAAACAGATGAAAAATTATCCGAACGAGTAAGTAAAATTTTATTTCATTATTCTTTTTTTTTGTTGTTTCAAATTAATTTTTAACACAGTATTTTATTTGTATGTACAAAAATAAACAAAATAATTAAAAAAGGGGAAGATAAATGCATTTAGCCAAGACACATTATACCATTTAAATAGTTTAAAATCATTTCTGTTGTTTTTTTTCGTCTCTCTTGTGTTCTGTCTGAGTTGAAATAACCTTTGACCTGATTTAAATCTACATTTAATTTATATAATATTACATTTTGCATATGATCTGATTTATAATATATTAGGTATTTTCTTAGTCTTTCCCACTCTCTTTTACCCTCACTCTTTTATTATCACTGAATATTTTTTTTTTGTAATAGAAAAAAAATTAAATTATATAAAATGTACTCGCTCACGAAGTGCAATTAACAAGCACGAAAGAAAAATAAATTATAATAATTGGTTTTTGTATTTTTTTTTTTCTATTTTTTTTTTGTAATTAATTTTAATGTTTTTTCAGTAAGATTTTTCTAAGTAACTCTATCAAATTTAATTTACTTTACTTAATACTTCTCTTATTTTATACACATTATTTCTCTTATCTCTTAACTACAGAACAAAAATAAAAACTCTTTCATTTTTTTAAATTTAAATTTAAATTTAAATTTATGTTAGTTTATGAAGAGAAAAAAAAAAAACTCCTACTAAAAAAAAACACAAATAGGAAAATCAAAATCAGTCGGTTTCTGTTTATTTCCATGTTCAGTTCAGATTCTGGAATATATTTTTTTGTTTGTTTGTTTGTTGAGAAATAATTTATAAATAGAGAGAATACGGTTTTTTTTTTATAAGAAGAAGAAGAATTGTTTAAGAAAAAAAAAAAATTCAAGAAGAAGTTTTAGTATAGATAAGAGTGAAGAAGAAGAAGAAGAAGAAAAAAAAAATGTTAATTAAATATTTGTGGTGAACGCGCAAAAATATTGAGGAAGAAGAAAAAAAAAAGCCGAACAGAATTAAATTGTAATTTGTGACGTTTGAAAATGTTGACAATAATTATTATTGTCAAATGTGTTGTAAAAATATTGTTCGTGTAAATGGAATACGTTCGAACAGAAAATGTGAGTAGTTTTTGTTTCTTGTTTTTTTTTTTTTTTTTGTAATTTTCTAAAACAGAAAAGAAAGTTTTTTTTTTATATCTTATGATTCTGATCTGATGATTACGTAAATGATCACAACTTGATTTCTGATTAACTAAAAAAAAAACTGCCTCTGGGACTACAAACAATCTTTGTTGTTGTTATAATCCAATTTAGTAATTATCACATTAAGTAAAAGTACAACAACAAAAATTATGATGATGTTGATGAAATAAAAAGAATTAAACACAAAATGGAAACATATTTAATTCTTTCTACTACCTTACGGAGAGAACACATCACAATTATTGTGGTTGCTTTCGTTTCTTCCTTAACCAATGAAAGACAATGTTCGTGAAGTAGTATTAAAAATACAACAAGAACAACAACAACAACAACCAAATAAAATAATAAAAACTTAAAAAAAATCCATTTTGGTTTGCTTCTTTTTGTTAATGTTAATTCTTGTGGTTGTTACTGTTGCTGTTGTTGACTTTTATAATCGCACGCGAAGTTATGAACTTATTTTTATGACTCTCTTTACCTACGAGTACCTTACTCTCTTTATATTTCTATCTCTTCTATAAAAGTTCTCCAATGCAATGTATGAACAACAACAAAAACTAAAATAAAAAAAAATAAAAAACAGTAAAACAAGAAGAAGAAAAAAAAAAAGAAGAAAAATTTATTCTCTGGGTGGAAAATTTAATTCCCATAACACAAAAATTATGAACGCAAGAAAAACACGATAATAACGTTTTTGATTCTTGGTTTTTTTTTTATTACTTTTTTTTGGTCAGCTGGTTTTTTAGTGGTTTTAATTATTGTGCTTTTTCTTCTCTCATTCATTTTCTCTCTCTTTCTGTGTTGGCCTTTTTTTTATTTCTTTTAATTATTGTTGTTCTTATTTGTGATAAAAAAAATAATTTCTTGCTAAATTTTTTGTTTTTCGTCTTGAAACGAAAATTCTCTTTTGACAAAACCAAACCAAAAAAAAATAAAAGATTAAGAATTTCTTTGGTTTCTGTTGTTGTTGTTGTTGTTGTTGTTGTTGTTGTTGTTGTTGTTGTTGTTGTTGTTATTGTAGCTGTTGTAATTAACTTTTAACAGCAATTTTACAGAAAATTTTCTATCTTCCCTAAAAGTTAATTTCTGTATTTTTTGGCCCTTCTGTTGTTTTGATGTGACAATAAATTTATTCACAAAATTTTCTAATTGTAATTTGTTATTATAATTTTTGCTGAATAAATTTTATCTATCTGTATGTATGTGTGTGAGTGTGTGTATTTATCTAACTAAAATTTCCATTAAAATAATTTAATAAAATATAATTGGTAAATGTGTTTTTCATTAACATTTTGTGTGTAATTAAAACGATTTATTTTATTTTTACATTTTCTAAGAAGCTAACTAAAATCAAAAGAGACAAAATGTGGAAAAAAAGAAAATATTTTATAGAATTTATCATGAAGAATGTCATCGTATTTTATTCAAATATAAATCATGATGTCACCCTCTTCTCCCCTTATGTTTACGAATCTGATAAATGAAAAACTAACAAAGAAAATACAGAAAAAAAATGTTAGATAATTTGTTGTATAATTTGTTGTTGTAAAATAACTACAGAAATTATCAGTGGAATTAAATTAACTGTGGAATTATTAACTTACTTAATTTTTTTGTTTTGTTTTTTTTCTTCTAATTTTCTAAAGAATTTTTCATTATTTTTATTTTGTATTAACTGAACGATTGTACAAGATTCTAGGGATAGAAGTACGAATGTTCTGAAAAAGTGAGGAAATGTTTTGAATTCAGACTCAGACGATTTTTATTCTTAAATTATTAAAATTTGTTTAAAAAAAAAAATATAAAACAAAAAATCGATACAAGAGAAAAAGATAAAATTTGAAATAAAACCGATGATAAAAAATTATGCCAAATTTTGACGTTTAACTAAAAAAAAAGTCTTGCCATTTGAAAAAACAAAATCAATATATTTTTCCTTCTGTCAAATTGGATACAATCCAAATGTCCAGACTCTGATGTTTTATCTCTCTCTCTCTGTCTCTCTGTCTATTATGTACTGTGTCTAAAAAAAATTATTCAATTTAAAATTGAGAAAATTTTACCATAGAAACGTACGAGTTCTCACCTTCAGAGGACAAATTTAATCGTCTAAAATTATTTCATCAAGAGTTTTATTTCGGTAACAAAATATCACCATTGAAATTTGAATAAGAAAAATATTTATTTCGTTTTTTCGTTTCTTTTTGAAAAATTTTTTCCAATTAATTAATTTTAATAAACAAACTGCAGTCAATTAGAGAAAAAGCAAGAACTTAATTTCTACACAGGCGACAAACTCTGAACCACGAAAAAAAATACATATAAACAAAACAACAACAAATGACAAACGACAAAGTTTTAATTCAATTCGAATAGAATGGGTTTATGTCATCGTCGGAACAGAAAAGAAAAAACACTTCTGTCTTTAGAGATTGCATCAATTTGTCACCACCTTCCTATTCATCGTTTTTCCCTACTTCTTCTTCTTCTTCTTCATCATACGCTTGGGATCTGTCTTCTTTTTTTGCCACAGAAACACAAGAAAAAAAAAACACACATGTGTAATGTGTAAATGTTGTTTTTGTTGTTGTTGTTGTTGTTGTTGTTATTGTTGCCAGAAATATGAATCTCAGTGTGTGAAAAGAGAATAAACGAATGAAATTGTTTCAATCGTCTGTTTCTCAATTACATCATCGTTTCAATTAAAGCAACAACAATAACAAGAAAAATAAGTAAAAAATCCAGTTAAAGTGGAGGAAGATTAAAAAATAAAAAAAACAAAACAGAAAACTAAAGACATTTTTTGTTGTCGTTTGCTGCTTCTTCGTTATTTTTTTTTTTTTTTTTTTTTTCTTATTCTTTAACTGCTTCTTCTTCTTCTTCTTCATCTTCATTCTTTTTTTTTGTCCGAACTTTTTTTTAATAATTCTCTTTCAAAACAATAACAACAATAACAGCAAAAACAACTAACAACATCTACAACAACAATAAATACCAATTGAATTAATGAGCAACCAAAAAATTAATTATAGACAAACTTCGAACTTTTAGCCAAAAACATAAATATAAAGGAAAAATCATAAAATTCGAGCGCAAAAAAAAAAAAAAGTAACAAACAAAAAAATAAAACGCGAAACGCGAATAACAAAAAAAAAATTTAGAATTGTGTTTTCTGGAGAACTTTTTTTTTTTTTTATTGCTTTTGTTTTGTTTTTTTTCTCTCTCTCTCTCTTTCTCTTTCGTTGGCGGATGTCGACCTTGACAGAATCTCGTATAAAAATTTTTTTTTATTTGTATTTTGCAATAATTTTTGTATGATTGCCTTTTTGTTCGCTTTTTCATTATGATTATTTATTTTTTGTGCATACACACACACACACACGCTAATACACAGATACAAGATTTGAATTGGAAACAATTGAATCGCGTATATCGGTTCTTTCTTCTTACATTAAAAAAAAAGAATAAATACAGAAAATACATTTTTTTTTCTTCTTTTATTTAACAATTTTGCGGATTCATTCATTGATTTAAAAAATAAAGCAAAACACAACAATAACAACAACAACAGCAGCACACATTTGAAATGATTTTTTATTTTATTTGTATTTTGTGTTGTTTGTTGTTTGTAGTTAGTTCTGTGTTGTTGTTATTTTTGTTGATGGTAAAATGGAGAAAAAAAAATAATCGAAAGACACGAAGAAATAAATGAAACAAAAACAATAACAACACAGACAAACGGTAATTCAGTAGCGTCCATTTGTATCATGTTAGCATTAGCATGTCTGTCAACATTTTAATTGGATTAAACTCATTGACGTGTATTAACGATTTAATAATCATCATAACGAATAATTTTAGCCTGTGTTTTTTTTTTCTTGTTTCCTGCAAAGCAAAAACAAATAGATTTTTTTTTGTTGTTGGTAAAATTACAACAAATCACTTCTTGTTCGTTTTCTTCATTTTAAAGTTTTTTTTAACATAATTGTTGGATAAATAAAGTAAATATGAATATATTTTTGTTCTTCAATGATTAATCGATCACTGCAAGGGCGATTCATTACAATTAAATAATTGCGATGTCATTTGATTGTCATCTCACTAGTCATATTGAGCAACCACAAACAAATTACCAAACGTAGTGGTAGCATTTATAACCCTAATTATCCGTTTATCCCACTCATATTTTTTTTTAGTTGGTCAATTTTTTTTCTTATTTTTGTCTTCTTCATGACTTCTTTTTTTTTCTTCTTCATCTTCTTAATGCAAAGACGCCTTCACACAATTTATTATTAAATTTAAATTTGTACTTTTTTTTTCTCTCTGTCTCACTTCTCTCTCACACTATTTCTTTTAAAAAAATAATCAAATATTTAATCATTAAAATGGGTAAAAGTGACGTTATCGATATTAAGTCATCCTTCAATGTATGCCGTTTTGTTGTACTTACATTTTGTTGTAGTACTTACATTTTTTATTCAATTTGTCTCGTTTATTGTTATTGTTGCTGTTGTAATTGTTACTGTTGTTATTTTCTAGTCATTTTCATCATCATCGTTTGTCGTCTTTTTAATAATTTTGATAATTTCTATATTAATTCTGATTTCTCTCTCTCACACACACACACTCTCTCTCTCTCTCTCGCTCAGTCTATTTGTATTTGATTAAAATATAAAATAAATAATCATTTTATTTAAATTAAAAAATTATGGAAAAAAAAGGTGTGATGTAGGAAACACACCTTCATCTCTTCATTTTTTCTAACAACCAACATAATAATTCATCTTTGTTGATAATTTTTTTTCTTGGTTTTTAAAAAAAAAAAAAAAAAAAACAAATAAAAAAATATGAAAAATTTCCAAAAAAAAAAAAATACTAAAAACGAAAAACTAAAAATCGAAAGTAGAAACTCTAAATTTTTAGTTTTTATGTAAAAATTTCCGCGTCCAAACAAAACAAAACAAAAAAAATCTAAATACGAAAAATAAAAAGAGTCTCAGAGAATTAAACAGAGAGACGACCTTTTGGCATATTCAGACATTTCAACATAACACACACACACACACACATAACTCATATACACACATTTGAATTGGACTTTGTAAAAATAAAAACCCATAAAAGTGTTTAGCTAGTTGGATTCTCATAGATCTGAAGAACATTTATGAGGTTTTTAGTTCAATTATTATGTCATCGTCATAAAAAATAAACACACCACATCTAAGAATATTTTTAATTTTTAATTTATTCATTTTGGATTCTTACTTCTTTATTTTTGTTTTTTTTTCTTTTGATTTCATTTGGTCATCTTTTAAAATATGAGTTTACATTTTTTAATAAAAGTAATCTGTTGTTATTTTTGTTGCCGGATTATCTTGTTGTTGTTGTTTTTTTTTTCTTATGGTTTTGAATTGATTATTCGTGTTCGTTGTTTTACATAAAATTTAAAAATGAATTTAAATTTTTTAAGAAAAAATAAACACAAATTTTTGATTTGCCAAAGAATTAAATAGAATTAAAGTCAGGAAAAAAAAGTAAGAAAATCGAATTAAAAAATTTTGGAAACATTTTTATTTAACTTTGACTTATTTTTAGTGGTATTATTTATTATTTTCATCGATACGTCCGATGATGAATCTTCAAAATAATTATATTCGAACGACCGAAGGGGGTGGGTGGGGCCACTATATGCGTAAACTAGAGTTGTGCAATTTTTTGTGTTGTTACGAGAGAAAACGTTTAATTCTTTGAGTTTTGTTATTACATTAATAATAATGATGATCATCATGATGATATAATGATGATTCAAAAAAACTAAATAACGAATTTATTTATTTATTTATTTTCTACAGATTCAAAAATAATATCATCTTTCTCTTATAATTATTTAATGAAAGCGCGCCATTCAAATTATTATTGTATATTTATTTTTTCTTTTATTCAAAAGTCGTCCTTCATATTAAATAATTTTGTTGCGATTAGAATGAATTAGGTCTAATTGAATAATGATAAAGAAAATAATAAAATGTGCGATTGTTGTTTGAATGTCATTTTAGTCATTTATTTTAATTTAAATTTGGAAGTTTATTGAAATCATCTTTGTGATCCAGTCTGAATCTATTTAATTCCTAAAAATTTAACAGACTCGTGTGGCGAGTTTCATCAAAATTTTGACTAGATTAATTAAGAGTAAATAAATCATAACAAAGTGTTAGATTCTCATTAAAAGTTAACAATCAGAAATTGTGTTGGTTCATTATTTCTGATTACAAAAAATATGAATTTTACATACGTTAATCGACTTAAATTTAACAAAAGATAAAATGATCCTCAATGACCTTATTTAAATGGAAATAGGTTCGCCAATAATCTAATTTCCCTTCAGTTATCAGATTTTAATTTATTTTAACAAAACATTCTATACTCGTGTGTTTTTAATTTCACTTAACTTAATTACCATTCTACCTCTACCTTCTTGTAATCAGTTCAATTTCATTAAATTAATTTATCCATTTTTCTTCCTTCTTCCTCTTACGTTCTACGTCCTCCTGACAAAAAAAAAAGATCATTAGAAAATTCTCATAACGAATTCAAAGTTCGTGTGAGAATAAAAAAAATCATTTTTTGTTGAACCCACGCTGCTGGAAAAGACAAGTAAAAGAAAAAAAAGTGAGACAAGTCATTTTTTAAGACTGAAGCGTGAAGGGATTTAACCCTTATTTAATTTTTTTTAAACGAAGAGAAATAAACCCATCAAATAAACTTATTATGTGATAAAAATATAAATTTATTTTGAAATTAATTAAAGCCGATTAAAGATTTCTTTCTTTTTACTTTCTTTTGATTAAATGAAAAAGAAAAAAAATATTCGCTCAACGTTGAGAGATTAAAGAAATAAGTTAAAAGTTACAAAATTAGTAACAAAATATGACGAGGTTAAAGGACGATCATGACTTCTCGTAATTTCTCTGACGTCAACATTCAACTAATCATAACAAATATTTATTAATTGTCCGTATGGATCGTAAAATTTTAATTCCCAACAAAACTTTTTTAAATAAGACTCCGTTGTACCTTATGGTCACGTAAACTTCATTACAACGCCTTGACTTCACTTTATTTCAATTGGTTCAATAAATCGATAAAATTAAGCACAAAATAATGGCGTGATTATGACGAAAATTGATTATTGCCAATTTACTGCCATCTTAGATGAATCTCCTTATACATTAACGTAAAATTATAATTAAGAAAAAAATCCAGGAATGAGAAAAAAAATGTTGTTTAATCAACGATGAAAATTAAAACAAAACAATAGAAACAAAGAGAAAATTTTTTATGTGAGAGGAAAATTCAAAGAGCCGTCTATCGTCTCTGTCTTACTTTAATAAATTCATTCGATTTGTCGTCATCATTTATCGTCTCAAAGTCAAACGTCAGTCAAACGATTGATTATTAGAAAAAAAAATTGTTTTATTTTGATTTTTTTCTGCAAATGTGCGACGAGTCCATTGAACTTCATGCCTTTTTATGTTTTGCTATTAATAGAAATTTCTATTTTACCTTTATTGAAATTCTCTCTTGTCTGATGTACTTACTGAATTTACAAATACAAAAAGTATAAACGAATAATAAGTAATAATGTTTTATTATTCCAATCCGGATGTCTTAACCTTTCAAGGAAACCAAAAAAATTTATGTTCTGTCTCTTTTATTTTCTTTTTTGTTTTCCATTCAAATCTAACGTTTTTATTTCTTATACATTTAAAAACAGAATAAAATATTAAACTTCTTAATGTTTTCTTTAAACTTAAAAAAAGAATTTTATGAGGTCTTTCCCCTCATTGCATGCAGATGATGATTCATTTCTGATTCTGTATTAAAAATAAAAAATCAAAACAGACAATTTATAAAGATAAATTCAAAAAAAAAAGAGAAAACACAGATTTTTTTAAATGATTTAAGTAGAAGAAGAAGACGAACGTCTTTAAATTACCCTCTCTCTACCAGTCTCCACATTCAATTAATGTACCTTCTTCACCAAGGTGGCAACATGGCAACATGCTGACGTTTGGAGCGGGAGGTACCGAGTTCGAATCTCGACCGAGGCGGGATGGAATTTTTCATTCGGCTAATTATGTACTAAACATACATAAAGTAGTGGGCAATGATTAATAACATCTATGACCCTCCGGCCGGTGTGCAGGATAAGGTTTTAACCGAACGATTCTTCTTAGGAAATCTGCTTGTTTCCTAAGAGCTGGCAATGCGCCGAATCGACTTAAAAATGCATGTGCAGATGCTAGGTGGTTCAGAACCCACCTCAAAAATAGTAGGTCTCCTAGTTACTAATAACCTTAGTCGTTGATGTACTAGGTTAATAAAAAAATTGAAATACAAACAACAATATTTTGTTGTTATGTTTTTTTTTTTCTGATTGATGCTTTGTCTATACTCTATAGAATCAGCTGATCTAAATTTTGTTCTTCTTTTCTTTCAATATTTCTAATTTAATGACGTGGAATGAAAGAATTTATGTTTCGTGAAGAATATTTTTTTGCAACGAAAAAAAAAATACTAGTTGATTTTTGTTGTGTGAAATGATTGTTGTCAGTCTGGATGGTGTCTCAATTTTAATTTAATTTTAATGGACCCGTGTGTGTGTGTGTGTGTGTGTGTAATGGACGAAGTGTGAGGGAAATTTATCACGATTAATTAAATTATTTTACATTTCTCTTTTACAATTTTTTTCTTTAGTTCGAATGTTGAGTGAGATTTGTAATCTAAATCGATCAATTAAAAATAATCTATACGATCATCGATCGGTCAACATTTGATTGGTTTTATTTCAAAATTCAATTAACATAATTTAACTGAATATTTTAATGATTTATTTTGTCGACTTTAATTTGTTTCTTTTTTGTTGTTTTCTAAGATAATTATTTCTAAACATTTGAAACTTTATTTTGAGTTGTGAATTTTGGAAAAAAAACTGAATAAACTGAAATTAATCATTTCTTTAAAATTTCCTTGAAAATTCTTTAAAAAATAGAATTCCTTAAAGATTTCCAAATTTTCTAAAGGCAAAAATAATGAAAGTCTTAAAGAACTCTTTTGGTTTGTCACAATTGGCACAGTTGTTACAATCAGAGAGAATTAAAAATTAAAAATCAAAAATATGGAAAGGCAAATTATTATTTTTTTTTCGTCCCTTTCTCAATAATTTTTCCCTTCACTATGACAATTCTGTACTCTCTTTAACCTCAGAAAGTAACTAAAGAGGGAAAGTTAAAATGAGAAAAGATTTAAATACGCAAAAATTTATACACACACACACACAATAATAACAAAAAGGCAATAAACTTCTGAAGAAACTTACACAATTTGTTTCTTTCTTTTTTTTCTTCTTTTTTTTATGTAAAATTATTTATTCATTATTTTCTTTTTTATAGAAAGAAAAATATAAAACAAATCAAAATCTTATCTATTCGTCTTACGTCTTCTTCTTCATCATCATCTTCTTCTTCTTTATTTTTTAAAATGTTTGTTCAATCATAAAACTCATCCATTTAAAGTTATTAATTATGTTTTGTTTTTCTTCTTTTTTTTTTATTTTGCCAACATTGAATGATTTTTATCTTGCATCCCAGTCACAGAAGAGTCGATAACAAAAAAAATAATCAAAAGAAAAAAAAAAATTCAAAAATTCACTTTCTAAAAGAATAAAAGAAAAAAAAAAAGCTATGAAGATGCATAAATTATTTTATTATTATGGATAAAAGGCATTTTACCATTTTTGTGATTGGGTGGGGTGGGTGAGTTGAAACAAAAGAAGGTGTAGATAAATATAAACGTTTATAAGAAGAGAAAAAAAAGTATTAAATATTCAAAAATGTGTTAATTAAGAGGATTCACATAATAGATAAATAATTCTTGTCCATTAAATATAAACTTTTAAAGAAAGCAGTAAGAGAGAAAGAGAGAGAAAGAAATGATTTATTATTTATTATATTGTAAGTTCCAAAGTACTTAAGTTAGTTAAAGTAATAAATACTTTCATCTTTAAATTTTTCTCTTGAAGGTATTTTTATTTGTGAATTTTTAATCGAAAACAAAATAAAATTATTAATGGCGACAATTATAATTTCTCAATTATAAGCGAATCCTATTTATTATTTTTTATTTTGTTCCATACCACGGTATATTGACAAGAATCACAACCCAAACACTTTTATATGCCCTCGGGTTACACAACTCCTTCAGATTGTCTTCTTCCACACATCTGTAATTAACCCCTTTAGATAATTGCTATTTCAATGTAACTCATGAGTACCTACTGTTTACTTTAATTAATTTAATCGATTTTAATTGATGCCTTTAAGATAAATTAAATCATCTTTTTACAATTATAAAATTTTTCAGCTTCAATTTGTAACATCTCCACAGGCATACAAAGTAACATTTAATTTCTGATTGTGACATTTCCTAATTAAATATTTTTATGTATAGAGTAGAGAGTAAACGTGTCAAAAGTAGGTTGTTCTGTTGTTTATTTAAATAAAAAATAATTTAAGTGATGTTCCAATACCAAATATAAAAAAAATAAAATTCACTTTTTAACAAGTAATTAAGTGATCTTGTTGAATGGAATTTAATTGTAAATATAATCAAAGAATTTGCACGTTTCTCATGGGTTTAACACTATATGTGCAATGGTGCGATCTTAATGCAATTATTGTGCAAATATGGGGTGAAATTTTGTCAGCATCTACTTACTGACAAAAAGAACCGTTCATGTCGTCGTACTAAATATTTATAATTTGAATAATCATTGTGAACTCCAGAATACAGTAATTGACGTATTGGCTGAACGCACATTAAAAGAAATAAAAAAAGTCCAAAACTATTCACACCTTAACGTTTTTTATAGTGTGGTGCACGAAATTTTTTCTTCTCTTTTATAAAAGTGTGCGTACAATCGTACACGTCTCTTCTACACTTATGTATGAATGAAATTTCGTAATCATTTTTTTTGTTTTGTTTTTGGTTACTTATTGTGTTTTTTATGATGTGTGTATTATATTTATTTTTTTTCTTTATTACTTAATGCTTGTTACCTCTTGTTGTAATTTAGGCTGTACTGTTGTTAATTTATTTTTTATTTATAAAGAAACAGAAATAAAAAAAAAAAAACGTGTTGTGATGACTTTGGAAGTGCATAAATGGCAGATGATGTTTTTTCTTTCCTTTAATTTTGTATTGTTTGTTGTGTAAACTTCCTGTAACGTGCAACAAGTTACAGACAAGACATAACATAGAAAAAAATATACGAGAAAAAGTCTTTGAGCTGTCTTCTTTAGTTTATTTAGTAAAATGAAAAGGATGAACATTTCGGTCATGTTCGTTTGAAAAATATTTCCCTTTGATGTGAGGATGGTTGTGTGAAAAGGGGAGACAGGGAAGAAAAAAATCAAAATATTTGAAAATGCTGATGCTGCCGTGACTTATGATTTATTCTCATTATTTCTTTTTTTTTTTTTTTGTCTATTTAACAAAAATTTGAACCCACGATTTTTCTTTGCGCCTAAACATAAAGATAGGAGTTTTTTTTAAACGTCAAACTTTGAAAACATAAAAATTCTGGTCACGCAATTTACAAATTTTATTAAAAGTTTTTGTTGTTCTAATGTTTTTGTTGTTTTTTAATTTAATAAAGAAAATTTGAAAAAAAAAAAAATCAGTAAAAGAAGAAAAAAAAATCAACAAGCAGGCCAGCCACCTTGATGAAAACCAACTAAGGATTTTTAATTTGTCATTGTCCCAAATTATAATCATTATCTTAAATTTAACCGTTTCATAAATGCAATAAACAGTTAATAAATTAATGAATTATAATTAAATTTATTCTAATCTCTTTTGTTTTGTCTTTGAATTTCCTCCGGAAAAATAATATGACAATATTTAAAGATGTTTGATTGTAATAATCCAATATCAAACCAAAATAAACAGAAATAAAACTCCATATTTTCATCTTCTGTATTTTATTTTTATTTAAATTGATTTATGTTTTAATAATTATGGAAATTAGCATAAGAATATTAACAAATTAACTTTATATAAAGACAAAATAAAAATAAATCTAGAGAGACAAAAAAAAAATTGTGTTAAGTTTTTTTTTTTTTTGTCTTGTTGTCGTCGTCTCTCTCTCACCAGACGATTTTTAAGTTTAAATTATGAATATTTTTTTTTAACTTCACAATAAAAAATATTAATTAAAATCTAATGAAAGAAAAAGAAGGAAAGAGACAAAAATATTGTATAAAAAAAATTAATAATTGTTCGTCGTCTTATTTCACCTGCGTTCACCGATGTCCATGACAAAATAATTGTATTCTATCTACAAGTGTATTTATGTTTGATTCATTTGTGTGTGTGTGTGTATTCTATTTGTTTTTGTGTGTGTGTGTGTTAATATTTATTTGTGTTTTGCAGCCAAAACATACAAAGTCTAAATTAAATTAACACACCTTTATTTTTCTTCTTATTCTTGACTTGATCTAGTCAACAGCAAACAGCAACACAATAAATACACAGACAACACTCAATTTTTATATTCACGTGAATAGAAAAATAGAAAAATAGAAAGAAGAAAAAAAAAATGAATTGTTTAGAAATATTAGGGTTGTCCAAATATTATTTAAAATTTAATATCTGTCTATTTATTTATCTTTAATTCAATTAAAAAAGTCATCGTCTTATAAATCTTCTTCTTATTCCACGATAATCCTTTTCTTATAATTTTCCATCAGTGATTTTTTTTTTTTGTTTTTTTGACAAAACCCTGATTAGATTTTATATTCGAAAAGACACGTTTTTATTTATATTTTTTCTTGTCTTACCTTCTTTTCTATTAAATTATTTCTTTTTTACCTGTCCGTTTCACCTCTCACTCTTTCTCTCACTCTCTCGCCTCATTGTCTAGTTATCTCTTTTACTCTGTTTTTTTTTTTTTTTATTCTTTTTTAAATTTTTTTTTTAAAATAAAAATATAAAAAAAAGTAACAAATGAATAAAGTTGCGCGATCAAAGTAGGTAACGAAACAAAAAAAAAAAAGAAACAAGTTGATTTGATTTTTTTTTTTTATTTTATATATTTTTCTGTAAGTTTTTAGTTGTACAGAAACAGTGGATAGAAACAGATAAAACGTCGTCGATATTTTTTTAATTTTTCTGTGTTGTTGTTTTTTTTTTTTTTAAAACAAAAAGTGACGAACAAAAAAAAATTACTCCTAACAAAATAACAAAACGTAAATTAATTAAAGTGAAGTTAGTTTAGTCGTAACTAAACTAAAAAGTACGAACTAAAAAAAAATACAGTTTTTTTTATTTAGTTAAATTTTTGTTCTCTGTTTTGTTTTTGTTGTAAGTTCAAGTTAATTTTTATATTATGGTGGAAAAAATATTTGTGATGAATTTTATTTTGAATCAAGTTCTATTAATGATGAGAACTCGTGGAATAATAAATGAAAAAAAAAAAAATTGGATAATCTGATTTTAACATAAAAATTAAAAATTATGTAGAAGAGATTCTTTTTCGTCTTAATTCTATAACCTTCAGTTAGTTTCTTCTTCTTCTCTTTCTTCTTCTTGTATTTTTTTTTTTGGATTTTTCTCTTTGAACAGAAAAAAAAAATCTCTTAATCTAAAGTGGTGGATATTCTTATATTTAAATTTTATGTTTTTTTTTTATTGTTTCTTATTTTGTTCTTTTTTTTTTATATTAAATTAAATTAAGTTTGTTTTTTTTTTTTTGGTTTCGATGTTTTTTTTTTTTTTGTTTTGTGTTGAAAAAATTTAAATTTGTAAAATCTTTTTTTTTTTTTTTTTCAAAAAAAAGTTCACAATTGTCTTCTAGTTGTTGTTGTTGTTGTTGTTTTTTGTTTTTGTTTTTTGGTGAAGTAAATTACAGTTATAGAACGTTGCCACTTAATCATAATTTTTGTTTTCAAGCATTTTTTTTTCGTCTTATAGTTTTTCATTTTTCTTACAACAACAACAACAACAACGATAACAACAAAAACAAACATCACTACTAAAGAAATGAAAGAAGAAGAAGAAACTTTACAAGATATATTTTTGTTTTTTTAAATAAAATTTAAATTTATAAATGAAAGAAATGAAATCTTTTTTTTTAGTTTTGTCGTTTTTTTTTTATTGTCTTCTCTCTTGTCATCTTCTTCTTCTTCTTTTAACCATTTCTTCTTGTTTTGATTTTTTTTTCTTTCGTCTTTCTATATTTTCCTCTTTCTACTTTTTTTCTTTTTGTTTTGTTTTGTTTTTTGTTGTTGTTTTTGTTTCTTTAATTTGATTTATAAATGCGATTGTGTGACGTGACAAAAATTAGTTTATTTCTTTTATTTATGTGTTGTTGTTGTTGTTTTTTTTTCTGTGTGGAAATCTCGGTCAAATGATTTCAAAAAAGATGTAATTTAATCTGATATTTTTCTTTTGATCGTTAAAAAAAAACTTAGAGAATTTTAATACAAAACAAAAAAAAACGTAAGAAAATAAAAGTACCATAACAAATTTCATTGTGTGTGAAAAATTCTCTTTTCAAATGAATTTCTGATCCAGGTTAAAGGACAAAATTAATTTCATTTCTAATCGAATTCTTTCATCTGGCAATTTCTAATTTTAAATTAAATTGTCCATTGATTAAAATTTGATTTATTTATTTTTTAAACTCATTCAGACCCAATGGGTAATAACGATGGTTTTTTATTAGAAAATGTCTAGCCGTTGATTTAAGTTTTAATGACTTTTGAAAAATTAAAAACTTTTCCGATAAAAAATAATTTCAATATTTTTGGCAACACAACAAAATACAAAAAAAAAATCCTTAAAAGCGAAAGAAACTTCTTGCAAGCTGATGAAATTAAATGGACTTTTTTTTTAATTTAATTATTCCGGTTTCACGAATCTCAAAAATAAAAACATCTTTAGACTGTTTTGGCAATATTTTGTGACTGTTCAATCAATAATTCTTGAAACTTTTGAAGATTTTATATATTTTTGATAATTAAATGTAACAATCACAACCAAATTTTCAGTGTAAAATATTTAAGTTTTTTTTGGGAAAAAAAAAAATAAAACAAAATAAAACAAAACAGAAAATAATAATTAAAAATATAAAAAATAAGAACCCCCACAAAGTGATTGTTTTTTCTTTTTTAGTTAAATTTTTGTTTTATTTTTTTCATTTCGTTCTTTGTAGTTTTATTTTTTTTTGTTGTTGTTTGGTTTAAAAGTGTAATAAATAAATCGACACAAATACCAAACTTATTGTAGGCAATCATAATACTAATAATAATAATCAGCAGTTAAAATGTAATGAAATTTAAGTAACAACAATTACTCCAATATAATACAAAATATAAGACAACAGCAACAACAATAATAATAATAATAATAATAAAAAATTATTATTAAAGTGAATGTGAATACGCTGTGTCTGGTTTGATGTTGGTGTGTTTTACTTGTATCTCTGTTTTTCTTTTAAATAAGAAATATTTAATAAATAAATGAAATTATGAGATTGAGATTCTATCCAATTAATTTATCATTTTTTAAATTCAATAAAAATAATTGTGAAAAAATTAACTAAAAAAAAAAATAAATAAATCAAACAAGAGTGAATTGAAGGTGTTGTAAAGAGGGTGGGGGTGGTTTTATTTGGGGTTGTAGGATTGCAATGTTAATTAAAAAATCAAATAATAAATTTGTTTTATTATTGTTTTTATTGTATTTACCAAAAAATACAAAAACATTTTATTGGATTTAATTATGTTTGCGCCTATGAATTCATCGCCGATACCACTTTATACTGGAGACGATGTGGCCGCATATCAGGTTTGTTTTTGTTTTTTTTTTTCTTTCTGTAAAAGTCTTCAGAGTCGTGTGTTGTTCGACTTTAGACCAAACACATAAACAACAAAAAAAAATGTCTTTAACCAAAAAATCTAACACAAGTCAAAATGTATTAGAGAGAAGGAAGAAGAAGAAGAATCAGATGTGAAAGAGAGACGGAAAAAAGCAAAAAAAAAGTGAAGGTTATTGGGACTAAATATATGAATAAATAACGGTATTATAATTTTGACAGTAAATTTATATGCGACACTTTTTAATAACATTTGTTGCCTCCAGGCGGCCGGAACAAAAAATGACAACAATTTTTTTGTTTTTGTATTCTACGTCGGCTCCAGAAATTCTAAAAAAAAATTTTCTATTTCTTATAAATTAAAATAAGTAATTATTTATAAACGATAATTTCCTACTTTTTTTATATCCATAATTTAGTATTTTTAACGTAAATCTTAACCGATGATTATGACTTTAACACGTGAAAAGTTTAAATTTTATATTTTCCGTTCTTGTTTTTTTTCTTCCCCTTCTTCAATTTAATTCATAATAAAAATATATTGCACGTTTCTTCACTTAAAGGTAAATAATTATTATTTATTTTTATTTCTGTTAGAAAAATGAAAAATAAAAATAGATTGAAAAAGAATTGTCGTGGAGGAACGTTTTAATGTGACATAATAAAACTTTAATATACGTTTGTAGTGTCATTAACACTTTTCTAACTTTGTTATATAAAATGGATTTTCACACAAATAAAGCAATTATTTATTTTTCCTGTGATTTCAAAGAATTGGCAACAACAACAAATCATAAGACTTTAAGAAAGAGACAAAAAAAAAGTGGTAAAATTTTTGTTCGATTCTCTTCTCATCCATTGCGGTCTTTTTACATTTTATTTGTTTCTTTTTTTTTTGCCTTGTCTGAAAAAAATATACGCAGTTAAAAATGTGTTGTTTTTTTTCTGTCATTTAACTTTTCTTAATATAAATTTTTATTGTGATTTTTTATTATTTGATTTGGTTTTGTGTTCATCCTTTCACTAATTTTATCTTTTCTTTTTTTTCATTATTAAAATTTTCTTTTGTTTTTTTTTTTTTAACATGAGAATTACACTCAATAAAAGCTCTCTCTCTCTCTTTCTCACACTCTATTCTTTAGAAATCTTATGAATGACTGATGTGATCTTTAGAAATAAAATTTTTTTTTGGATCTATTCATTTCCAAATAATCGAAGTTAAGTTATTGTATAAAAGTCAATATTCATTATGTCAATACTGAACTGTCATTAAGTCAACACTTGTTCTTGTTGTAATTCTAGTTACAAAGACAAAAAAATTCTATTCAATTGTTAAAATATTAAAATATTTTTTTACTGTAAAGTAAACAGAGACAACGTTGAATTGTGAACACAGTCAAAAAATTTTTGTTTTTTTTTGTATTATTGTAATGAGAATGACACATCCACGTGGATTTCAACATTACATTATTTTTATATTATGAAACAATCCTTATTCAGTAAAATTCATTCAATAAAATTATTATTTATGGAGAACTTTATTTGGTGATCTCTTTATTCGTTTATTTCTTTTTTTTTCTGATTTAATTTGTTCAATAATTTGTTCTTCAGGCAACGTACGAAACGTTCAATTAATTATTTTCTTTCTCTTTTTCTCGTTCTTTTATATTTTCTTCGTTTTTAAAACAAAAAAAAAAGAATAAATATTAAAATTTTATTCGTACCAAGGTACGAACCAAGTGAGAATTTCTATATTTTCTAGAACACATTCTTTTATTATTTGTTTCTCTCTTTGTCTCTCTCTCTCTCTCGTTTACATATTCCTTGTACGTACAGTTCAATACACGCAATGTCAGTATTAATCATTTCATTTATTTAAATTTAAAAGAAAAGAAAAAATGTAAACAAACATAAGAAAGAAGAATTAAAAAAAAAACCCAGAAGAAAGGTAAAAAGAAGAAGAAGATGAAGACAATGTTGAAGTGAAGGGCACAAAAAGAAATTTCATTTATGGTTAAAATAAGACTAAACCTGTTTAATAATTATCTGAAGAAGTTGAATTACAATGAACCTCAAACAATTTTGTTAGAATTCTATGCATACAAAAATACAACAACAATTGATTGAGTTTTTGATTTGAATTGAACTCAATATAATTATTTGAAGATATTGAAATTTTTGAAGGTGCACGCACACCTTGTAAAATTGATTTAATACCGGAAATTGATTTTTTAAAGAATACTTCATTGAAATTAAATTTGAATTTTAGTCGACGTTTCGGAAATAGCATTTTGAATTTTTTGTTTTTTCTAACGATTGAGAGCAAAAGTAAAAAAAAACATACAAAATAATAAAAAATTTCTAAAAGAAGGAATCGACTATTTCTGTTCTCAATAAAGAAAAAAAAAAGCAAAGCAAAAAATAGAAGAAGAAAAAAGCAAATATCGAAATTTTAAAGTTGTAAAATTAATCGTTAAAAACGAGACACAAATTTAAATATTAATTAATTTTTCTTCTATTTTTGGTTATTTTCCAATATGTTTGCCTCGTGTCAACTTAAAATTTCCATTTTTTTTTTTACATTTTTGTTGTTGTTTTTAAAGAGAAAAATCTGTTCATAACTTAACTTATTTACAGTTAAAAACAAAAACAAAAAAAAACGATGTTGTTGATGATTTTTTATTTTATTGAATATTCAACCTTGTCAAGGCCTGTTAAAAAAAAAAAAAAAAGAAGAAATATTTCATTAATTACGTCGCAAATATTAATACTTAGTTATTCAAATCACAGGGGTTTATCATCTGATTTACATTTTTTTTTTTATCTCCCAAAATGATTTTTCCTAAACATTTTATGCAGCCACCTCGAATGATGTGACACTTGACATTTGAGTCAGATGAGTGCAAGACCCCTTCGATCTGATCAACATAACTTCCAATAAACGTTAAGTGAATCCAATTGACTTAACAAATGCAAATATTGACATTGGAAATGACATTTGTGAAATATTTTTCTCATTGTAAACATACCCTTACATACAACGTACGCTTACGAATAGGTTTTGGACTAATGACGATCATTAGATATTTCGATTTATTTTTATTTGTTCTAATAAATTTGTTTTTCTAAATCACATTTAAACAGTTTTTTTATTATCTAATTTGAATATTTGCATAAATAATTTAAAAAAAAAAAAAATTGTATAGCGAAAATAATAAAATAAATTTAAAAAAAAAATTACCTTGTTCAGGAAATTTTTGTCTGAAGTCATTAAATAATTGATTAATCGTAAAAAATTAACAATAAATTATTGATTCATTAAATTAAAAATTTGATTTTGTGATTTTTATGTTTTTTCTTGTGGAGTTTCGATTAAATTCTGAAATAAGTGAAAGAGAGAGAGAGAGAGACAGAGAGAGAGAGAAGGATAGCAGAATAAATGTGAGGGAAGAAAATTTGGTTATTTTATTACACTTTTTTTTTTTTTGTAGCATAATAAATTCTATTATTAAGTGACGACACCATACTGGTGTCATTTGTCAATGTTATCTCTGATATCTGATTTATTAATTAAGTTTTTTTCGCTGATATTTCAATTAAAGTTGTTGCTTCACCAACATTTTTTTTTTTATTTATTTTCTTGTTTTTTTTTTGGGACAGAGACAATTCTTTGTGTGTTTTATTCTTAGTTGTTTTTTTTATTTGATTCAATCAAAATGCGCTGAAAATTTCTCAATGCCTTCAATTAGAAAATTACAACTGCATTGGAATATTAATTTTTCACTTATTCATATTTTCCACCTTCTACTATTTCTACATCTAAGTTCTAAGATCTCATGGACAATTGTTACTTGTTGTTATTTTCGACTTAAGAATAAATATTTTGTTGTTTCTTAGATTAAGTTTTTAATTAAATTTTAACTAATATTTTTCTATAAATAAAAAAATTGTATTCACCAGTTTTTATTTTATTATTTATACTAAATATTAACTAATAAAAATAACTAACCAACACACACACACACACATACACATAGACATAAAGTGTAAACCTCGGTGTAAAATTTGTAAAACATTAAAAAATAAATAAAATCATAAATAAACAAATTGATTTAATAAATAAAAAACACAAATAAATAATACAAACTTACAGACAGAATAACTAAAAAAAGACAAACTTTAAAAAAAAAATTGTTAATTTTAATTATAAACACAAGAAATTTGCGTGCTCATCTTGACCTTGTTGCTTGTTTTTGTTTTGTTTGTTTGTTTGTTTGTTTGTTTTTCTTTCATAACTAAAAATTTTTACAATTTTTTCTTTAGTTTTTTTTTTTTTTTTGATAATTTTTGTTTATACAAAAAGTACTTGGAAGTGCGGTGAAGAGAGGTGAAGAAATCATCATTTCTTATAAAATCAATTAAGTGAAAGGAACAGGTGATCATTAAAAATGTTCACTTGTTTAGATTGTTGTTGTTGTTTTTTTTTTCTTTGGCACAGTTTTTTTTATTTCATTTTTCATTTTTCTTTATAAATTTTTTACCTTCATTTTCATTTGCCAAGATTAAGGCTATAAAAATATTTTCTATTTTCTTTTGTTTTTGTGTTTTGTGTTTTTTTTTTTTTATAAAAATAAAGAAATTATTTTACTTCATTACGCTTCTTTTTTTTTTTGTTGTTGTTGTAATTTTCTTTACAATTTTTGCAATAAAATTTAATCAATTTTTTTTTTTTGTAAACTTTCGCCATTTTTTTCTTTTTTCTTTAATTTATTTAATCATTAATCATTTTTCTTTCTCTTTTTCTCTCTCGTTCTTATTTTTGTCTTTAATTTCCTTTTAGTTTTATTGTTGTAATTTTTCTCAATTATTCCTTCTGAGTATTTTTTTCATATTTTTCCTTTTAAAAATAAATTCAAAATCTGAAACTTTAAAATTAAAAAAATTCAACTTTGACACAAAAAAACGAAATTTTTTTCTTCTGTTCTGGTAAATTTGAATAAATTCAGTAGATGCTTGTTTTTTTTTTGCTGTTTTTTTGTATGTGTGTGTGTGTGTGTGTGTGTAGTGTTTAATATTTTTTATTATTGCGATTACATTTTTTTTTTTTCACGCTTTACCAAATTTGTTATTATTTTTTTTAATTTTTTTTTTTGGCTGCCCCGTTATAAAAGTAACTAAATAAATAATGCAAACAAACAAAGAATGAACATTAATGATATACTTTTTTTTTTTTTTTTGCTCATGAATTTGTTACGTCACAACAACAACAACAACAACTCATTTTTCTCTTAATGTTACGATTCGGTTTTCTTCTTCCTTCTATTTTTCTATCATTTTGATTTTACTCTCTTTAGATAAAATTAAAATTAATTAAAAACTGTGTTGTTGTTATTGTTGTTGTAAAAATGTATTATTATTATTTTTCTCTCTTTCATTTTTGTTGTTGTTTTTTTATGTTTCTTTTTTCTTCTAAAAAATAATTTATTTAATTTAATTTTTTTTTTCCTTAAACGAAAGTTTTAATTTTTAATTTATTAATTTTTTTTTTGGTTTTGGTTTTGAATCTTTTGATCATGAAATAAAATTTATTGGATAAGATTTTTTTTTTTTTGTTCTTTTGTAATGAAAATGAATTTTTATTAAGCAAAAGAAGATAAATAATGTTGTGTACTTTACCACTCAGCTGTATATAAATACAAGAGACAAGTGAATACAGTAAAAGAATTGGATACAATGAGTGATATAAGTTTTAATTAAAACAAAAAATGATGTTACAAAATTAAAAAATAATAATTTATGGGAAAAATGAATTCATTTATGAGATGAATCTATCAAAGTGTTAACATTTGCGGTTACACAGGGTTACACATGATGATTTAAAAAGTGAATTATGATGATTTGAATGATTTTAGACTTTATCGTAATTGTACCAGAGGGTCATGGATAAACGTCTAGAATCCAATAAAATCCCATCAATTAGTTTCTCCTCTCTTGAATCTCATCTTTCGGTTGATTTGTAATTTCTAATTGTCCCCAACGTTAAATTTTATATTTTAAAGCCTACAATTATTACCAGAACGAAGCAATAAACTTTGACTAAGGAATAAAAAAAACTCTTCATTAAATTCTCGGTTTTTTTTAGACAATTGTTGAATCGTTTAATTTTATTTTTCTACCAACCAAATATGGTTATGTCAATAATGAACACTTTTCTTTTGACTAAACAATTCAATTAATAAATAAAAACATATGTACACTCTTTTGTTTTGTTTTGTTTTTTTTTTTGCTTAATTTATTCATGATGTGTTGAGGCTTCAGAAGGTTAAAAGAAAAAAAAAAATAACACAATAGACTCTTTAACTTCTATTGGGAATAGAAAAGATGAACAACAACAACAACAACAATGAAGAAAGATGATAAAGTTAATTTTTTTGTTTTTCTCTTCTTTCCTTTTCAACTCTTTCAATTATCAATTAAACGGAATTTAAATTAAGTAAATTAAATTAGGTGGGTATACATACATACTTACTTATTTACTGGATAATTTACTGATTCTAAGATCTAAGAAGAAGAAGAAGAAATGGAAAATTAACAAATGTGAATATTTATGCAAATGCAATTACTTGTAATTCTTTCCTCTTCCAATCCCTTATTAGGAAATATGTTCAAGGTAATTCAACGACACAACTTATTCCAACTGATTCTTACATTTTCTTGTACAAATTTTTGTCTATTTTTTTACAGTTAATGAAAAACCAAAAATTCTCATTAAAAAAAAAAACAGAGAAAATTTTTAGAGATTTCTGTGTCCATTATGTCTCTTGTTCTTGTAAGTATTTTCTCAACAACAAAAAGTATTATATTTGCATAGAAATTATTTCAAGCCGCGCGCATACCAATTTTTTATGTTTGTTTTTTTTTTTTTCTTTTTTTTTACCTTTGCTACCTTGTCGAATTACATTTAACATGATGCACTTTATTTTTAATACAGAAAACAAGAAATAACATTCAAATGTCTCACTTTAGAATATTTACATCTTGATCGTTTTTGTTTCTTCTTTTGTTAAAATAAAAAAAAAATATGTCACAATGACTCAAAAATAAAAAATAAAAAAGAGACAAGAAAAAAATAAAATGAAAATGTATAAGGCTGTTGTCGAAATTGATTCCAGTAAGCGTTCAGTACTTTTTCTACAAAGTGTATCAGAAAATCTGTAAGTGGAATTCAATTAAATTTAGGTGAATGTATGAAACATCTCACTAGCTGCCTACATACGATTTTAAGAAAAAGAAATAAGAAGAAGCCAAGTAAAAAGTAAATTACAGGGGAACGTAAATTTTGTTTCTAGAAACATTCGAATACAGCATTTATATGTATGAAATTCCATACTTATATTCAGCTCCATCTTCTACTCAAATAACTTCATGCTGCTACTTTAAAATTCATCTCATTTTGAAGAGATCACATAAATGTTACGTACAAAAACAAAAACAAAAAGAAAAACAATAAGAACAACAACAACAATAACAAAATGTATGTGCATGGGCGACCAAGGTGTTTTTGCATTAAAATAAACGTCGTTCGCTTTTTTTTGTTTTTGTTGTGTCAATTCACAAATTCACATAAATAGAATTCTTTTTTTTTTTCTTTTGGTTTTTGTTGTTGTTGTTTTGATGATCGTGGGTGAAAATTATTGTTTATTTTGAATTTAAATAAAAAACAAGAGCTGAAAGATATTTTGTTCTCTTAAGAAAAAAAGAAAAAAAATAATAAATAAATAAATAAAGAAAAAAATGGACAAACCAAAAATTACAAATTTAATTTTTAGTTTCATTGAAGATTACTTAAAGAGGATTGTTAAACTGATTTAAAGTAAAGGAAGGATGATTTTTAAGGTTAACTTTTTCAACAAAAGATTTTTATTGTTTTCTTAGTAAATATTTTTAAAAAGTAAAAATTTTGTATCTTTTGTTAATGGTATTTTTGTCTCTGTCCTTGCTTCATCAGTTGTTTTTTTTTTTAATCCTCTGATTGATTCATAAAAATACCAAAATATCGATTATCGACAATAAAATTATGACAAAGTTCTTATATCTGCCTCTTTCTCTCTTTCCCCCTATCGGACTGTTATTAACAATTTTGACTTTTTTTTTGTTTATTCTGAATTAATTTAGGTTTTAGAATGTTGTGATGACGTCACCTTGACAAAAATTTAATCTCTTTAAATCTGACGTTACTCTTTTACTTCAATTTAAAGACTATTTACAAAATAAATGGCAAAAGTTTAAAACTGAAATTTTTTGTGTGAATCCAAATACAATGAAAAATACACAAAAATCTGTGTTTAATCAAAATATTTATAAACCGACAATAAATACTGAAGATATTTCATGGAAAATGAAGTCATTTATTTTAATGATTTCAGATGTCTATTTTGAATATTTTACTGATTTTAAATGCAAAACTTATTAAGATTTAACCTTGCACCGTTTGAGACCTTTTTTTTTTTCTTTTTCTTTTTCATTTTTTTTTTTTTTTTGAAAGCTGAAAGCTAAAAAGTTGATCTTTGGTATTTTTCTCTATTAATAACGATTAATCAGAAAGAAGTGAAATTTTATTTTTGGTTTTGGTCTAGTCTGTGACCAAAATCAAAACAGTGACAGAGAGAGAGAGAGAGAAAGAAAAAAAAATGCGTTATAAAAAATTGCCACTTTAAATTTAGATAAAAGAAACAAATAAAAAGTTGTCCAGCTGATTTTGTGTTTTCTTTTCTGAAAAAGAAAAAAAAAAGTCCAAGATGGTGGCTTTATCTTAATGTGTGACAAAATGCAAAATAAATTGGCGCCTCCAAATTAATCCAATTAATTTTTGTTACAAGATTGTATTATTATTTTATTCATTAATCTTCTTACGGTGTTTTTTTTTTTCTGGCCGTCGTAATTTCTAAAATGAGAAAGATTTAAATTATGGTTAGGATTTTAAGTTGAAAGTTCACGTATTAATTCTTTGGGTTATAATGAAGACGAATAAAGGCCAACTAATATTGAGTTTCTGGACAATGTGGACAATATTGGCTACATGCACATGAATAAATATTGTGTCAATACAGTTGATGGTGTCGGCGAACGTGTTAACTGAAGATATAAAAATGTAAATTAGTAAATTCGGTCATATAATTGAGAAACAGTTTTTTTTTTTACTCTCTTAAAGAATTAATTATGTTTGGTCATAAAACATTCTTTGACACTCTTTTCTTGTTTCTTGTTTTTTTGTTTTGTTTTGTTTTGTTTTTGATCATAAATTGATCAAAAGGAATGTTTTGTTGTTATTCCTTTTGTTTTTATTCTCTTCTCTATCTGTTTCACTGTATGTGTTTTAGATGATAAATTGAAAATCGATTTATGGGTTTCCTTCCCACATCAAAAATCAATTTTTATTTTTTTTTTTGGTTTGATTTCCGAAAATTAAAATGTTTATTAATTGATTTTGTTTCTTGATTGAAATTTTTTTCTTTAGTTCCATTTTTTTTTTGATTCGCGTTAAATGAATCAGCGTGTCAACCAAACAATTCGTCATCGAAAATAAATAAAAGATTAATCCGGTTTAATAATTTCTTTATTCCTGGAAGAAACAGAAACAAAAAAATATGTTAATCTTCATTTTTATCTTGGTTTTTTTTTGTTTGTTTTTAACGCAAAACTGTCTGAAATTTTTGTTGCTTCCAATCAATTTTTTTTTTTTGTTAATGTTGTGTTTTTGTTTTGTGTTGTTAATATAAAATATTCTAATAAAAAATCGTAGGACGTTTTAAAGTTTAAACGGACTAACAAGAATGACAATTATTTGTAATTTTCAAAAAAATTCCGATAGATATCGCAACAGCGACATTATTGAAAATAGCGCCACTATCGGATAAAATTCAAAGTAACTATTTTTTTATGGTTTCTTTTTTTTGAAAATTTAAAATTTAAATTTTTTTTTTGTTTTTTTCTAATGAGAAAAAATGTAAACAAAACATTATTAATTATTTAGTAGAAACATTTTAAGTGTCCACCCTTTTTTTTTTGTATAATTTTCTTAATTTTGTCGTCTTTGTCAAGTTAACTTTACCAAATAAATTCTAAAATACAATTTAGAATTTTTTTTTCGTATTAAATAAAAACGCCTTCTTTAAACTTGGCATACCAAAAACTTCAAATTCTTACAAAAAAAAAAAAAAAAAAAGCAGCTAAAATACCTCAACCGCGATTCACAATAAATATTGTCAAAAGATTTTCACAACAATTTTAAGTGATTATAAATTATTACTTTTATCTTTTTCTTTCTATCTTATTATTCACTCTATCGTGTGTTCCCTTTCACTCTTTATATAATTATTAAATTAAAGAGAGTGTCCACTAAAAAATTATAACAATAAAAACAACAACAACAACAACAAATAAATTGTTGTTGAAACTGCCGGCTAAAATATTTTCCTATTTTATAGTTATTATTTTTATTTAATAGTTCCGTGGAATCTATCGCATTATTGTATAATATGTAAATTTTATTATTGTTGTTGTTGTTGTTGTTATTTTTTAAAATAAAAGAAATTAAAATATTTCACTAATGTGTGTTTCTCTATAAAACTTCTTTTTTTTTTTTTTTTTTGGGAAACAAACAAAAGATGTGTAATTAGAAGGAAGCGGTATAGGTTTTTTTTTTTTCTTTGGTTCAGTTGTGTCTTTTCCGTATTTAAGTTTTTTTTTTTTTCTTTTCATTTTTTATATTTGGAGTTGAATGGAGGCGACTTATTACCGATTATAAATCTTTCATTTATTTTTTATTTATTTTATTTACATTATTTTGTTTGTTTGTTGTGTTGTGTTTTTTTTTTTTGTTTGCATTTGAACAGAAAAAAAAAACAGCAACCACAAACAAAAAAAAAAAAAAAAATACGGATCAAAATTATTTCATGTGGAAAAACGAGAATAGAAAGTTTTCTTTTTTATTTTCTTCTCTTCTCTGTGGTGGTTTTTTTTTTTTTTGTAATTTTGCAAATTTTATGGAAAAATAATAAAGTAGAGAAGAAAAATAGAAAAAAATAAGATTTGATAAAAAAAAGAAAAAAAGAAGAAGAAGTAATTTATAATTAAATAAAAAATTGCATGCAAATAATGCTCTAGATTTTTATTTTATTGTTTACTGTTTGTTTATTGTTTGTTATTTTATTTCTACAAATCATCCAGATTTGTGTTTTTTTTTTCTTCTCTTTTTATTTAAATTGAAAATCAATCCCACCCACCCACAATTTCATTATTTTCCTCTTACTCTGTAGTTTGAAACTGTTTTTTTTTTTTTAAAAAATAAAGACATTTGAAGTAAAAGCCGGACGTCGTCGGAACATAAAATATCATTTTTCTTTTTCTTGCCCTTCGCTTTTTTATTTTTTGTTTTCTAAAGAAAGAAAAAAAAAACTGAAATGAAAGACAAAAAAATAAACAATGGAATAAATATTGGAATACGATGCCAATTTAATTTACAGAAGAAAAAAATTGAGAGAAAGAACAAAAAATAAAAAAAAAAGGTTCAATATTTGTCACAATTTAAGAAAAATGAGCGCACACACACACAGACACATGCTGATCACAACATGAACAGATAAAAGGCCCCATAAATAAAAAGAGTGACACATACACACATACACACACACGGAAGGAGGGAGGCCGGCCCTTTAAGTAGTGAAAAGCGAAATTTTCAAAGTTTTTTTTTTGGTTTTTTTTTTGTTTTGATTAAAGTGAAAGAAGGTCGCGGCATAAAGTCTGTGTTATATTTTTCATCTCAAGGTGAATGGAAGAGAAATTTCCATTCTTTATTTTGATCATACAAAATATTTGTGATTTATCCACAAAATGTATGTGTGTGTGTGTGTATGTGTTAAGTATGTAATTTGTGATAAATTATCGGTCAAGTTTGTTTTTTTTTTAAGAAAAATTAAAGAAAACAAGTTTGAATTCTGGTTTTAATGATTCTTTTTTTTCTTTTCCTCCATCGTCTTCTGATTTTATATTCAGATGTTCATTTGGCTGTTTTTGTTATTGTTGTTGTTGTTAATGTTTTTTTTTATTTAGAAGACAAGCTAAACAAGAAGAAGTTTTATTTATTGTTATTTGATCCGCAGGCGTTTTTTTTTTATAAAATATAAATTATTTTTGTTGTTGTGTTTTGTTTTTGTATTTTTATTCAAAAAGACGACTTAAAGAATTGATAGAATTGAAAGAAGAAGACGAGGAACACAAAATACATAATTTTGTTTAAATTAAAAGTAGCAGCAGCAGCGCGACTTAAGCTCGAATCAATAAAAAGAAGAAGAAAATTAGAAAGAGACAAACAAAATCAATAAAATAAAAAAAAAAACTGGATGTCGATAATGAAACGTAATTAAATTTGACCGACATTCTTGTTTAGTTTCTGTTTCCAGTTTAAAAAAAAAAATAAAAAGAAAACATAAAAAGATGATTCCGTCACATTAAATTGATGATTACTGGAATTTACTACGCATCTCTTATATGGACAATTTTCCATATTCAGTTTTCTACTCTTAATTTTTTTTTTTATTCTTCTTTTCAAAATTTTTTGTTATCTTTTTTTTTTATGTTTCTGGTTGGGGCTTGCTCCCACTTTTATTCATTTTCATTTTCATTGGGATTTTTGTCGTTGTTGTTGTTTTTTTCAAGAACATAAAAATATTTTTATTTGGAAATTAATCCAAAATAAATTCTCTCAAATTTCAGTTTTTACTGTTTTGTTTTTTTTTTTCTTTTTAGAGCAAAATTTTCCATGACAAATTTTTATCGTTTGTTTTTTTTTTTTCAAAATTAATTTTCCGAAATTTGATTTGTTTTTTTTTTTCCTATTGTAAACATTTTCTCGCAATTTGTGGAGGCGTTTCTGTTTTTTTTTTTATGAAATTCTGATCGCTTTTGTGTCTTGACTTTTTTTTTTGTCTGTTCGTTCGTTTGTATTGTGTCGTATCTGTTTTTTTTTTATCCAGTAATGTAATTGACAGATTTTTTATGTAGACCCGTCTAAAGTCTAAACACAAAGATCCATTAGGAAATATTTATAACCAAAAATAATCTCAGATGTTTCTGTCCTTCATTTAAAGTGTTACAAGAAAAAAAATATATATATCAGATCACAAAATAAATAATGTGACGTAAAATGAAATAAATTCGATTGATAAATTTATGGGTATAAAAATTGAAATGTTTTTGTTTTTTACGTGAGAAAATAGTAAAAAATTAATATTTGTTGGTTTTGTTGTTTTTGTTGTTTTAAAAATGAATGAAAAATGTTCAATGTTGAAAAATTACAATTTTTTATGAATTCTTTAGACTTTTCGTCTTTTGTTGTAGAGTGTTTTTTTTTTGGCTTCAGAAGGATAGATTTTTTTGTCAAGTCTGAGAAATTAATGATTCACTCATACGACCCTTGGAAGGAACCAGTCCCGAACGCTATTCCAGATTCTAGACGTTGAAATTACTTTCACAGCAAATCTTTAATGAATTCAGTTTACAAAAGGTTTTTTTTTAATCTTAATTCAATAATTGTGTTCTTTCCATAATGACGTCATTTCTATAAAATATACGGATTTCCTACTTTCCCTAATATTAAGGTTTATAAATTCTGAACCGACCTTCATATTTTTTCAATTTCCTTCCACTTTTTATTCAAAAGTCTTATGTAATCAAATCAGTAAGGTTAAATTTAAACTTTTGCAAATCTGAATCTGAATCCGAATATTGAAAAAAATAAAAAAGCACAAAAATAGAAAATAATTTCTTCAATCTTTTCGATTTAAAAAAGAAAAGCAAAAAAAAATAAAATGGTAAAAGAGAACATTCGTCTCTGTTCATCAGTGCATGTTCAATTCACATCAAAATTTCAATTTAATAAAGAAAAAAAAAAATTGTAAGTGACTAGAAAAAATAAAACATACGATTACGAAATTAACGTAACGAACGTTACTGATTAAATCACTTAACAAACGTGTAATTTTTTTCAATTAAATTATATAAAGGGCCTTGCGGTTAATTAATTATTTAGATTTAGATTTAAGGGCCCCGATTATACACTCAACACAATTCATTTCTGATGCATGTTGATATTTGTCTTATCATAAATATTATTGTGGGATGATAATGGGAGAATCTGTATTCGCATCAATTGATTTTCTGACAAAATATAAGCGACGCGAGGTTAAAAAATATAAGATTAAGGCGTCCAAATAAAAATATGTTGATGAACCAAATTAACCCTTGAGTTGGCCAGTTTATCGTGAAAATGGTGATGATTGTCAGCAAGTCCATTCCGTCCCTGATAACTTTATGAAAATATGAATAAAAATGAATAAATAAAATGAATTGAATAGATTGAATAATTTTAAATATAAGTAAAGACACATTTTGATTTAAATAAAATTTATAGTCAGAAGTAAGTAACTACAACTAATTCAGGGTTAGTTAATTTTTATGTTTAATTTTTATAAAACATAATTATATTTATGATAAATTGCATAAACGCCTTTAAAATTATTGTGTTGAAATTTCTTCTTTTTTTTTTTGTTGGTAACATTTTTGTGTGTTTCTTTGAGAGTGAGTGAAACGGAACACAAAAGTAAACAAATTTTTATTAAATAATTGAAGAATAAAAACCTTTTTTTGTGGATCTTTCGTCTGTTGCTTTTTTTTTTTTTTTGTTATTTTTCTGTTGATAATTTATTGACCATCATAATTAATTTATTATTAGAAGAATTGAATGGAATAGAATTTGTTTTGTTTTAAGACAATTCAACTTAGTTGTTGTAGAACATCCTAAATAATTTATCTAGAACTTTATCCATTTTTGGGTTTATTTTAAATCAAAAAGTGATAGAAGAGGGACGAAAAAAGATTCCAATGAAATAATAAAATAAACAAGAGAAAAGATAAATAAAGATGAAGGCTCATTTAATTATGTCTTAGTTTGTTTGTTTCTTTGTTTTTTTTTTTTTTTTCCTTTTCAAATTTTATAGAAAACAATGAAATGACATCACGAAAAAGTTGTTCATGTAGAAAATATATTTAACCAGAAATACGCCTTCTTCACTTTTGTTATCTTCACAAATATTCTTTCATTAGTTTTAAAAATTAACGATGAGTATCCTCATTTTTATTGTTCATTTTCTATACTTGAGAATCGTAATTTTTTTGTCATATGTGAATAAAATTTTAAACCTTTTTTTTTTTCTTATCCTGTTAACATTTTTACATTTTAATTTTGTACGAAATAAATCGAGAAAACAGGATAAAGAAAAAAGGGAAAATGTAAGAAAACTTTAAATAAAAAGTTTTGCTCTAGAAAAAAAAATAAATACAATTTTATTTGATTTTTTTTCCTCCTCTGAACTTTAGGAAAGGAAAGAAAAAAAAAACAATTACATAATTTAACGCTTAGCTTCACATTAAAATTGTTAAATTTTTTATAAAAATTTTGATTTTTTTTTATTTATTTTTTTTTACCCAAAAGCAATTTTCCTCTTCACAGACTTTTTTTTTTCTATCTTGTCGTTGATTTTTTTTTCGAGACGAGACGAAATAAATGTTTTTTTTTCTTCTTTGAATTGATTTTTCTCGATAATTTGAATTGAATTTTTTTTTTTTTTATTGATTTTTTATTTTCTTCTTTATTTTTCAGATCAAACTAAAAAAGGTATTGGGACTGACTGTCTGTAGTAATGCCGCATTAGATGTCTCTCCATCAACTGGTGTGTTGGCTTATCCGGCTGGGTGAGTTCATAAAACTGCAAATATTTTTTTTTTCTTTTAAATTCCAACAACAACAAAAAAAAAATCATAATTCAAAAAACGTTTCAATTGTTGTAAGTTTTTTTTTATTGTATGTTTTTTATTTTATACGATCCAATGATGGATATTGAGCTGCTTGTTGCTGTTGCCCGTTTGTTGGCTCTGCTTGTTCCATATCCAAAATTAAAGAAAACTCTATGAAACATTTTTTGCTTTCAACCTAAACCTCCTCTCCTAACACATCGCCATTTATGAATATGATTTTTTTTTTATTATTTGTACGAATATTTTATAATGGAATTTATTGAACTTTTCATTGTTTCACTCGGTACTTTGTTGTTGCTGTGGATTCGTATTTTATTTTTTTCTTTTTTAAATCGTCAATCGCGTTCATTTTATGTTGTTCTTGTTGTTGTTTTTCTTATAAAGAAAAAAAAATCAAATAAAATGCGTGGATTATGAAATTATTGTAATTTGTATTTATTTATTTATACATTATTTTTTTTTATGACTGCGGGTGACGCGTGTGGGGTAAAAATATTTCAATTATTATTATTTTTCTCTTATTTAATTTTCAATATTTTTACCTTAACGAGTTTTTCTCTCTCCATTTTTTTTTTCCTTATTTTTTTTTTTAATTGAATTTAAATCGTTTACGTCGTCGTGTACTGACTTTTGTAAGAATCAACAATATAAATGACCTAAATTGGTGTAAATAATAAAACAACAGAGTTGATAAACTTTGGAAGTAAAATCTAATAAATGATAGAAAAATATTTCCGTCTTATTTATTTTTCCTTTAAAGTTTAAACACATTTTTTGTTGCATTTGCGGAATTTTTAGTTTTAGTTTTTATTTTTACTTCAATAATCAAATAAATAACTCAACCATCTTGTTTTTTTATTCTAATTACCATAATTTATTGAATAATTAATTTTTACTTCATAATTCAAAAGTTGTTTTCATCTAAGAATTACCAAAAATGGTTGTTTTTGTACCGCCTAAATTGAATTTTCTTAAGTTTCATTTATTTAAAAACAGGAATTCAGGGATTTGACTTTATTTGAATTTAGATGATGTCTATTTTTTTCACTCCTTATTTTGACTTAATTTCATTTGGATTAAAGTTAAAAAACGTTACTTCAAATTCAAAGAATCTGCTACGTTTGTCTATTTTTAGTATTTTGATGTAAAATGGAAGAACGAGAATCTAAATAAATTATTGTACATAACTTTGATTACTTCATTATTGGAATAAATGAACATTTGCGTCCCTTTATTAATCCATCCCTCTGATGAAAATTCAAATTAAAATTCTTTAAACCTAAAAAGCAAAGCAAAGAGAGAAAGAAAAACTTCATAAATTTTTTTTTTTTGATTTTAAATGACTTGATTTTTTTTTTCTTTTTTGTTTTATAAAATGCGGTTATTTTGTCGTTTCATGTTTTTCTTTCGTTTTCTTCAATAATTCTCTGTTATGTAATTCTCAATTGATTACGTCACATAACAAAAAAAAAAAATAAAACACAGATCATAATTTATTAATAATTATTGCAAAATAAAGAAGAAGAAGAAAAGAAGTAAAAAAAAAATTGCAATTGTGATTTTTGTTACAAAAAAAAAATAAAATTAGATTTCAATTATTGTTTGCCGTTGTCATTGTTGTTTTTGCTATTGTTGTTGTTAAAATTTCATTAGAATCTAATGATTAGAGGAATGATTATTTTCTACTTCTGCTTCCTCTCATTTTTCCCCTTCACCTGCCTTTCCTCCTTCTTCTTCTTTCACATATGATTGAATTTTAAATAGAGTTAATTAAATTATATTAAAATAATTAAGTAAAGTTCAAGGAATGAATGAATGCGTTCAACAGAATGGATGGGACCACCCAACAAAAAAAAAATTTTCTTCATCTTTAACGTTGTTTTTTCTTGTTATTTCATTCTTGTTGTTGTTAAGAATTAAAGTTTTAAGTCAAGGTTATTTATACTTGTCTTGTATGCAAGTCTTATGAGTAGAGTATCATAGAATGAATTAAAACAAAAATTTTAAGCAGCATCAGTAACAAGTAGAGAGAGAGAAAAAAAAATAAATCTATCAATTTCATGACAAGCCTTTTCAGTCATAATTAAATTTGTTTTGCTCTGTTTTGTTTTTTTTTTTTGTTTTTTTAGCTAATTAGAATTCAAATTACAAATTGATTGTTGTTTCTAGTTGTTGTTTTTTTTTTTTGATTTGTGATTTGTGTGCGATTTGATTTGTATTAGAAATGACATTGAGTTTTTTTTTCTTTTTCATAAGCAAACTAACTAATTACTCGCTTTTATTTAATGTTATTATTTGATTTGATTGTCTCATGTTTTCTCTACTTTGATTTTATTTTTTATTTGCATAAAATAAAATTTCTGTTTAATAATCTGTTCTGGTTTCGTATTACATAATATACAAGACTTAACTGTATACAGTTACAATTTGTTGTTCTCTTAAGCCTCTTTATTTATTTAAAAAAAGACGCGAGGTGATGATGGGGGGGGGGGACAGAGAAGAAAACTCTTAACAAATAATATTCAATTTCAATGTTTGACATTAATTTCTAAAAAATTAAAAAAATAAAGTTAAAACTTAAATTTAAAGAAAGGGGAAAAAAAATGTGATTATCGCTTTTTTTTTGTTCTTCACTTTTTTTTGTTCTTTTTTCAGTTTTCGTATTTTTGTTTTTTTTCGTATCTTTTCGATAATAAAAAAAACTCTTTACTGTCTTTAGTCAACCATTTCATTTCAGTTTGAATATCAGCTTATTGATTTTATTGATTTTTTAATGATCAATTTATGTGTTGGGGTATTTGGACTCTGTTTTTTAATAATTTGTTTATTCTTGGAAAGATTTGTAAAGTGAAATATTACAAATTTTAATTAAGGAAATGAAAAAGATTCTTGATTTTATTAATTTAAAGTCGCTGGTATAAATCGTGTTTATTCGAATCAACAGGAAATCAATGAAATGATTTGGATTTCATATTCTTCTTTTTAAATCTAAATTTTAAAATCTGTTTTAGAAATAAATTAACAAATGTCAATATTAATTGTAAAATCTAATCTAAAAAGTCCACTGCTTAGAATTTAAATAGAAATTAAATAATAAGAAGACGGATTTACCGATTTACCAACTTTATACTTTTCTAAATCTTTTCATCTTTATTTTTAAACTTTAGCAAATTCTTCAATAATCAATAATCATTTTTAATTCCGTTAATGATTATTCGTCTAAAAACAAAATAAGAAACAAAAAAAAAACTAAAAATCCTCTTTAATCGCATAAATCACAGAATAATTTTAAACTTTCCTTTTATTTTTCTTTATTTATTTTCATTTTGTTTTAGTTGCAGTTTTTCCACTTTTGAACTTTTACTCTCTTTTTTTTTTGTTGTTGTTGTTGTTGTTGTTATAATTTTATTTGAATTCTGAATTTGTTTATAAAATTATTTTTTATAAAATGAATAAAAGATAAAATTTATAATAAATGGAAAACATGCACATGTTATTTAATGTAAAAAACAAAAAACAAAAACAAAAACAAAACGGAATAAAAGTTAAATAATTTAAATTCTATAAATTACGAGTATTTTTTTTTGTACTTGTTTTGTTTCATTTCAATTGTGGTTTTTTTTTTTTGTTTGCCGTCTACAATTAATTATCTATATTTAATTTTCTATTTTTATTTTTTATTTACAGATGCACAGTCGTACTTTTTAACTCAAAAAAATTAAGTCAATCATATCTTTTGAATACATCAAGGAAGGCAATAACAGCTGTCGCATATTCACGATGCGGAAGGTAAATTTAATATTTTTTTATTTATTTTTTTTTTATTATTTTATGAACAAATAAAAATAATTAATTTTTATTCATCGTCCAGATATATTGCAACTGGAGAATGTGGTTTAAATCCCACAATAAAAGTTTGGGAATTAGATCCACAAAATGGAAATTATGAGGGTGGGGCGGCTGGTACAATTGTCGCTGAATTTCCAGGTCATAAATATGCTGTTAATTGTGTTGTAAGTTTTTGTTTTTAAATAAATTACTTTTAATTGTTGTTGTTGTCATTGTTTTTTTTTTTTTTGTATGCCAATAATAATTCTTTTTCGTTTTCGTACGAATTCTTTATTGGTTTTCTTTAATTATTATTATTTTCTCTGTTAACTGATCAGAATTTTAATAGAATTTTTTTTTTTTTTTTTTGGTTTGTTTCATTTTATTTGATCATCCGTAAAATAATTAAAAATAGTAATCGGAAATGATGGATCCGTAAAAAAAAACACAAAATTTGTTCTGTTATTTTTTCGTGTTTTTTTTTTCTTTTTATCATTTTTAGCATTTTATGATTTTTGTGCAAAAAAAAAAAACAAAAAAATTCACAGAATTAAGATAACTGATCTGTTTTGTATCGAAACATATTTTTGTTTTTTTTTTGTATTTTTTTTCTTATCCATTTAAAGTCTGATCGTTTTTTTATTATTATTTTAAAGACTTATTTTTTTTTTTTCCTATTTTCTAAATTTTTCTATTTTACTTTTTAAAATTCGTTTCATTTTTTGCTGACGTTTTGTTGTTTCTTTTTTCTTTTTTCTTTTTTATTGAAGTTCGATGAAACAAAACTGTATATTGTTGCCTGTTTGAACAACAATCCGACTTCATAATTATTATTATTATTAATTAGCAACAAATAGTATGTCGGCTGACATATTTAAGTAACTTCCATTAATTTTTCTTTAATTCTCTACAAAAACAACCAAATAAATTTTCACTCTTTAAATCAAAAATGTTAGATTGAACTTAAGTCAAATGGTAAACATTTGTACGGTTGAATGTTGAAGAAAATGAAAAATATCAATAATAATTTAATATTTCTTAAAATTAATCCATTAAAATTAAATTAAATGCACCAAATATGAACATAGAATTTGGTAGGATTATTAGGGTTAACCAAATTTCAATTAAAATTTTATTACAGCACTGATTTTTTTATTTTATACAAAAGTTTAAAATTAACATTTTATAATTATTCTTTCATTTTTTTTATTTTATTCTTTTAAAAGGCATTTTCACCAACCGGAAAATATTTAGTATCAGTTGGATCACAACACGATATGATTGTAAATGTATTTGATTGGCGTTCAAATTTAAAAATAGCATCAAATAAAGTTAGTGCAAAAGTTGTGGCTGTAAGTTTTAGTGAAGATGGTAATTACTTTGTTACTGTTGGTAATAGACATGTTAAATATTGGTATTTAGATGGAGGAAGAAAGGTAAAAACATTCATGTTATATTTTTAAATCAAAATAATAAATGTATTCCTCTTTCTTTCTTTTTCAGTACAAAGAACCACAACCGATTCCATTAATGGGTCGTAGTGCCATTTTGGGTGAACTAAGAAATAATGATTTTTGTGCAGTTGCGTGTGGTAAAGGTGAAAGAGCTGATAGTACATATGCAATAACACGTAATGGACAATTAGTTGAATTTAATTCAAGAAGACTGTTAGATAAATGGGTTGCATGTAGAACAACATCAGCTAATTGTATTTGTGTTAGTTCAAAATATATATTAGTAGGATGTGCTGAATCAATTATTAGGTAATTATTTATTTAAAAAAAGAAGTAAATTACAACACACAATTAAATTTTATATTTTTTTCAGATGTTTCAATGCTGATAATTTAGAATATATAACAACATTACCCCGAACACATTATTTGGGTGTTGATGTATCACAGGGTGTTCATATTAGTCATATGATGTCTGCACCAAATAATGCCAAATATCCAGACACAATAGCAATAGTATTTGATGAACAAAGATCTAAAGTTAGTTGTGTTTATAATGATCACAGTTTATATATATGGGATTTAAGAGATATAAGACGTATTGGTAAAAGTCATTCATTTTTATATCATTCAGCATGTATATGGGGTGTTGAAAGTGTGCCATTTAATTATATAAAAACAAATACATTATTAAATTTGCCATCGGATTGTTTTTTAACATGTTCATCAGATGATACAATACGTGTATGGGGCTTAGATGGTTGTGATGTTACAGATGTTTATCGTAAAAATGTTTATAGTAAAGATTTATTAAAAATAATTTATATTGATAATCAATTAAATTTTATAAAAGATATGGATAATCCAATATTAACAAATGAAAAATCATCAACATATGATGGACGTAATGGTGTACGTTGTATTAAAATAACACCTGATCGTGGACATTTAGCAACTGGTGATCGTAGTGGTAATATAAGAATTTATAATTTAATAAATTCAAAATTAGTAACAACAATTGAAGCACATGATTCAGAAGTATTATGTTTAGAATATACAAATGATAAAATTGATAAACGTTTATTGGCTAGTGCTAGTCGTGATCGTTTAATACATATATTTGATTGTTTACAAGGATATTGTATATTACAAACATTAGATGATCATTCAAGTAGTATTACGTCTGTACGTTTTATTGGTCAAGGTATTACTTTTCAATTAGTGTCATGTGGTGCTGATAAATCAATAATATTTAGAAATTTTCAAAATAATCAATTTTTACGTGGTAATAATTGTTCTGGAAAAAATACATTATATGATATGGAAGTTGATAGTAATTCAAAACATATATTAACCGCATGTCAAGATCGTAATATACGTGTTTATGGTACACAAAATGCAAAACATACAAAAACATTTAAAGGATCACATTCAGATGAAGGAAGTTTAATAAAATTAAGTTTAGATTTAAGTGGAATCTATATAGCAACATCATGTACAGATAAAACATTAAGTGTTTATGATTATTATTCAAATGAATGTATGGCACGTATGTACGGACATAGTGAACTTGTAACAGGACTTAAATTTACAAATGATTGTAAACATTTAATATCAGCTAGTGGTGATGGTTGTGTATTTATATGGCAAGTACCACATGATATGATTGTTACAATGCAAGCAAGATTATCACAACAAGCAATTAGATCTGGTCATCAAATACAACGTCCATTATCACAATCAATTGGTGATATATTAATAGAACAAGCAAATCATCAAGATAAATTTGGTTCACCACCAAATAATTTTAATGATGAAATTCCTGTATCACCTGGTTATAAATTTTCTGATGTTGGACAATTACCACAATGGGCAAAACGGAAAACAAATGATGATACTCAAGGAACACCAACACCAACAACATTAAGTACAAGTCCAAGTCAAACACAATTTGAAAATAATCAAAAGCCAAGAGGACGTTGGGCACAAAAAACACAATTCGAACCGGATACAATGTATTTTAAAAATATTACCGAGAGTCCAATTACAACACCATTTAATAATATTCAAACAAATAATATCAATAATAATTCATCAGATTATCATAGTTCAAGTTCTAAAGATGTTTATAATAATCAATATTTAAGTGAAGACAGTTCAATTGATAGCGGAATGGAAAATCGACGTGATATTTTCTTATCAAAAACATTAGAACAGAAAAATATGAATAGTCTTAATTCAGAATCAAATACAGAACATGATGGTGATGTTGAAGATATATCTGATGGTGAACGAACAAGTTCTGATCATGGTTTAGTTTTCTATCCAGCTGTATCACCTGGAACTCCAACGTAATTTTTTTTTTCTGCCTTTTCTTATTTCTGTATTTTTTTAACAAAATTTCTAATTATTAGTGACTTCAAAGTAAACGAAATGAATGTTGAAGAACTTCGTAAATCAATGAGAAGGACAAAATTAGAAAAATTAGGTCTTGTATTAGCACCAACAACACAAAGTGCACCATCAACTGGTACTGGTACAGGAACATCTGATGATGAAGATGAAGGTTCAACACCAAGTGGTGATAATGCTGACAGATCATTAGCATCAACATTAGGTGGAAGTTCTGAAAGTATACCACAACAAACATCATCTAGTTTTTTACAAGCAGCATTAGATGGTCCTGGAAGTTTATCAGATAAAGATCGAGGTTTTTTTTTCTTAAATCATTAAAAAATTTATTTTCTTATTTTAAATTTATTTTTCATTATTTCAGGACGAAAGAGTTTAAGCGCAATGCACAATAAAGATGGTAATTTAATAACGAGCATATCGAAATCATTTACAAATAGCAAAAAGGAAGAATTAATGAAAGTTATAAATGAAGCCAAACAAAAATTAGAAAATGTAAGTTTTCTTGTTATTTTTATTTTGTTTTGTTTTTATTTTTATTAAAGTTCGTTTACACGTTTTGTTTTTATGTTCTGTTCTATTCTGTTTATTATTTATTACTCTGAGATAAAACTGTTTCTAAGGACCTGCAAACATCTTAAAGGAGTTTATGCCCTCATATTAAATTCAACGAACAAAAGATTTGAAAATGCTTTTTAATAAACTTGCAATGAAGTAAAATATGTTTTTCATATAGCCAATACACAATTCAACGTAGCCTACGTTAATTCGAATATTTTTTTAGGATCAAAAAATGATAAAAGAACGAGAAATGTAAACGAACTTTTTAACGTTTGATTGAGAGAAAAGAAAAAATAATAAACGACAATTTTGTTTTTATTTTTCTCCGTTTTTTTTTTTAAAAGAAAAAAAAATTCAAAATCAAATCAATAAAATTACATTTATTATTTTCTTCAATAAATAAACCAAAAAGCTTAAAAATTATATTTTAGGGTCATATAAGTCATAATCATAAGAAAGATGTTAGAAAATTGAAAACAATACGTGAGGTGAGATTTGAGTTTTCACCACTTTTTTTTTTCTTTCTTTTAATCATTAGTTATTTTCTTTTTAACACCAAAAATTAATCAATTGATATTTTTCTTTAGTTTAAATTTTCTAATTTTTTAAAACAACCAAACCAAACCAAAAAAAAAACCTCACTAAAACTCTTTTTTTTTTATTTCAGAAGTTTTTTGTTTTTTAATTTTTATTCAATTTTTTTTTTGTTAATTTTTAACTTTGTGTACAAAGACAAATAAAACTCACAAATTAAAAGCAATCAATGGCAAACAAAATTTTATACAACACAAAATTTCAAGATTTAATTCCACGCATAATTATTGCAAAGCGCCAAAAAAAAATTACTTCAACAAATAATTTGCTTTTATTGTACTCTGACTCCTCCTGCTCACTACAATTTATATTTTTATGTCAAAAGGAAAATCGCACATAAAAAATTGTACAAATAAATGTTTTTTATTAAATTTTTCAAATTAGTTAAAAGCGAGAATACAACAACACCAATCAGAATGAACAAAATATATTAATGTGATTGATTTGGGAGTTTTTTCATTGTTTTTTTTTTTATTTCTTTTCAAGATTCAAGAATTTAATTGAATTTTCAATATTTTTTTTGGTTACTTCAATCCAATATTTTCTTCTTTTTGTTGTTGTTCTTCTTTTCCACCAAAATAAAACCAAATCAAAAAAAAAAAAAAACAAAATACTGGAAAACAAAAACGTCCAAATTTTAAATTCACGTTTTTTTTTTCACTTCTAACCAAAAACCGCCTCGTAGAAAAAATAATAAATAATAAGAATAATAAACAAAAATTTATAATGATGCTTTTTTTATTTTATTAAGAAAATTAATTTTGTTTTTGTAATTAAAAAACCAAAATAAAACAAAAACAAAAAAATTGTAAAATATTTAACCCAAAAAAAAAAAGTTGGATGAATTTTTTTCTTTAATCTGTTTTTGTTTTTTTTTTTCTTTTGTTTTATTTTGTTTTTTGTTGTTATTTTTTTGTTTTTAGAAAGAGAAGAAATTTTTTGAAGAAGATTTTCTTTGTTTCTGTTTATTTTTTGTATAAAAAAAAAATTGAACATAATTATTAATTAATTAATAAATGCTTTTTGATGTTGAACAAATTTAGTAGCAAAAGTTTGGATGGCATCATTCTGAATATGAATATTTAATGTTTTCTCTGAATTTTGTCAGAATCAATAATTTTTTTTTTCTTTTACTTTTAAAATATTTTTCTTTTCTTGTTTAATTGAACTTTCTTAATCCTTTTTTTTTTTTTTTGGGGCTTAAAGTTGTCCAACTGAAAACTTTTTAAGATTAATTATTAAAAAAAGGAAATATAACACGTGTCAGCTTTAAAATCGGATTACATAATTGAACAATTTTAAGATTGAAAAAGTCATAAATTCCATAATTTAAATTTGTTTACACGCAAAAGTCAAAATTCTTAGAAAATCAATTAAAATTTGAAGCCATTTTGTTTTTGTTTAACGATTAATCGAAAATTCATGTTCGAAAATGTACCAGTGCTGCCATCTAACTGTCTATTAACGCATTCAATAACTTTTTAAATAGAAAATTGTTTCTTTATTCGATAATAAATTTTTTATTTTATTTGTTTGTCCTTCATTTAGGTCGGTTACCGTTCAAATTTACGAACTAGTCAAAGTATATCTGATCTTAGTCATTCAGCAAATATGGATATGAATTATCGGACAACCAGAGTTGGTCAACGAACAGGTGTGTATTTTTTATAGAAAATAATTTTTAAAAAAAATTCCTAAGAAAAAAATAAGTTAAGAGAAAGAAAGAAAGTCGTAGAGAGTGAGAGAGAAAAAACGTACTATAATTTTGTTTAGAATTTAAGTCACGTAAGTTTTTTTTTTGTGTGTTCACGTTTTCACGTTTGAAGAAAAGGGAAAAATTGAATTGAAAAAAAAATAAGAATAAATGAAAAGACGAGAAAATGATAATAATAATGATAAGGAAAAATCAAATGAAAAACTTCCCATTAAGAAATAAAAAAACAAGAAAAGAAAAATCTAACATTATGGAGTTAGATCAATTTTATTTGACGATTCTTATTGTTGTTATTGTTAACTTTTTTTATCTTATCTTTAAATATTTTTTTCCCCTCAATTTTTTCCCTGATTTTTTTTTTTGTTTTTGAGAAAAAAAAATAGCACCAAAATGACTAAAAATTGACATTTTTTTCTTTACTTTTTTTTCCTTTAATGCTGCTTGCCTTAAAAAAAAATATATACCAAAACCAAAATATCCAAAAAAAAAAAACAAAAACAAAAAATATAAAAACCGAATTAAACGATAAAATGCCAAAATACAAAATATGCAAAAAACAAAAAAATCTAAAGGAGATAAACATAATTTCCAATCAAATTATTTAAATTGTGCTGCACCAAAATCTGTTTTAACACATAATTGTAATATGATAAGACAAATACAACGTGATTATCCACCATTTCCTACAGACATTGGTAATTACACAAAAAATCAAATTGGTAATAATAAATTACGTCCGAATACATTAGAAATTCCATCAAAAATGTTACAATTTGAAATGCAACAACAACAACAACAGCAGCAGCAACAGCAACAATTCTCAACCGCTAATAATTCAAAATTAAAAAAACATCCTGGTATATTAAAAAATTATAAATCATGTCCTGTATCACCAGTTCATGAAGAATTAGAATGGTGTAGTATACCATTACAAGGATCAAATTTACAATTTAATGAACCAAAACGTCATTCATTATATAGTGATGATGCTAAAACAATACTTGATATGATTCATACAGATACAGAAAAAATGATAGCTGAAATAACATCAAAATATGGTGATCTTGATGAATATGTAGCAACAATACCACCATCTACATCTAATTCTACATCTTCATCTGGTATAAATCCAATAACTATAATTAATCAAGATGAAGGTAAAGAAGTTCCTAAATATGAATTAATAAATAAACAAATAAAAAATAATAATAGTGGATTAATAAATAAAACAATTGAACAATTAAAATATACAGCACAAAAGGAAAAAAATGAACATGGTTTTTTATCAGAAGAAGATGGTAATTTTAGTTCTGATTCATTAGAAGACTGTAGTTTAGATTTAGAATTAAATATAAATAATAAATTTGTAACGAATAAAAAAAGGACAGTATGTAAAAAACATAATAAATTGGAGCGACAAAAACACCAACAATTAGAACAAAAACAACAACAACATCAATTACCTAAAAGATCAGTATCTGATTATTATATATTTGAAGATTTTACAACAAATCAATGTAGAAAAGTATCATTATCAGATATATTATATGATGATGAAACAAATTTTTTAGAAACACAACGTCACTCAAGTGCAAGTTTTTTCTTAGGACAACATTATCCTGATTATAAAAGTCAAGAAAGTATAATATCAGATGATTATAGTGGTGGTGGTGTTGGTGGTTATGGTGTTAGTTATTGTAATAGTATGGAAAGTATATTATCAGATGAATCTGAATGTAAAAGTGCACCATTAGAAATATTATTTGGACGTAGTAAAAATAATTTATCATCACGTTATTCAATTAATAATATTGATAATATAAAAAATGACAATAATTCATCAAAATCATATGGTTCTAGTCCAAATGCAACAATTGGTTTTGATTATTTTATGGAAACAAATAAACAATTTATAAATAAAGATTATTATGATATAACAAAATTAAGAGATTATCGTAATAATCATTTATTATTAGATAATAATAAATCACCAACTGGTTTTTATCATCAACAAGATATACAAAAACCATTAACAAATTCATTTACATATCCACATTTATCTATTGTACAACAAGATATTAGTAATAAAAATGATGATGAATTTATACCATCATTAACTGTTAAAAATGCACAATATAATTGTTCAATGAATAAAAGTTTAAGTAAAGAATTTGCAAATCAACGTCATCAAAATAATACAAATCCACTTTTATCATGTGATGGTAGTGAATTATTTGTACGTAAAATAACATCATCAACAGCAACAACAACAACGACAACACCAACAGTATCAACACCAACAATATTAACACCAACAATATTAACACCAACACATACAATAACACCAATAACAAAAACAATTATAACAGAACAACCAAGTACATCAAAATCATCATCAATAACAAGATCAGATATTTTTGGTGATTCTATTTTAATGCCAATGAAAAAATCATGTAGTTTTGAAATACAACTATCTGATGATCATCGTACACCAAAAAGTCTTAAAAGATTTGAACAAAATTTAGAGAAATTTAATCGTGAAAGAAAATCAGCTGAACAACAACGTCCATTTGGTGGTACATTAGAAATGGATTATGTACCACATAAACCACCAGTTGCAAATCGTCGTTCATCAAGTATGCGCTCTAAAAATAAACCAAAATTAAAAGATAAATGTAATACAATTGGACAAATAAATTTAGGTAAACGTGAAATACGTGATTTTGTTAATAAAGAATTTCTATTTAAAAAAATGGATGATGATGAAAAATCATTTGATTTATATGTTGCTGAAAAAGGTATTTGTGAAGATGATAATATGGATAGTTTAGAAGTATTTCCACGTAAAAATTTATTAAAAGAAAATTCAATTGATTCACTTGATGATATACCATTAAAATATCAGGATATACAAAGAACAACAACAATATTAGATAATTATATTGATAAAAATTTAATAACAACAATTGAATATAAAAAATTTCGTGATATTGAAAAAAAAATTGATGTTATTAATAAATTAGTTGAATTAGAAGAAAAAAAATTAGAACATGAAAGAGTATGTAAAGAGAAACGTATGCGTCCATTTAGTTGTGATTTAAGTCAAAAAGGTTATGTGAAAAATTTAACAAAAAATTTTGATAAATTAGCTAAAACATCACAAATACAATTGGATAATGATAGGCCACGTAATATTATAACAATGAAACGTAATTATAGTTTACCAGATGTTTTAGAAGGTGCTAAAATGAAAACATTTGAATTTACTGATGATGATTTACATTTTAAGGATATTAATAGTACAGCTGATGATACTGATAGACGACATCTTGGAGGTTCGGAATTTTTAAAAATTGCAAAAAAAAAAAATATATAAATAAATAAATATAAATATAAAAAAAAAAAAGAAAGCATGCCAAAAAGAAAAGACTGAAAAATTCTTTATTAATTTTTGTTTTTCTTATTTTTGATTTTTGTTTTTTTTTCTTACTTTTGATTTTTGATTTTTAATTTCGATTTTGTTTTGATTCTAAATTTATATTTTATTTTATTTTTCTTATCTATGAATTGTACTTTTTTTTTTTTTTTTTTTTTTTCGTTTTTAATTTTCAATGTGGAATGAAATAATTTCGTTACTTTTCTCTTCAAATGTTTGGAAGAATTTTCCATCAAACCAAAAAATAGAAATTTTTGTTTTGATTTTTGATAAAATTTACAAATTAGTCAAATTAGTTTAATTAGCGAAAGCTTTTATTTAATTTGAAATTTAGTTTTTTGTTTAATTTAAAAAGAGAAAATGTTTCTTCTTCTTCTTCTTCTTATTTCAAACATTTTATTGTTTTTTTTTTTGTATTGTTTTTCATGCATTTTTCGATTAACGACTTTTGACAAGAAGAATTTTAATTTATTCTTCTCATCTGACATTATTATCCATGTTTCACTGAACGTCTTAACAAATTTCACACAATAAATTTAACTTGAAAATAATGAATAAAGTCTCCTAGTAACCAAACAACCAACCAACCGACCGATCAAACCAGTTGAGTTCCAGTTATCCAGTTGAGAATAAAATTGAATTAATTCTCTTTTGATTGAATTTAATTTCAAATGTCAACACAATTTAAAAATAAAACTTGAATGCCAGGAGAGAAATCAACAAATGGAAATTTATTCATTTCTTTTTTCTTACTTCAGTTTCTGAATGTTCACTTTAGACGTTTCCCATTTTTATGTTTGACTTTTGATTCCTGGTGGACGCAACAATAACTTTTCAACTTTAGAATTTTACTTTTTATTGCGCAGTTTGGCGAAATTTGTCAACAAAAATTTGAACAGAAATCAGCCAACGTACAAAATTCTTCCATAATAATTTTTTTATTATTTTTAATTTTTGTTTTAATTTGTTTTTTTTTTCTCTATGAATTTCCATTTCTTTACAATTTTCATCAATGAAAAAATGAGGAAAAGGAAAAAAGAAAGGGAAACTTTATATTGAAAAAGGAAACACACCAAAAACACACACACACACACACTTTTTTGTATCACGTTTTTTTTTTTTTTTGTTTCTCACCAAAAACAATTTTTTCGTTTTTCTTTCAATTGTCAAATTTTTTTTTTTCTTTTGTTTTGTTTTAATTTTCATTCTTATTCTTTGTTAGTGTTTTTTTTTTTTTTGTTTCTATTCCAAATATTTCTTTTATTTATTAATAATAATTTTTGTTCTTTAATAAAGAAAAAAAAAATGCATGATGAATTTTTTTGTGTTTTTTGTTTGAATTTGAATTTGTTTTTTTTTTTTTTTAATAAAAAAAGAAAAAATCATTTTTGTTTTTTTTTTCTCTTTTTTTCTTTTCTTTCTTTTCTTTGTTGTTGTTTTATAAAATTAGTAAAAAAAAAACACAGAAATGAAACAAGAAAAAAAAAAACACAAAACACAAAGAAAAGAAAAGAAAAGAAAAGAAATGAAATGAAATGAAATGAAATGAAATGAAAAAAAAGAAAAGACAAAAACGAGGAAAATTAATTAAAACTTTTTTAGGTATTCATGCAAAAAGCTTAATGTCTGCACATGATGATGATTCATCAATTAGACGCGCTTGTTCGCTTAGTGATTTAAGTATGGGAAAAGGTAAACAAAAATCAACTGCAATAATTAAAAACAAAATAAATAATAATAAATAAAAACAACAACAACAAACAACCAACAATGATGATGATGATGATGAAATGAAAATAATGAAAATGAAAAAAAAAAACTAAAAATCAATTCAAAATGAACGAAAAAAAAAAAAACAGCAGATAAAAGTTTTTTTTTTTCTTTTATAATTTTCTTTTCTTCTTCTTCCTTCTTCTTCTTCTTCTTCTTCTATTTTCTATTTTTTTTTTCTTTATTCCATAAAAAAAACAATTAAAATTTTCTTAATTATTTTTTTTGTTTTTTAAATTTTCTTCTTTCTTTTTTTTTGTCAATTTTCCTCCGCGAAACACAAAATGTTAATTTATTTCTTTGATTTAGTTTTATTTTTTGTTAATTTTTAATTTTCCTTTTTTTTTTCGGCACACTATTTTTTGTAATTCTAAATTTTTCTATTTTTCTAATTTTCTAATTTTCAATTTTCTATTTCCTTTTTTTTTTGTATTTTTATTTTTATTTTATTTTTATTTTATTTGTTTTTTTTTTTTTGTTTTTTTCCAATCATCAATTATTTCAAAGGTTTCAAGACAACAACAACAACAATAACAACAAATACAACAACAAGTAATTACAAACCGACAACAAATAATAGACTAAATGTTCCTGTACGAATACAAGCAAAGAGAAATTCATTAACATCGAAATTGTCAGTAAGTGGAATGGGAATGAGAAGCGTTTCTGTTGGAATGTTAAATCAGGCTGTAATTATAATTATTCAAATTTTTTTTTTCTTCTTCTTCTTATTATTATTATTTTTATTTTTATTTTTATTCTTATAATTTTCCTTAATTTTTTAATTTTTCATTTTTTCAATTTTTTTTTAGATTTTTCTTTTTTTGTTTCTTAAGAAATTTTGCTCCATTTTTTCTAATTCTCGTGTTAATTCTGTGAATTTTTAGTTTAATTAAAATAATTCTAATTAAATTAATTATAATTGTTGTTGCTTTAATTATTGTAACAAATTTTTGTTTTTAATTTTGTTTCTAATTTTTCTAATTTTTGTTGTTAATTTTCCAAAATTTATGAAAAAAAAATTATTTTTTTATTTATTGATGAGAGAGAAAAAAAAAGTCATTAATTTAATTTAATTTTTGTGTTCTTTTGTTTTCTGTTTTGTTCTTAAAAATCTTAAAATCTTTTTTTTCTGTTTTTTTTTTTGTTTTTTTTTTCTAACAAAATTAAAAAAAAAAAAAAAATCTCTTTTTAGAAAATTATTCTTATTTTTGTTAATTTTCTTTTTTTTTTCTTTTAAAACCAAAAAAAAAAAAAACCAAAAATAAACAAAAAAAAAAACTAAACTAAACACAAATAGAGTGACTCAGAACCAGAGAACCGTGGAGGTGTATTGCGACCAACAATTTCATCACAAAATAAAACAAGTAGTACAACAGGTGGAAGTTCAACAACACGACCGTATAGTGCTGTTAAAAATTCAGCTGGTATCATTAATAGAAGAAGAGGTTTACAAAATTCTCATAGTAGTGGTAAGATTTAATTCTTGTATCAATTAAATTAATAAATCAAATCACTTCAATATGTTCAATTGTGAATCTCATTCCTTTTTTTTTTTTCTTTGTTTGTTTTTTAGTGAATCTTTCAATGGTCGGTCAAGATGATTCTAGTTCTGAGGAAATGACAACACCAGTAAATATACCTAGTGGTAAACCGGCTGTACCACCACGACCTAGAAGTATTTCTGTAGATCATAAACGTTTCAATAATATTAATAATATTAATAATCACAATAATAATAATAATAATAATAATATTAATCAAATTGCTATTAAAAATCGTAGCAATAATTTTGATATTTCACCAATGGATTTACCTTGTAAAGATACAGATATTGCAAGTGCTGATGGTAATTATTTCCCTTCTTACTTATTCTTTATTTATTTTAAAATTTAAAAAGACCAAATGTTAATGTTAACGCCGGAACGTCACTCTGAATCACAAAGTAACTATTCAAAAGTTATTTAGCTACAATGATCTGAGTCATTTCGTTGAATTCGTAACTTCTTTTTTCTTATTTCAATTTAATTTTATAAATAAAAGAAAATTTTCTAGTCTTCTTTAATTTGATGTTTTATCTTATGGTTTTCTCCTTTATTTTTTTTAGTGACGTCACAAATGTGCTCAAACATAATAAATAATTTAATGCAAACAACAAATTCAGTTATGCAATTACATCAACGTTTAAGGCATACAGATGAATCAACGGGCACAAGAAATAATAATTTAATGCTTAAGGAATTAGAAAATGCTGTGATCATGACACAAAATATGTTAACCAAAATAACAATAAGGTAAAAATTATAAAATATAAATGAATGAATTAATTTACGACAGTTGATTGAATAATTTATCCTATATTGTCCTTAATTTTTAATGTTGTTGGACAATCTTTTAATCTAAAACATTCATCAAATATAAATATAAAAAAATGTCTTATTATCTCAAGAAAAATTAAGTTTTGGAATCAAAAGTAAAAATGTTTGTAGATTTGTTTAAAATTCATTAATAGAAGATTCACTAAATATTTATTCATTCTTTTTATTTAAATTGAAGACAATTTGTTGTTTGCTTTTATTTAATTCTTTTTCTTTTTCTTTTACTTTTAAAAATAGAAATGACTGCGATGGACAAAATATAAATTATTTAACAAATAATTTAAATGAACATCATAATTCAACAACAGAAAATGGTGACTACATACAAATGATGGATCGTTGTTCTGACATTTTAAATAAAGTGCATAAACAAGTGAATAAATAACAACAATTAAAAGTCTATTTCTACATGGAATGATTTTAAAAGAAATATTTTTGGTCACTTTCAATTTTCTTATTATTTTTTTACAACTCACAAGTACCATTTTTTTATTTTCATTAATTTCGAAAAATTCTGACTATCAAGTACAGAGAGAGTGTACCAGTTATCAACTAAATTCGAATTAACACAATCAACAGTACAAAAGTTAAATTCGAAATTAAAGAAATTAGATTCTTCATATAATTTCTCACAATACTTTCTTCTTCTGCTGCTTTTTTCATTATTTATAAAATGCCTGAAGGCGGCAGAGAGATAAAAAAAAACAAAACAAAAATGTTATTTTCAATTTTTATTTTTGAAAGTGACGTAAAAATGTACCTTTTTAATTGTTGTTTGCTGTCGTTTGCTGTTGTTTGCTGTTGTTTGCTGTTATTTGCTGTTGTTTGCTGTTTGCTGATCGATGTTGCAGTTTATTATTAATTATTTTTGTTATTATTATTATTATTATTAATAATTATTATTCTTTTTTGTTGTTTAGATTAAAAAGCGAACAAAAAGAAAAGAAAACTAATTTAATTTTTAGTTTTTCTGAATCACAAATAAATAAAACAGAAACAAAAACAAAATAGAAAAATAGAAAATGTAAAATTATGAAAAATAAAAAAAGAGAAAATGGGAAGAATGCAAAAAAAAAAAGATAAAAGAAACAATAGAAAATCAACTCAAAATCAGATTATAAGAATGAACAATCTTTTTACACAAAAAAGAAGTACAAGAGAAAAAAGTTAATTAAAATTAAAAAGACAAAAAAAAATTTTGTAAAATGGTAAAATATTAAAAATAATTATTATTATTGTTGTTATTATCTAAAGTAAAATATTATTAAATGTAAATTGTAAACGTAAACACTAAAGGGATATTACAATTTTAATCGCGTATTTATTACTAAAATTTAAACTAAAAAAATTAAAACTAAAGATAAAAAAAAACATAAATGAAAACAAAACAAAACAAAACAATAATTTACCAAAATTATAAATTTAAATAATTTGAATATTCTCATCAAAAGAAAAGGGGAATAATGGGAAAATTAAGAAAAACTAAAAAAAAAAATTTAATTATTGATAAAAATTTTATAAAGACAAATAAGGTAAATTTTATGAGAATGAACAAAAATTATCGATTCGATTTAAAATAAAATTTCCTAAGTAGAATTTATAAATTTTTTTAAATCTTTTAAAGTCAATAGAAAAAAAAAATTGTAATTGTAAATTATTAAATCTCAAAATTAAAACATTAGAGAATTAATTTCTATGTGTCTGTCTGTTTGAATGTTTCAGTCAAGAAAAGATTCATATAATTGATATATTTACGCTAGATTCAGAAAAAACGTGTATAATTCAACGTAAAATGCACAAGAATTGTCCACAATATATTTCGCCTAATTAATATTTGTGCTAAAAGGCCTACAGATTTTCCTTTTTGTAAAATTTCAGACAACACAAGAATTGAAATATTTTCTGAATAAACAAATTTTGTGTTTTTTGTTGTTTTTTTTTTGTACAAAGTAAAATTTAAAAATAATAATTAAAAGTAATTGAAAGTAAAATAAAATTAAAACGACATTATTGATTCCTTATTTGTCTCTTTATAAATAATGAATAAAAAATAAAGAAAAACAAAAATTATGTGACACAAAATTGAATTTTAATTTTAAGAATTTAGAAAATTTGTAATTGTATTAAAATAAAAATAGATGACGCATACACACACACACACACACTGAGAATATAAACATAAGAACATAGACGATCAATGTAAATTAAATTAATTAAATTAAAAAAGAAAAAAAAAATGTAACCGCTTCCCTCCAAGAAAAAGTAAAAAAAAAAAAAAATGAAAATTTAGAGATTTAAAATTAAACGAAAAAACAAAATTGATAAGAAAAACAAAAATATCATTAAATTTAATATATTCCTTTCACTTAATCATCTCTTTCTCTAAATATTTATCTTAATATTTATCGCTTAAACTTTTTCTCCTTCTTTCTCTCCTTAACGTTTTTTTTTTTTGTTTTGTAAATAATTAATTCTTCTTTTAAAACAAATTTGCTTTTCTCCAAAAACTGAAGAGTTTTTGTCGTAGAAATGTTTTTTTTTTTTTTGTTTTTCTTTCATTTTAAAATAATTTAGAAAATGTTTAATATTTTCTTTTTGTTTCGTCCAATTATTTTTCTTGTAAAATTCTTTCATATCCGTTTCCTTGTCTTGTTTATTTTGTTGTTGTTTTTTTTTTTTTGTTTCATTTGTAAAATTTCTGTTTTCGTTCAATTAAAAGATTCCAAAAGATGTTTTTCTCTCCATCATCAAACACCCACCCCGTTGCTTTGTTTAATGTGATTAACACAAATTAAAATTTTTACATTTGAATTTTTTATTCATTTGTTAGAAATTTAATTAATAACGTCTTCCCCAATTTCCAATATTTTAATTTGCTTCTAAATTATTAATTCTGTTTGCTTTCAGTAAAAATTCCTGTTCATATTTTGTTACATTTCGTTTACAGAAGTTATTCATTAAAACATTCATGAAAAAATTTTTAACGATTGTAACAACAAAAAAACCGGAATTCAATTAATTAATTAATTTAAAAAAAAAAGAGAATTTTTCGTAAAATTTCTTTTAAATAACAAAATTAATAAATGAATTATTTTTCACATCAGAAACAGAAAATGTTTATACCTTTCCTTTGAATTGATGTGTTCCAATGATTCCAGAATATTCAACAAAAATATTCAAAATTATACAAACATTTTTCGAAATTCATTCAAATTGATTTAGAGAAATTCTTTAAAACAGAATCGTGTTTTTTTTGTAGTAAAAAAAAAGAAAAAAGAAAAAGAAGAAATTCAAGCAAAAAAGATCAACGTTATTTTGTTAATTTTAATTTTAACCGAATAAAAATAATTAATAAAATATAATTAACAAAAAATTAAAAATTCAACGGGGTGGAACAAATGGGTGAACCCTAACAGAAAAATCAAATAAAAATGTTTTGGAATAAAAACAATAAAAGAATTTTTATAAAATTTTCTTTCCAAATTATAAATTAGAAATTAATTTTTTTTTTGTTTTTCTTTTCGTTTAGTAAAAATTCTCTTAATTAAAAATTAAGATTTAAAAAAAAAGTTCATAATTGCGTACGTCACACGCAATAAGGCAGGGTAAAATTCTAGTAAAACATAAATTATAAAAGACAATTTAATTTAAGCGACACTAAACAAACATAAACTTATTTATTCACTCAAAATAAATATTTGCATCAAAAGAGGGAAAAATTCTTAATAAATAAAATAAAAGTTTTATTTTCCGTGCATTAATGCAATTTTTAATAAAAATTATTGTTTCTTCAATACAACGGAATGGCCAATAAAAGACAAAAACAATAAATCATTAGTTTGGTTATGTTTTCTAAAAAAAAAGGCTACTAAAATAATGGTTTGATTTATGTAATGGCTTTGGTTCTTTTCAATTTTCTATTTAAATTCCGTTGATTTGAAAATTTTTTTCCTTTATTTTAAAATTTCAATTTTAATTGAATTTCTTAATTGAAGGTATCTACTTTATCGATTAAAATGTCAATAAAAAAAAAAAAAAGAGAAATTCATTCAATTATTTTGAGCATTACGAAAATAATTATTTTTGATTTATAAATTTCATTCTGTTGTTGATTTAATTTAAAAAATTATCATTTAATTAACTATTAAGAAAATAAACGCTTTTAAGGGAAAACCATATTTTATTCGTTAAATAAAAAAATAAAAAAGAAAAAGAAAATTAAAAATTTAAAAAGAAAATCTCAAAGGGGAGAAAATTCTAAAAAAAATAGGAAAAAATGCAGAAAGAGTTTTTTTTTTTTGTTACTTTTTCTGTAAATTTATGTTTATGAAATGAAAAAAAAAAAAAAAGAATGTAAAATTCCCCTAAAAAAAAATTAATTAAATTGTGTAAAGTAAATTAAGTAGCATTTGTGGGGGATTGTGTATTTTTTTGTTGTTGTTGTTGTTGTTTCTATTTTTTAAAGAAAATAAAAAAAACACGTACCTTTTCCAGAAAGAAAACGTAAAAGGTTAATTATTTGGGTAAGAACAGAAAATGAATTGATATTCTTCTTTTCTTCTAATCTTAAAATTTAAATTATAATTAATTATTGTAAAAAAATTGATAAAACACAAAACAAAAAAAAACAAAAAATATGAAAAGAAAGAAAAAAACAACAAAAAAAAAAGCTAAAAAAAAGTTAAAAGTAAAAAAATTAAAAAAATAAAATGAAACTAATTAAATTTAATAAATAATTAAAATAAACAAAAAAAAAAACAAAATAATAATAATCATTAATTAATTAATTAATTATTAATAATAATTCGATTAAAACCAATTTTTCTTAATAAATGAAAAAAAAAAAATCAAAGTTTATTTGTAAAAAATTTACTAAAAAAAAAAAAACAGAACACATTTTATTTAATTTTGATTTTTCTTTATTTGAAAATATTCCAAAAGTATACGTTATGTAATTATATGCTGTAGCGAATTTCATTCTACTTTAATAATTCATAAATTCTTTCTTTCAATCGAATACATATTTCTTTTAAATCAGTTTTTATATAAAAAAAATATTTTAATGACAATTTGTACATAGTGGATGGCACTTCATTCCATTTTCATTACAATGACAACCTCCTGTTAGGTCACCTTTACCATTTGGACCCCAACGATAACCTTTTGTTGCCCAGCATATTTCTGTTTTACACATTGAACAGATCATACCATCACATCCAGTAATACGAACGATAGCAATCTAATAATAGAAGAAACAAAAAATTAGAAATACATTTTTTATACTAAAAGAAAGAATATAATTACACGACATTTGGGACATTGCATGGCTTTACCAGTGATTAGAAGTTGTGCCAATTTTTCTTTTGTTTTTTTTCCTGCATCATCACCAGCTACTTTTATCAGATCTTGATATGTACGACAATCGTAGCCTTCATGAATATCTTTGCATGATAAACAATTAACCTTTTCACAAACTGGACAGCGAAATACTGTTGAATTATAATCATAAATACACCATCCAGAACAATCTGGAGATTGACAATGAAAGGCTAATTCAATTTTTTGTTCAGCATATCTAATAGACTTTTGTAGATATTTTTCAAAATCATCAGTAGTTAGTAAATGACGAATTTCTCTTTCAGTAATTATCATTTCACAGCTGTATTCATCATCCTTATACGGGCATTTTATTTCAGAATCTTCACAAAAATTTATTGTTGATTTAATGCATTCAATACAAAAGCTATGGATGCATTCTTTCAGAATTACTCCATGCCCTGGTTCTATTTCCAACAAACAAATTGGACATACAAATTTTTCAATTGAAAAAACAATGCCAACATTTTCCATTTTTAATAAATCTTCCATTAACTTTGTTGATGGTATAAAACCCTCATCCTCATCCAAGATTATTACTTCATTTTTTACTGCAGTCACTGCAGTTTTTTTATGTGGTTCATTATTTTGACTGCACTCGGAAATTTTCCTTTTTAAATTTTTTACCTTACTTGGTTTTTGGTCCATTGTGAGTTATGTTTTGATGAAGAAACTTCAAACATAAAAAATTAAAACGGGAAAATAAAAAAAAATTATCACAACAAACAAAATGCTTTTTTTTTGTTTTTCAAGGCTATCTAAAATTTGATTTCTTGATTTTTTATATATATGTTTGACGACAATTAAAACAGCAATCAAAAGAAATGAAAAGCCAAACAGGTTCGAACACGTTATTTCAATTATACAATGTATGTAAATAGTTTTTGTTTCTCTCACTCTTTCGTAAAAATATAAGCCAAATGTCATAAGCGAAAAAAAAATGTGGGTTTGAAACACAACCTTCTATATACATAGCCGTGTCACCGCTTCAATTACTAATACATACAAGGCTCAGAATAGGCCGATATTTTTACTTTCTGAAATAATAATAAAACGAACATTCTTTTGGGGGAAAAAATCAAATTTATTTCACTTCATTAAATTATAATGATATAATATATATTGCACATATATATAAATATAAATAACAATAATTTTATTCTTAAACAATAATAAATAAAGGAACATAAAATAAGAAACGAAAAAAATCACAATTTTCTTTAAGAAAAAAAACTAAAGTTATGAATAAAAAAATAATAGAATTTTATAGTTTTTTAGCCTAATTAGCTCGTTTTTGCAATTTTAATATTTGCATTTGAATTTTTAAAAGTTTTCAATTTTCGTTTGTTATTATTCTGTGTATTTTTTTCATCATTTTGTTGTTTGACGAAATTATTTAGAATAATATTGCACATACATAACATTACATGTCCTAGAATATATTTGTTTAAATGTAGTTCCACATAAACAGCTTGATGAGAGATCAATATCAGTATCAGTATCAGTTTCCAAACTAATAAAAGTTAAAGCACACAATAAATCTTTCTGGTTATTCGCAGAAAAAAATTGATGTTTCAGATGGACGTCTTTTATAATAGTTTGATACACAAAAGAATTATTACAATGTTTTACATTGATCCAATTGTTTCTTACATTTTTTATAATATGAACAGTGTCATAGATAAGAAAGATATCCGAATTAAAACAAGAATCTGAATTACGGAATTTTCCAATACCGTCCTTATCCAATAATTTAAATAAATTCTGGTTGATTCGGTTATTGTCTGTTATGATAACAATAATTTACACTGCATGTAATACTTTTTCTGTTAATTTTAATAATTCACTACCAGTGGATGAATTCACAGGCGCTAAATGTACTACTTCCTTAAACCTGCCAAAACAGGAACTAATCATAAACGTTTGGACGGTTTTAGTAGAATCATCACAATTTTCGGCATATCCAGACACTTTCTTTCCTTTGTAATTCAAATTTCCACAAACATAAATTTCGTCAATCATTAGAACAACTTTTTTGTCTGCAGTACTTAAATCCTTAGTTAAATAATTTAAATATTTAAAATTTTGTTCTGTGGATTCTGGCGATATTTTAAAGGAAGCAGACAATCTCTGTAGATGACGTTTATGAGGCAAAATGAAAAACTTTCTTAAAGATTCGTATGTGGATGACGAATGGGAGAACAGAACAAAACTTAAAATTATTGTGTCCGTAGAATATTGCGAATTTTTATTTATTAGATGTTTCAACTGGTCTCGTATTAAAGCTATTTTTTGTTTATAATTATCACAATTTAAATCTTCAGTTTCTTCAACGTCCAATTCAATAATATCACCCAGAACAATTTAGAAAACACCATAACCTCAAATTTTTATATTATCTATAAACTCATGCACAAAACTACACAGAAATACAAAAATATGATGTTTATATTAAATATAAACGAACATTCCACAAGACTACATAAACACAGAAATTATATCACATTTTTCAATAATAATAATTGAAAAAAACAACATCCATAAACATAAGTACTACATTTATTGTGAATTTTTTAATTTACTCTAAATGTAAATTATAACGGAAAAAACGAAAACATGATCACAAAAACATAATGTTTATATTAAATATAAACTAACACTCCACAAAACATATAAAACTAAGCTTAATTGTCACAAATTATATCATATTTTTCAATAATATCACACAAAATAATTTAGAAAACACCATAACCTAAAATTTTTGAAATTGTTTAATTCACAATAAATCGCTTGTACATATTGTTTTACAATTAAAAAAATATATTATTGCAATTAGAAACACTTCAAAATTATTATTAACCACTTACTTTTATAATTTATTTAGTTTTATTATTATAAACAACGAAATAAAACAGGACAAAATTCATCCACGAAAGATTGTATATAATTTTTGACGGCCTACCACCAATACTAACGCAAAACGGTGACACGGCTATGAATATAGAAGGTTGTGGTTTGAAAACAAAAATATAAAACAAAACAAAAATATAATGACTTGTCGATTATATCATATACCTTAAATAAGCAGGGAAATTCCCCAGTTATTGTGCTTTTTTTAATTAAAATAAAAAATTACAAATCTAATTTTGTTGATAATTTATTTTGTTGTATTATTTTACAATTTTTAAAATAACTTTGCTTATTTGCAATCTTTTCGGTATCACGTACTATATGATAAGATTGCATTTGTATTTTGAGAGAAATTTAGATATAATGTTTTTTTTTTTTAAGAAAAGAGAAAAAATAATGTGTTTTTATTTCATACTTCACACACTTAAACATAAAATAAATGCGAATACAAAAGAGGAGAAATAGAAATAAAGAGAATACAAAATTTGAAAATTCTCTCTATATTTATTTCTCCTCTTTCTATATTTCCCCTTCGCATTATTTTTGTTCTCTATTAATTTTTTTCTCATTACTCGTTCTTCTGTTGCGAGATTTTGCATGAGAAGGTTATGTTATACTGCTTACTGGTTTTAAAAAGAAAAACTTCCCGATAAAAGAATAAATATTTTAATTAAAAATTGTTACTAAATAAAAAAAAAAAACATAATGAGTCAGCGTTTTGCTGTTTGCACACAAAAATGCAAAATAATTGATATTAATAAACAAGTGAATTCAAAAGATGGTTTTTTAACTGCCGGACAACTTGTTAAAATTCTTGACGAAATAAGAAATGAAACTTGTGTAATTTCTGTTTGTATAACTAATCAAAAAAATTATAGTTTTACACCCGATTTTTATCATTGTCCAAAAACAAATCTCTGTCCAATTCCTGCAATACTATGGCAAATTTTATTACCGGTAAAAATTGGACACCGAACAACAATTGTAAAAAATGGTATGGACTATTTGTTGAATCTACAAGTTGGTAATGAAGTACAAGTTTCTGGAGGAAGTATTAAAATACCTGGAATTTTAACCTGTTTTGTTCGGTACATGGGAGAGATTCCTCAAAAAGGGAATGGATACTTTTTTGGACTAGAATTAATTCAGGTAATTTATTATTGTTTTTTTTTTTTTTTTTCTAAAAAAGTCTAGAATTAAGTTTGATAAGATTATTTTTTTTATTTTTATTGTTATCGTTATGTCAATTTAAATATAAAAAATAATTATGATAAGGAAGCAATCTTAAATTAAATTCAATTATTGGTAATAATTTTTTTTTCTTGGAATTATAAAGATGGCGATGTTATTTTATATATTATTAATTATTTATGTCTCTCTCTCTCTTCATGGATTGATTATGACTTGTTGCACGAATAAAACAACAAAAAACAATGACAGCATTTTAAAATAAGAATTATAGAGAGAGAGAGAGACTTTTTATGCCGGTTAATCTCCAAATCTGTCAATTATATGTATTTGTTTATTTTTTCTTTATCTAAATCGTATAAGTATGCGCGAACAAATTTATTTTATATTCTTTACACAACCCTGCATTTTGTTTGTTTATTTATATTTTATTGTTGTAATTCTTAGAAATCAGTTACATTTATATATAAAATAGCCTCTGTCTCTATCATTACTCGTATTAACTACTTCTTTGTTCAAAATTTGTTTTTTTTTATCATTAAAAAAAAATTTATCTGTGTTTTGTTTTTTATTTCTTGTGGTTTTATGAAATCTTTAAAAATAGATTTTTTTTTTTTATGAAAGTATGTATGTGAATCATTTATTTTTATTAAAGTAAAATATTTGAATGAAATTTTTAAGTTAGAAAGAAGTATATGGGGGATTCACAGAATTATTGTTTTTTTTTTTTTTGTATCTTAGCGAATACAGTAAAATGCGATAAAAAATATTCACTAAAAAACAAACAAAGAGAGCTAGATAAGAAAATTATTAATTTTTAACTCATTTTTTTTTTAACTTTTTTCTGTACAGAATACAAATTCTATTCCAAAGGAATTTCAATTCACAAATTTGAAACAATACAATATGGGTTCATACTCTATTGAAAAATGTTTTATAGCAACAGCAGAACTATTAATATTGCCAAATACAAATACACAAAATAATAATATAAATCTGGAGCCTCGTGATAATTTAAGTTGGAGAGCATTACCTGTGACACGTGAACATGTTGCAGCAATAAAAACTGATAAACTTAAGATGCCTGATCCGGAATTAGAAAAAAAAGCAAAAAAAATTCGTGAATTAAAAGAATATTTAAAATCAATAAATTCACCAGAAAATATTCCATCAAGTTCGAATACAGAAATTTCACAACCATTACCTACGCCTTCATTAATTGACTCAAATGTTTCAATAATGAATCAAAGTCCAAATACTACAGCTGTCGATAAAATGATAGCAATAAAAGCACTGCAAGAAAAACTAGCACAATTAGATGTAAACAGTTCTGATTTTAATGATAATCAATCATCAGCAAATGGTAAAACATTACAAAAAAATAAATCCATACATGTCTTTAATGAAATAACAGAAATGAATCCATTAGAAAAATTACCAATATATAAAAATCCTATTGAAACAATTCCAAGGGAGAGTAGAATGATCTTTTTAAGTTTTTCAAAGGATCTAATCGACATAAGAAAATTAAATAATTTTCCAAGTAATGATGATGATATCAGTTTAATTTATTCAATTGAACTTGAATTGGCATTATTAAAAAAACAATATACAGATAAAGTAACAAATAATGATAATAAAAATGAAGATAAGAATGTAAAAAAGTTACCACCAGTTCCACCACGAAAACCAACACCAAAACCAGCAGAAAATAAATTTAAATGTCAGAAATGTGTACAAACATATATGAATATAGCTAAAGTTAAAGTAGATAAATGTCAGCATCAATTTTGTAAAAATTGTTTCATACAAATTGTTAATGAAACAAAGACAGCACTAAGATGTCCATATTTCCATAAAGAGGAACAATGTAAACAAATGGTGCAGGTTATTATTAAATTTTTTTTTTTTGTTTTAGAATAAATTAATTACCATTTTGTTTTTCTATTTTAACGCATTTAGGAAAATCTTATAAAAGAAAATGTTTCAGTAGAGGATTTCAAAACGTATTTTATGAAAATTAGATGGGATACTATTGGCAATGAACCAAATGGTTTTCGTTGTAAAACAATTGGCTGTTATGGTTGTTGGATTGCTGATAAACCAAATGTTACAATTTATGAATGTCCAGTTTGCAAAATAAATAATTGTAGAAAATGTGAGGTAAAAATTAGGAATTATTTGTGAAAGAGAAATAACTTTTTACACGAAAAATTGCCCATACATTATTTAATTATTATTTTAAAATTTTAGGCAATACATAATGGTATTAATTGTAAAGAATATGAACGTACAATAATTTATGGTCCTGATAAAGAAGCAAGGGCAAAAATTTATAATACATTAACTGTTGAAGAACGTTTAATTCATGGACTTGTACATGATAAATTTGTTAGAACAGATAAACAAGCCGAGAATGCTATAAAATTAATTGAAAAATTTCCATTATTATGTAAAGAGGATATTTATTGGTCTGTTATGCAAACTGATTTTATTGAAGATTCTGAAAAATTTTTACATCAAGAATGTCAAATTTGTTTTGGAATTTTTTCACGTAATAACATGGAAAATATGATATATTGCGCAGATTATTGTTGTCGTACTTGTGCGACTGAACATTTTACAGAACGAGTAAGAATAAATTAAAGAAAATTAGAATAGACAATTTTTTAATTCTTTAACTTTTATTTTAAGATCACAAGTCATTCGATTATCAATTGTGTTTGTCCATTTTGTATGTTACCAAAATTGGAAAATATGGAAGAACAGGAGATCTCAAATTATTTTATATTATTGGATCCATTACTTAGACGGATATTGAGTTCAGATATTTATGAAGTATTTCAAAATAAAGTAAGAGATCGTGGTTTATCGCGTGATCCAAATTTTAAATGGTGCAATGGGGTAAGAAATTGTATTATTTCTTGTTAGTATTATTTAGAATTTATTAAATTTACGTATTTGGTTTCAGTGTTCATCCGGTTATATAATACAACCACATCAAAAAGCTGTAACATGTCCAACGTGTCATACAGTTACATGTGCAAGTTGTCGTAAGCCTGTAAGTTTTTTGGTTTATTTTTTTTTTTTTTTGCAGAAAAATAATTTTAATGTAATATTTTTTAGTGGGAGGAACAGCACTTGGAATTATCATGTGAAGCTTTTGCGGATTGGCAAACACAAAATAATCCCGAAAATCAAGCAGAAGGTTTAAATGCTTATTTGGAATTGAATGGAATTCAATGTCCACAACCTCTGTGCAAACAAAAATATGCACTTGCAAAGTAAATTTATATTAAATTTAAAAAGTTATGTTATAATGATTAATTGACCAATTTTTTTCTGTTACTTTTAGAGGTGGATGTATACATTTTAGGTGTACTCAATGTAAACATGAGTTTTGTTGTGGTTGCAATCAGCCAATGTCTAATAAATGTACAAAATGTAGTTCACAGGGTTTACACGCCCATCATCCACGTAATTGCTTATATTATCTGAGAGAGTATTCTGTTAAAGAACTCCAAGATTTATTAACAGTACGCTAAAATTACCTTCACTTATTTGATGTTTTATTTAATTTAATTTAAACTTGCAGAAAAATAATATAGAATTTCTACAAATTGATGAAGGAGCTGGAAGTGCAACATGCTCTATTCCTATTCAAAATGATGATCTTAAAGATGATGTGTGTGGAAAGGAAGTTGTGCCTAATCATAGAGGACTTTGCGTGTAAGAAATAAATAAAACAAAATATTTTTCTCTTTTAATATTTGTGTTGTTGTCTTTTCAGAAAGCATTACATCGAATATTTGGTAGATTTAATAAATAAATCAAATGTTGATCCAGTAACTATTATGGAAGTTATTAGCTGTCAACAAGAATTGATTCGAAATCAAATAACATCAAATGAAACTGATCTACAAGTTTTACGTGATGTAAAAATAAAAATCCTTATAAATTATTTATTTACTAATAAATATAAATTTTTCTGTTTTTAAGACAATTTTAAAAAATATTCCACTGACAAGAATAAATGTCGGAGTGAATACACAAACTACTACTACTGCTGATCCAGTCATATAAGAGATGTGAAGATTTAGAACACCAGCACCAATTATTATTACCTTGTTTTTTATTATTCGTATTCATATTCGTGTTTTGTTTTTTATTATTCATTCATAATCGTGTTTTGTTTTTATATAATTTAATCATAGTAAAAAAAAATTGTTTGATTACATTTTTAATAAGAAGAAAAATATTATAATAAAGAATCATTTAAATATATTTAAAAATGTTTTATTTTTTTATTCTGAGAGAAAATTTCACATTCTGTAATTATGTATAAAAGAAAAATTGATGCCTCTACAATTATTACATTGGCATTTTCACAATAAAAAAATATTCCATCATTTTTAATTACAAAAAAAAAAATTTTTTTTTGAATTTACTAAAATTATTAAAATTTTACAAAAATAATAAGCATTTTTCAAAAAGTGGAAAATTTGATGGTTTTTTAATCATAACTCGTAAACGGTGCGTCGGAGAGCATTTTCCTTGAAGTTTTTCAAAGAACCTTAACTAAGAAAGATCTGTATTTACCTTTTCTACATGTTGCACGAAAAATGTTGCGCAACAACTTACCCCCTAAATGTTGCGCAACAATTTACCCCCTAAATGTTGCGCAACAACTTACCCCCTAAATGTTGCGCAACAACTTACCTCCTAAATGTTGCGCAACAACTTACCACCTAAGTGTTGCGGAACCGTATTTTTTAAAGCTCAAAAAATTAAAATAACCGCAGCACTTTAACAGTTAAGAAAGACACACCAAAATCTAATAGCAACAAATATTCTGTACTTAAAAATAATTGAATTTATTCCTTTAATTAGATACAACAATTTTATTATTTCTCAATTTATTGTTTTCGTTTTCTCTTGAACAAATTAACAATTGTTTGAGAAACAAAAATATTCTTTAAATTTTTACTTATAAATTATAATCTGAGTCCATGGAAACACAGATTCACTATGCCATCATACCATCATCTGTAATTAAGAGTTGAAACTATATTCAACTCAGCCACAATTAATCGGGCTCATTATTGAATTAAAATTAATCAAAATATTTCACATGGACATCAATAGATGATTATTGTTTCAATTAAAAGAAACGAAAAATATTACATTAACAAAAATTCCTTTTTTTCTATCTTATCGAATATTTTCCTTTTCCTTTTACATTTTATATATCAAATATTTATTATTTAACTTTCGTTATAATCTTAATTAGTATTGAAATTATTATATTTTATGCATCTTGCTAGTTTCATGAAAGTTCTTCTCAGAGACAATAATTTTATTCTGTTAAGAACATTTCATGAAACTCTTGTCATTAAATACAATAAATTTTATAATATTTTTCTTAAAAATACGATCATTTCAATTTTACTACAATCTCTTCTCATCGAAAATCACCAATTAAATTATTGTTTACCATAAAATTTCTATAAAATGATCGCGCCTCTACTAATTCGTTTGGTTTTCTTTTTAGTTATTTGAACTCAAGTAAATCTCTTTAATTTAATTAATTTTTAATTTCATTCTTAAGTTATTTTTCGTATATTAACGATGACTTGTCCTTCTCCTTAATTTGTACGTTCGAACAAATTAATTAATTAAAGTCGATAACACTAAAAGAAATTCATCGACTACAAAACGTAACTGAATAGTAGAGCATTATTATTCTTAAATAATATTTAAAATTAAAAAAATTGAGAAAACTGAAATTGTCACAATATTTATAATTTCTACTTTTTCTTGCTGAAAATTGATTCGAAAAATTTTGTAAAAGAACTCTCCTTTGGACAATCATGTGTTTTATCTTTTATCAAAAATTTCTTACATTTTGGACATGTTTCTACGTGAACAATATCATCAGGAATTTCATCTTCAATTCGATTGAATGCATGTCCTAAAAATGGTTGATTATATTGTTTATATAAATCACGTTTTTTGTATTCGTCACATGTTTTTCCGGTATGTATTGCCTTTAAATAAATAAATAGAAAATATATAAATTAAAAATAGTCAAAAAAAAAATCCTTAATCTTTCACAACAGAGAAATTAATCAAAGTGTAAAACAAAACTAACCTCACACGCAACACAATTGTATACTTTACATACTGGACATTTATATGGTAACGATTTATCTGTATAAATCCAGTAACCATCACATTTAGGTGTTTTACAAAAAAAACCATCAGTTGCCTTCATGGCAAATTGACGTGACCTTGATTGATAAGCATTAAATATTTCATGAGGGACAATACCACGTATTTCACGTTCCTACAATGAAGCAAAATTAAATTAACATACTATTCTTAGTAAAACATAAAAACTATTCGTTACCTCCAATGCAACATTACAAGTAAGACCATTAATAGTATGTGGACATTTTACTTCTGGTTCACGATTTTTTGTAATAAATGTTGTTATACATTTTTTACAAAAACCATGAAGACAATTTTTTAATATGAAACCATTTCCTTTGCCTGTTATAGTTTTACAAAAATAACAAAAAAAATCTTCATTATTAATAACAGCATCTACTTTCTCTAATTTTAAATGCTCTTCATATTTTTTCATTTTACCATTTTCATCAATTACAAAATCTTTTCTTTTCTTACAAACATTGCAATTTAATTGATTTCCTTTATTAACAAATGTACAATAGAGACATTTCCAATTATCTTTCAGTTTCTCTACAACTACAACCTTTTTTGGAGTTAATATTAATTTCTCTACTGGTTTAACATTAACAGAAATCTTTTGATTTTTATTTCTAAAACATTTTGTGCATATTTCTAATGAATTTGGATTCATTTTTGATAGACAATGTAAACAATCATATGTTAATTTTTTCTTATATTCATCGCAACTCATTTGAAAATGTATTGCCTAAAAAAGAAAATGAGAAACAAAATTAATTTCTTAAAATAAATGTAAAAATATAAAATGATTAAAATTTGAATCCATTTGCTTATGTTCACTATTGCATATGTTGGTTTTAGTTTTAATAATTGATTAAATAAGGAATGATTAAAGGAAAAGTAAAAATAAAATAATTTAAAAAATGTGTTAAATTCTTCTATAGAAATTACGATTAAAGAATGTAATGAAGAGAGGTAAATAGTAATTTCAACAGACAGTCAAATATTTAGTCAAAAATAAATTAAATTACTTACTTTACAATCGCTACAATTTTCTGTTTTACAATCAGGACAAATTATAATTGATGACTTTTTATAGTACCGATGTACAAATAATATTTTCTTACAATTTGTATTCATACATTTAAAACTTTCTGGTGGTACATTAATTTTGTTTTTCTATAAAGAAAATAAAATTATAAATTTATTTTTAAAAATTAAACAAAATATAAAATAAAATGTATAAATACTTTTAAAATATTTTTACATCTGCCTCTTTCATCTTCAAATGGACAAATTATATTCATATTTTTTTTCTCATCAGAAACAACAGAATCAACAATACATTTAATACAAAATTTATGCATACAATTTTGTATTAAAACACCTTTACTTGGTTGCATTTTTTTAAAACATTTTTCACATTCTATTTCAATTCTATTCAATGATAATGGTAAATTATCTAATGATGGATGAATGCTAGCATTTCGTTTTGGTACAGCACCTTGATCCTTATTTGATGTTAATTTTTCTATAACAAAATATAAAAAAAAATGGTTTGATTAATTTTGTTTCAAATATAAAAAAATAGAAATCTAAAACTCACCATTAGGACAATCAATTTTACCAACATCAGTTTTAACTGGCTTTTTAAAATTTTCCAATTTTTTTAATAAATTTTTACATGGAACATTACCTGTTAATATTGGACAAATAATATTCTCAGCTACAGAATCTTTAACAATTTTTTCTAAACATCCAATACAAAATGTATGACCACATTTTCCAAGAACAATTCCATCATTTGTTTTAATTTTAAATGAACAAATTAAACATACAATATTTGTTTTATTTGAATATAAATCGATATTTTTAAGAATTGGATGATCAGTAAATGTTTTTGGTTTAATTATTCTAGAATGATGTCCTCGATGACTATAAGGCATATTATTTTGATGAAATTTATTATTTGATTCACTTTTATTATTATCATCCTGTTGTGCTTGACGATTATTATTATTATTATTATAGTTATTATTTCGACCTCTGTTGTATCTTCTACGATTTTTAGATTTCTGTTTAAAATTTGTTTGATTATTATTCCCAGTAGAATTTTCATTATTTGGATTATCTTCATTATTTGTATTATTTGCATCAACACCATTACCATATAATAATTTTAATTGTTCGATCCCTTCTTGTAATTCCTTTATTTTTTTCGATCCATCTTCCATAATCGGCAAATCAATTAATGGTGATCGATTTGGATTTATTTGTGGTCGATATTCTGATTGTTGTGGATTAACAGGAAAAATAGGATCATTTTGAGTAAGATTATTATTGAAATTTGAGTTAAATGATGGTGATCTTTTGTTTCTACGTTGATTGCTCCTTATTTGATTTTGATTGTCCTCAATATTAATTAATGGAACATTAGAAGACTGATTCTCTTGAATTTGACGTTGAAGACGCTCAATTTCTAAATCATACATTTCATGTAGTAACGCTGCATTGTCCTTCTGACCATATGACGCCATTTTGAATTATATTCTAAAAAAATTATTAAAAAAAAAAATAATTAATAATATAAATGAAAAAAAAACTTTAAAATATGGTTTATTAACATTTTTGCAAGGCAAAATTTACTATCCATAAACGCAAAAAACGCAAAAAAGCACGTTCCTAGTTTTTTTTTTTTTTATTGGAACATTTTTACAATGAAAATTTGAACCAAACTTTATTTTCCGCTACTTAAATTATTTAATTTTTATTGAACGTAGAAAACACAGCCTAAACCTAAATTTTAAAAACTGAGATAAAAAAAACGCGATAAGAATAATAATAATAAAAATAATTAAATTTTACTAAAAGATAAATCAAAAATATAATTCATTAACTTTATTTTTTCTGATTTTATTTTAAACGTCAAAAAAAAATTTGTATGATTGTGTTTGTGCGAAATGAAAACAAACTGTACAATTAATGAAAGAGAGGAAATCATTAAAATATACGCACTAACACATACGTAATTTTTTATAGCCAAAATAAAACAAAAACAATTAGAAACGAAGGAAGTACGATGAATGCATTTTTATCACGATCACAAAATTTTATTTTTATTTCTATAAATAGATTTATGATAAACCGTACAGAAAAAAAATATTTTAATTTAACAATATAAGTACATAACTTAATGGCAATACACAAATGCAAACAGGAAAAAAAAAACAACGAAACATAAAAATATATTTGTACTCACCAATATTAATTCTAAAAAAATTAAAAATTTTAAACAAACTTGGTCACAATATGGAATGACAAGCACTTGACTATTATGAATTTAAATTAATTTAAAATAAGAAAAAATTGTAAGATCAACTGCGATTGACAATCATTGAAAAGGTTGTGGTTTTAAAGATTATAAATTATATTATAAATTATAATAAAAGAAAATTTGAAAAAAAACAATCGTCAAAAACCGGTACAAGACTCGGTTTTTAAGAGAGGAATTTGTTTCTTATATGTAACAAAAAGATAGCAAATAACTAAATATTATTTTTAAATAAACAGGGTTTTCCCCGAAAATACATAGACAAGATTATATAAAAAACAAAAGAAATTTTGTGTTGCGTCAATATTAGTGAAAAACAATGAAAATAAATGACTCTCGTTTTTTAATCGTTTTTTATTTCCGAACAATAACGAAATGTAAATACAAAAAAACATTAAAAAAAAAAACGAAAAAAAGAGGAGAAAATATGTATAAGTATTAAGTAAAACTTTAAAATTTTACTCTTTTCCCCTACATTAAGGGGAAATCAAATTTTCTCCAAACATTAAAAACCGCAAACACAACACACCATAGAAACAAATAGTTTTAAGAAATAGATTCACTATCACTTTTTAATATTCTTGGATGTTTGATTAAATTTGTATAATTTATTGTGTTAAAAACAAATTGATTTATTAAATAATAATTTAGAGTTTATTTTTTACACTGTTTTTATATTTACGCGAATTAATTAATTAAAATACTTTGTGCAGAAAAATTTTCAATTTTTTCTCTCGCAATTGATATCAAGTTCAACATGTGTTCTGTATTTTTTTGTGAGAGTGTTGGTGCCAAATTGTAAAATTCTCTGAGAGATTTATTGTTTCATTTCTCTTCTCTCGTTGCAAATTATACCCACATTCAATACAGAAACCACAAATTAAATTAATACGTTCGTAAAAATTGACAAAAATAAAAAAAGCATCATTATTTCTTATCTTTATTAAAAAGATTTTTAGTATAAGAAAAGTGTTTGATTTTGTAGTTTTAAATATAAAGTGTTGTTTCCCGTTTTTCCCTGTTTTTTTTTTAAAAATAAACAATGAATAAAGTACAAAACAATTTTGCTGTTTGCAATCAAACATGTGCAATTGAAAATGTACAAAATTTAAATTCGAAAAATAAAGGAAAACTTTTATGTGGTCAACTTATACAAATAGTTGATAAAATTGATTTTGACAATAGTTATTTAATAAAAATTTGTGTTGTCTCATCCAAAACAAAATCATATTCATTTTTATCAGACATTTTTAAATGTTTTAAAAAAAACATAACCACAGTTCCAATATTACTTTGGCAAATTTTACTTTCGATAAATCTTCAAAATAGATCAAAAATTATTGAAAATAAAAATTTTATCGAATTTTTATTAAACTTAAATACTGATGACACAGTTTTTGTAACAGATCATAATATACCAGGAATTTGTAAATGCAGGATTAAATTTATTAAGGAAATTCCTGATAGAGGATGTGGCATCTATTACGGGTTTGAAATAATTCAGGTAAAAATATATTTTAAGATTATTATTAATCGTAAGCAAAAAAAATATATTCTTGTTATTCTTATCAGTGTAAATATTTTGAAGTTTTTTTTTTTTACAAATTATTTTGAATTTATATTGAATAATAACAAGTTATCACATTCAAAAGATTAATAATAATCTATACAGAAAACTGAATTTACTGATAAATGAGGGCAACCTTTTCTATATTAAATTTCCAAATCAAATTTCACTTTAATATTTATGCTTTAACTTTTATAAATAAATCCTTCATTAATTAAAAATTTTGGCCGCCATTTGCTGACTTTGGCTTCTCACAGCCATTTTGAAAGCATTTACAGCTGCCATCTTTAAAAAAAATTTCAACTCAATTTTTATCTTTCTTTATTTTTCAGGATCCTAACGACGCACAAAGTGCTCAACAATTCATCGGTTCCGCTGACCAAATAATATTCCCCCAACCAACAACTGAAGTTACGAAACCATTTTTGAATCTAATTGATGACGATATCCCAGAATGTAAGGCAGTTACAGAGGAATGTGATACACCGCCATTAAATCAAAATTTAAATTATTCAAATATTTTTGATATTCCATCTAATTTAACGATTGAAAAAAAATCTGAAATCATTGATCAACTTAAAACTCATTTGGAATTTTTAAAGACTTTTAAACCAGCCGAAGAAAATTTAACAGTAAATTCTAACAGCTCAAATTTTGAAAAAGAAGAAATTGGTGGTTTTGAACAATTTGATTCAAATAATATAGACTGTTACGACAACGAAGAAGTAGAGGAAGCTAGAGAAGAGTGTTCTTCACCTGATGATAACCCAATTAATACAATTCAATCTTCACCAAATACATCATCTACCGAAAATCGTTTAATTTTACTTCATATTGCTAAAGAGTTATCAGAACTTAAAAATTCAAATACTGTCTTTCCAAATTCAATTGATGATTATAATTTAATTATTTTAATTGAAAATGAATTAACCGATCTTAAGAAAAGATTTAATAATAAAAGTGACAATAAAGCAGCCGGTTCTATTGCATCTTTAAATGAAAAGCCTATAGTTGATGTTAGGAAAAAGGAAGAAAATTTATATCATACAAAGTCAAATAATAAAAAAATTGTTTCCCAAGAAATAACAGAACCAACACAATCAACTAAAATGAAACAATTTACATGTTTATCGTGTTCATTAATTTATTTGGATAAAATTCAAATTAAACTTACAAGTTGTGGTCATGAATTTTGTAAAAATTGTTTTGTTGAATTTGTAAATGAAACAAAATTTTCATTAAAATGTCCTTACATTGATCAAAATGGAATTCGATGTGATACTATTGTACAGGTAAAATTATAGAACAAAGCAAGAAAAAACTTATTTTATAAACGCAAAAAAAAAATGAAATCTTTTTAATTTTAATAAAAAATAAATTTAATTGAAACTTTAAATTTTGTTATTTATTTTTCCTTAAATTTTACCGAATTCTAGGTAACTTTTTTGTAACAAAATTAAAACAATAAAAGAATTAATTGTATTGGAAAAAATTGTATTTATTTAAATATACTTTTAGGAACATCAAATTGAGATGACTGTTTCACCAAAAATATTTAAAGAATATTCAATGAAAGTACAAAAGGAAATTATTGGAAATCTTCCAAATAGTTATTGTTGTAAAGTTGAAAATTGTAATGGTATATGGATATGTGATAATCCAACTATTAATTCTTATGAATGTCCTATTTGTCGAACTTTTAATTGTGTTTCTTGTGAGGTAATTTTTTTTAATTTAAGAGATTTGTACATTTTCCATTCATTGAATTTATATATTTTTAATTATTTGTGATTTTAGGCAATTCATGGTGAGATAACATGTAAACAATATCAACGGAAAACTTTGTATGGTCGTGATAAAATTGCTAGTAATTTGATGAAAGTAAAACTTACAGCTGATGAGGTATTTTTTTTTTATTTGAATTTTACATTTATAATAAAAAATTTATATTTCTTTTCTTATTAATTTTAGAAAAATGCTCATGAAATGATAATTAAAGGTCATGTACAATTAGATGCAGAAGCAACTACTGCAGTTGCATTAACAAAAATGATGCCAGATATAAATATAGAAGATATATTTTGGGCAGTTAGACAAACACATGTACTTAATAAAGCACAACAATTATTACAATATTCATGTGAATTGTGTATGGAAGTTTATCCAAGAAATCAAATGTTTAGTATGATTAATTGTAGTCATACTGCATGTATGGTTTGTGCTAGAGCATATTTTACAGAACGTGTAAGTATAAAATTTTTATATATATATTCTTAATATAATTGAAGATTTAAACCTGTTTATTTGATTTTTATTTCGTTTTTAGATTACAGAACATTGTATTGTTAATTGTGTTTGTCCATTTTGTAATAGTCCTGAATTAACTGCTGATATAAAAGACGAAGAAAATATGTATTTTTCATTAATGGAAACAACTTTAAAAGAAATTTTAGATAAACATATTTTTGTTATATTTCAAAGTAAAGTCAGAGATCGTTGTCTAATGAAAGATCCTTTCTTTAAATGGTGCACTACGGTAATAAAATTATTATAAAAGTAAGTTTTATATTTTAATTTTGTTTTTTTTTTTCTTTTCTTTTGAAAGTGTGCAAATGGATACACAATTGGAAGAGATCAACTGGCTGTTACCTGTCCAGAATGTGAAAACATTACTTGTGCAAATTGTCGTAAGCCAGTAAGTTTTCATAATTAAATAAATACATTGCCAATTCAATTTGTTTTTCAAAATTTTATTTAATTTTAATTTTCTTAGTGGGAAGAACAACATTTTGGCATCACCTGTGAACAATTTACAAATTGGAAGCAAGAAAATAATCCAGAAGCACAAGAACAAGGAGTGTTGGAATATCTTAATACAAATGGTATTCAGTGTCCAAAATGTAAAGTGAAATATGCACTTTCAAAGTAAGTTTAATCTTTTACGATGTATTATTTATTTGTAAGGTTCATCATTTTTAAATATCTTTTACATCTGGTCATATTTATTTGTAAATAAATTTAAATTAAATATTTTGTGGATTATATTTTGAATCCTAACGGTATAAGAATAGAGAATTGATTATTTCTGCGATAAAAGGAACTAACGATATTGCATTTTTTTTATATTTTTAGGGGCGGATGCATGCATTTTACTTGTCTCACGTGCAAACATGAATTTTGTTCTGGATGTAATCAGCCGATATCCAGAAAATCAAATTGTATTAATTTGGACTTATGTAGTAAACGTGGATTGCATGCACATCATCCTAGAAATTGTCTTTATTATTTAAGGGATAAATCTATTCAGGAGCTACAAAATTTATTACAGGTAAAATGAATTTATATTTGTGAATATTTTTTAAAATTTAAAATTCTATTAATTTATTTTCTAGCGTAATAATATTGCATATGATAAAGAAGATGTTAATCCAACGAGAAATTGTAACATTCCAATACAAAGAGAAACACCAATGGGACTAGTTGATGATATTTGTAATCAGAATGTTGGAGAAAATCAAGGTGGTCTTTGCGGGTAAATCAATTTTTTTTAATTCCAAAGACAAAATCAATCGGTATTAATTATTTTCCTAACTTTTAGAATTCATTTTATTGAATATTTGGTGGATTTAATCAATAAATCAAATGTTGATCCACTTGGAATAATGTCATTAACTGATTGTGAGCAAGAATTAGTAAGAAATGGAATTGATGTGCCAGAACGGAATAAAGCAAATTCAATTGACGTGCTTAAAGCGGTAAAACTTAAATAAATATGAATACATTTCAATTATCTAGCACCTCAAAAATGTTTGACTACAATTCTCATTTGTGCATTTAATTTTAAATATTTTCTCTTATTATAATTACACTTTTTATTTTTTTAGAAAATCCAGACTGACGTACCCTTAATGGCCATTAAAATATAAAATACTTAATTCTATTAAAAAATATAGTTTATTCACTTTGATTAAAATAAAATAAATGTTTAGAAAAATAAATTGAAACGTCTTAAATTATTTATGTCATTTATGGCAATCACATTTTTTCATTTTCTAAACCAATTTTCACAATAAAAACAATCAAGTTGTTTGTTTCCTGTTATCATAACGCATATTTCTCTAAAATAACATTTTATAAGTTTAGTGAAATAACTCACATAAAGCATTAAAACATAATTACCTCACAGTCAGGACATTTTAATTCGGATTCTTTTGTATTTTGATATTTGTCACAGTTCAGAACAGGATGAATTGCCTTGAAAAATATTAAAAAGAAACTTAATTAACAAAAGAATGAAATATTTTAAAAGGCTTACCTCGCAATGTAAACAATTTATCGTATTACAATTGGGACAATTATTTTGATTTGTATTTTGCTTTGAATGAAAAAAGTCAATTTTTACTGAACGTTTACGTCCCTCATCTAATTCACCACAATGATCACACAGAGATAAAATAGAATCTGTTTTGTTTAAAATGTTACATTTGTCACACTTCCATTCACGCATTCTATTTTCTTCAACAATATTATAATTAATTTCATATCTGATACTTTCCTTTCGCAATACATCATTCTTATTCCTTTCTTTTGGTTCTTTACATTTTTGACAAATAAATTTATGAATTCCATTTTTATATTTACAACCATCACAAATCCATTCAGCAGATCCACAAGATTCAGTTCGCTGTAATTTCGATTCAACAGACTTTTGCTTATCTTTTGTCTCATTACAATGCAAACATTTTTTGGTGAGACTAGAATTTTTCAGCTCACAAAAATTGCTTTCACAGGAAGATGTTGGAATATTTTTTTCATTTAACTTTGATTTATTGTTTCCTCCATTCTTATATTCAACACAAGTCATTCCAGTGTGAATAGCCTTAAACATAAAAATATTAACAAATTAAATAAAAATAAAATCATTGTTGAAATTTACTTGACAAACACGACAATTATATGAATTGCATGTTGGACAAACGAATAATGAACATTTTTCATTCGCTTCTATAAATCCACCGCCATCACAATCAGGTTTTTTACATCGAATTATAAATCCACCCAAATCAATTAAATTTGAATTGAATTCAAATTTATTTAATGAGAAATTATTTTTTTTATTTATAAAATCTTTTTCTTGAATTATTTTTGAATTAGAATTTGAAGAATTTTCAAATTCTTCCATTGAAATTGTTATTTGATCAGACATTTCAGTTTGATTTGTAACCGTTTCATTTGGGATAAAAATTGAGTTAAAATTTTCATCTGATAATTTCTTTTTATAATCCTAAAATAATATATGAACAATATTTTATTGAAGTCAAAGTTAAAAATTAAAAATTAAAAACGATACCTGTAACAATGTTAAACATTTTTTATTATCAATTTGAACTGGACAAAAAACTTCTCCATTTTCATTTTCATTTAATTTATGTAAAAAACAATTTATACAAAATGTATGTAAACATTTACGTAGAATAATTCCTTCACTGGAATCGAGCACCAAAAAACATTTCATACAATAAACTTCTTCAGCTTCAGAATTGTTTTCATCTAATGTTGAATCTTTTAAAATGATTTCATTATCATTTAAGTTTATTTCTCCACCTTAATTATAATTGTATTAATACTTTTTCTAGAATATTATTTAAAACTTACTCGCAATTTGCATTTTATAAACATGTTCCTTGAGTTCTTCTACGTCTTTTTGAAGTTTTTGAAATTTATGGAAATCAAAAATTTCTTCATTATTCTTGGACGGTTCACCAATAACAACGGTCATTTGTTTCATTTGAATCTCGTGATTAAGTTGTTTTATTTTCTCATCGTACATATTATTTACATCATTACTATTTTTATCCATGATTAAAATTAAATTACGTCCTTAAGTAAAATTGTGTTATAGATAAAATAATTTATGTTTTATTTTTTTTTTCAACTTATTGAAAATTATTACGGGATTCACTAAAAATTAATATTTATACATTTTAATTTTAGGATTTGTTTAAACATTTAATTGTCACTTGTGTTTATTAATAAAATTTGAATCATACACAAAACACTCTCTTTAACAATATTCCGTCTTTTTTTTTTTTGTAAACCAAAATAAAAATGAGTAAAAAAATTTTATCATACAGAAATTTTAATTGATTAATTTATTATTATGCTGATGGTAGAAAAACTTTTTTACTAATTCATTTCAAAATTTATAGAGAACTAAAGAAATGAAATTCTCTCATATTCTCTTTGCTTACATTTCATGCTGCAAAAGTTAAAAAAAAAATACTAATAAAAGGCAGAATATTATTTACTTAGTTGTATTTCCACACACACACACACTTTAATAACTGCTATTCTTTTCTCACCCTCTTATCATTTTTCTCCATGTTTATTTATTTCAATCAAAAAAATATAAAATAAAGATAACGTGACAAATAAATACAATTTAAACTTAATAAATAAATGAAAAATATTCTGTTGATTTAATTCTTATTGATTAATTGAATTAAAAATAACTTATTTATAAAAATTAAAACGCAAAATTTCAGATCTACAAATAAAATTATAATTAAGAAAAATAAAAATAAACAAATTTACAGAAGAATTCAAAATCAAAATTGACGATTTAATTTTAATTTTTATGGAGAACATTTTTTTTTTTTTGTTTAAATTAATTTTACATAAAAAGAAAATATAAAAAAGTGTTAATCATATAAAATTAGTTACAATGAAAAAGATAAGATAAGATAGAAAATCATTTGAACCTTTAAATATTTTTAATAAAAAAGTTTTACTTTGGCCAATAGGATTTTCGAATAATTTGAAATACAAAATTTACTTTTGGAAATAATTTTTAACTTTGTGAAGAAAGCCATTATTCCTGTTATGTTCACAATGAAAACAAATAAGTTTCCCCACAGTTTTGTCATAACGCAGAGCAACCTAAAAAAAAAAAAAGTTTTGATATTGAATAAAAAATAGAAAAAAATATAATTACCCCACATTCTGGACATTTTACTACCGAATCGGCTGTCTTTTGATATTGTTCACAGTTCATACTGGGATGAATTGCCTTTAAAGTGAAATGGAATTAAAATAAGACAAAAGGATAAAAAATTTAGATCTTACCTTGCATTGCAAACAATTCTTTATACCACATTGTGGACACTTTATCCTCGTAGCATTTCCATCATGAGCCCAAAAACCTACACACTCTGAATTGAGGCATTTAAATGTAAACTTTTTTGTTGGATCATTTCTCTTTTGGCATCCTGCACATGTATTAAATCCTTTAACATTTACAAAAGTACAAAAAAGACATTCCCAAGTATTTGCAGGATCAACATAATTCTTTTGTTCATTTTTATTAGAATTATTCGTTTTATTCCAAGTGTTTTGCTTTTTATTGTTAGAAGATTTGACTTCTTCCTGCGTTTTGGCTATTTTTAAAAGTTTTTCATCAGTTTTAGTAGTACAAACTTCACAAATATAAGATTGTTTTGTATTTACTGAAGTACAATAATTACATATCCATTGAAATACTTCATTACTCTTAACAGAAATGTTGGATTGGGAATTTTGAATTCTCTGTTGCTCCAATTTCATTTGTTCTTTTTTACTTGCAGAATTTAAATCCTCCATTATTTTTAATAAATGACTGCGTCTCTCGTTTAATATCCCACAATAATCACAAAGAATAGAATCTGTGTTATTAACAAATTTGCATTTTTCACATTTCCATTCACGCATCTTACTATTCTGTACAGTTTTGCCAAAATTTAATTCATGATTTTCTTTGAGTTCAAAACATTTTTGACAAGTATATTTATGAGTTATATTTTTATATTTGCAACTGTTGCAAATCCATTCATCGGGTCCGCAAATTTCAGTTCGAACAACTTCGGGTTTAACCGGCTTTTGACTAGCTTTTAACTGATCACAATACTTACATTTTTTGGTCCGCGTAGAATTTTTCTGCGCACAAAAATTGCATTCCCATAAAAATGTTGAAATTTTATTTTCATCCAATCTTGATTTACTTTTTCCTCCATTCTTATACTCATCACAAGACATTCCAGTGTGAATAGCCTTAAACATAAAAATATTAACAAATGAAATAAAATTAAAATCATTGGTGAAATTTACTTGGCAAAGACGACAATTATATGAATTGCATGTTGGACAAACGAATAATGAACATTTTTCATTAGCTTCTATAAATCCACCGCCATCACAATCAAGTTTTTTACATCGAATTATAAATCCACCCAAATCTTTAGAAAAAAAATCATTTAAATTTGATTCAAATTCTTCTTTAGGCAAATTTTCTACAACGTCTGGAGGATTTTCATCTGCTAATATTTTCTAAAATATGTGCAATGTTTGAATTAGTTTTTATAAAAACCCAGATTAAAAATAGGGCATGTCAAAAATTCTTTGTTAAGCTAAATTAAATCAAATTGGTTAGTCTAATAGGAAACAGAATAAAAATTTACCTGATCTTTTTCTTCTTGACTATACTTTTCATGGGCATCATAAAATCTTGAGTTGGAAGGTTTTGGAAGAGCTCCTTTGTTTTCTGAAAATAAAAACATGAAAATCAGTACTTTAAAATTGGTTTAAAAATAAAAAAAAAGTTTATCACCATTACGATTAGCAATTTTCTTATTTTCAGCAGACATTTGATTTCCCTTTTCGGATTCTTGTTTTGAAGAGTAACGTGTATTGTAAGAATGTCGCTGAAGCACATCCTTGTTTTGTTCCGATTCAAACATACTCGGCTGATAATTAGTTTTGTTGTCTTTATTTTTATCATTTACTTGTTTTCTTTTGTCATTCACGCTAAATTCTTCGTTATTGTCTTGATTTTTACTCTGCACAGGTATTTTATGAGGAATAAAAAAATGATTATCCAAATAGTTATCATACGCATCAGCAGTTTTTTCTTGTGATTGATTTGAAGTGTTATAATTTGGAACATACGTTATTGTATTGGAAGTATTTTTAGGGAGTTCATAATTATTTTTCTCAAGATAATTTTGTTTGGATTTTGTTTCGGAAGAGTTTCTACAATTTTGCTTATCAATGTTTTTGTCTGAAGTTTTTGGACTTTTCATTTGTTTCGAGCTTGAGTTAAAACCAGGTGCATTAGGATTAAGTTGCTTACTGTAAACCATAACAGAATCAACTGAAGCAACCGAATTTTTTGTTTCTTTCATATCTCGATTACGATCATATGCATTATTTTTGTTCTCATTCAATCGAGATGAAATATTTGCTTGGCTATTTTTATTAATTTCAAACTCCAATTTAGTATCCATATTAAACTTGTAATTATTGGCTTTTTCTTTTGCTTCCATCATAGTTTGCCTTTTTTTAAATAATGCGTGGAATTCAAATTGATCCACTGTTTGTGGAATAGGAGAAATTTCATCAGCAGACTGTAAGTTTGAACACGGTGCACATAAGAAATACGAGTCGAAAATATCTTCTTCACCTTTATCATGAATTCTCTGAAAAAGTACAAAACTTGTAGGAAAAAGAAATAATAAAAGGAAATACAAATACCGTTTTATACTCCACGCCAAAATAAAGTCCATCTCCAAATTCAGGAATATTTTTTATAAATTTAACAATTCCAACTCCATTTTTCTTGGTAAAAATTAAATCTCCAATTTTTACTGAGAGAACAAAATTACATTGTTCTCTATTTTGAATAAATGGGTCACGATTTTCAGGATTTATAGAAAGTAAAAAAGGTCTAATTTCTTCTAACACACACTGATCGGTTTCATGATAAACTTTTTGATCAGAAACCAAAAGCTTTTCTAATGATTCTATTTTTTTCGTTAAAACCGTTATTTGATCACTCATCGCATTTGGTTTTTTATCGTCTTCTAATTCCTAAGTAAAGATACAGTTTGTTTAGAAAAGTAAAAATACTTTTAAATAAATTAAATTTACCTGTAGCAACAATGTTAAACATTTCATGTTGTCATTTTTAAATGGACAGAAAACTTTTCCTAGTCCATTTTCTTTCAAAGTTTCGAAAAAACAATTTATACAAAATGTATGTAAACATTTACGTAAAAGAATTCCTTCATTTGAATCGAGCACCAAAAAACATTTCATGCAATAAACTTCTTCAACTTCCGAACTTTTGCCATTCTTCAACATTAACTCATTCAAAGCGTTTAGAGAATCATTTGAATGTGTTTCTTCACCTTAATAATAAATGTTACTTCTGTAAATACAAAAACAAAATATTTTAAAAAACAAACCTAGTTGAGTCTTGTAAACGAATTCTTTCAGTTCGTGCAATTCCTTTTGAACTTTTTCTAATTTATTAAATTCTTCAACATTATTTTTGGACTGTACATCAGCAATCCCTTTTTTTTTCATATGAATTTCATGATAAAGCTTTTTAATTTCCTCATCATAACTTTTGTTTAATAAATCCACGTCTGAATATTCCTCCATGACTTCACTGAAAATTTAAGACTAACGTAACTTACGTACAATCAATTGAAAAACACAAATAAAAATTACAATAATTTTTTCAATGAAATTCTAAGTCACAAATAAAACTTTTCGTGGTAAAAAATTGGATATCAATTAAGTTCCTTCGTTGTTGAATATTTCTTTCACATTATTCAATTACTTATGGCGGGTTTCTCATCTCCGTTTAGATCTCATCTAGTGACTGTAGATGAGTTTTAAGCTAAAATCTGTTTCACAACATTTAGATCTCATCTAACTCTCCATCTAACTTAGATGCGCAATTTGGCGCATCTAAATACTTAGATGTGGTTTGCTTTAGTTGTCAAATGTGATTCATTACAAAAGTCAAAACGCACAGAAAAAAACTAATCGAAGCCACTGAACTAAAAATAGTTTTAAAAAACGCTACAAATGAGTTGAAACAGATTTTTGTTAGATGTCATCTAGGGCTTAGAGTCGATCTAGTTAGATCCTCGTTTAGTCATATGTTAAGAAACCCGCCATTAATGTTTTTACTAAAGTTATTTCACTTCATCACGTTGACCACAGATTAAAAATTCTTATCTTATCTGTTTAGTTTGCGCATTGACAATGTCACAGTGATATCAATTTTGAAAAAAAATGAATGTAAAAGATTTTTTTTTCACATTTATTTTTAATCAGTAATTCTAATCATAATTCACAATTAAATCTTAAAAATCAATTTGAAATGAAATATACAAAAAAAATTGGAAAATCGAATAAAAATGTTGATCATGTTTTGTCATTATAAACATGTTCCTTGAGTTCTTCCACGTCTTTTTGAAGTTTTTGAAATTTATGGAAATCAAAAATTTCTTCATTATTCTTGGACGGTTCACCAATAACAACGGTCATTTGTTTCATTTGAATCTCGTGATTAAGTTGTTTTATTTTCTCATCGTACATATTATTTACATCATTACTATTTTTATCCATGATTAAAATTAAATTACGTCCTTAAGTAAAATTGTGTTATAGATAAAATAATTTATGTTTTATTTTTTTTTTCAACTTATTGAAAATTATTACGGGATTCACTAAAAATTAATATTTATACATTTTAATTTTAGGATTTGTTTAAACATTTAATTGTCACTTGTGTTTATTAATAAAATTTGAATCATACACAAAACACTCTCTTTGACAATATTCCGTCTTTTTTTTTTTTTTTTGTAAACCAAAATAAAAATGAGTAAAAAATTTTTATTATACAGAAATTTTAATTGATTAATTTATTATTATGCTGATGGTAGAAAAACTTTTTTACTAATTCATTTCAAAATTTATAGAGAACTAAAGAAACTAAATTCTCTCATATTCTCTTTGCTTACATTTCATGCTGCAAAAGTTAAAAAAAAAATACTAATAAAAGGCAGAATATTATTTACTTAGTTGTATTTCCACACACACACACACTTTAATAACTGCTATTCTTTTCTCACCCTCTTATCATTTTTCTCCATGTTTATTTATTTCAATCAAAAAAATATAAAATAAAGATAACGTGACAAATAAATACAATTTAAACTTAATAAATAAATGAAAAATATTCTGTTAATTTAATTCTTATTGATTAATTGAATTAAAAATAACTTATTTATAAAAATTAAAACGCAAAATTTCATATCTACAAATAAAATTATAATTAAGAAAAATAAAAATAAACAAATTTACAGAAGAATTCAAAATCAAAATTGACGATTTAATTTTAATTTTTATGGAGAACATTTTTTTTTTTTTGTTTAAATTAATTTTACATAAAAAGAAAATATAAAAAAGTGTTAATCATATAAAATTAGTTACAATTAAAAAGATAAGATAAGATAGAAAATCATTTGAACATTTAAATATTTTTAATAAAAAAGTTTTACTTTGGCCAATAGGATTTCCGAATAATTTGAAATACAAAATTTACTTTTGGAAATAATTTTTAACTTTGAGAAGAAAGCCATTATTCCTGTTATTTTCACAATGAAAACAAATAAGTTTCCCCACAGTTTTGTCATAACGCAGAGCAATCTAAAAAAAAAAAGTTTTTATATTGAATAAAAAATATAAAAAAACATAATTACCCCACAGTCTGGACATTTTACTACCGATTCGGCTGTCTTTTGATATTGTTCACAGTTCATACTGGGATGAATTGCCTTTAAAGTGAAATGGAATTAAAATAAGACAAAAGGATAAAAAATTTAGATCTTACCTTGCATTGCAAACAATTCTTTATACCACATTGTGGACACTTTATCCTCGTAGCATTTTCATCATGAGCGCAAAAACCTACACACTCTGAATTGAGGCATTTAAATGTAAACTTTTTTGTTGGATCATTTCTCTTTTGGCATCCTTCACATGTAGCCTGTTCTTTAAAATTTTCAAAAGTACAAAAAATACATGTCCAAGTTTTAGCATCAGCATTAATCTTTTGTTCACATTTATTAGAATTATTCTTTTTATTGTTTGGCTTGTTTTTGTACGAGGATTTGACTTCTTCTTGCTTTTTGGCCATTTTGAAAAGTTTTTCATCAGTTTTAGAACAAACATCACAAATATAAGAATGTTTTGTATTTACTGAAGTACAATGATCACACTTCCATTCAAATGCTTCGTTACTCTCAACAGAAATATTTGATTGAGAACCTTTAATTCTCTGTTGTTCCAATTCGGATTCTAATTTCATTTGTTTTTTTTTACTTGCAGAATTTAAATCTTCCTGGATTTTTAATAAATGACTGCGTCTCTCGTCTAATTTCCCGCAACAATCACAACGAATAGAATCTGTTTTATTAACAAATTTACATTTTTCACATTTCCATTCACGCATCTTACTATTCTGTACAGTTTTGCCAAAATTTAATTCATGCTTGATGGGTATCTGTTTCAATGCTTCATTCTTATACTTTTCTTTGGGTTCAAAACATTTTTGACAAGTATGTTTATGAGTTATATTTTTATATTTGCAACCGTCGCAAATCCATTCACCGGGTCTGAAAGATTCAGTTTGATAAACTTCGAGTTCGACCGGCTTTTGCTTAGCTTTTGTTTCATTACAATGCAAACATTTTTTGGTGGATTCTGAAAATAAAAACATGAAAATCAGTACTTTAAAATTGGTTTAAAAATAAAAAAAAAGTTTATCACCATTACGATTAGCAATTTTCTTATTTTCAGCAGACATTTGATTTCCCTTTTCGGATTCTTGTTTTGAAGAGTAACGTGTATTGTAAGAATGTCGCTGAAGCATATCCTTGTTTTGTTCCGATTCAAACATATTCGGCTGATAATTAGTTTTGTTGTCTTTATTTTTATCATTTACTTGTTTTCCTTTGTCATTCACGCTAAATTCCTCGTTATTGTCTTGATTTTTATTCTGTACAGGTATTTTATTTGGAATAAAAAAATTGGTATCCAAATAATTATCATACACATCAGAAGCTTTATCTTGTGATTGATTTGAAGTGTTATAATTTGGAACATACGTTATTTTATTGGAAGGATTTTTAGTTTGGATTTTGGATTTTGTGAGACTAGAATTTTTCAGCTCACAAAAATTGCTTACACAGGAAAATGTTGGAATATTTTTTTCATTTAACTTTGATTTATTGTTTTCTCCATTCTTATATTCGACACAAGTCATTCCAGTGTGAATAGCCTTAAACATAAAAATATTAACAAATGAAATAAAATTAAAATCATTGGTGAACTTTACATGACACACACGACAATTATATGAATTGCATGTTGGACAAACGAATAATGAACATTTTTCATTCGCTTCTATAAATCCACCGCCATTACAATCAGGTTTTTTACATCGAATTATAAATCCACCCAAATCTTTAGAAAAAAAATCATTTAAATTTGATTCAAATTCTTCTTTAGGCAAATTTTCTACAACGTCTGGAGGATTTTCATCTGCTAATATTTTCTAAAATATGTGCAATGTTTGAATTAGTTTCTATAAAAACCCAGATTAAAAATAGGGCATGTCAATAATTCTTTATTAAACTAAATTAAATCAAATTGGTTAGTCTAATAGGAAACAGAATAAAAATTTACCTGATCTTTTTCTTCTTGACTATACTTTGCAAGGGCATCATAAAATCTTGAGTTGGAAGATTTTGGAAGAGCTCCTTTGTTTTCTGAAAGTGAATAGCATTACGATTAACAAATTATTTGGAGCAGTCATTTCATTTTTACCTTCCGATTCTTGTTTATTAGTCTGAGTACTGTAAGAGCCATTTTGGGGTTTGAAAATTCGTTGTTTCAATTCATTTTCATCAACAATATTCATTACATCACCCACTATTAAATTTTCTACTGGACTGATATGTTGTTCTTGATTTGTTTCTTCAATAGCTAAATTACGAACCCATGTATTTTCATCCGACTGATATGAAATATTTCTTTTGTTATTGTTATTACTTTCTAATTCTGATTTTACATTTTCTTTTGTGCTGTTATTGGATGTTTCTATTTCTTCAATAAAACGGCTTTGATTAGTTTCAATATTCTCCGAAGCCATAGGTATGCATGTTTCATCCGTTGTTAACTTGTTTAAAACAATCGAAGTCTCAATGCAAAAAACGCGATCTTCTAAAAACTCAATTCTCTTCACTAATTGTGGTACCATAACTTCAAATTCATGTTTTGCTATACTTGGTACATGTTCAACAATTTTTTCCTAAAAAATGTGAAATTAGCTTACAATTTTTTAAAAATTAATTTACAAATTTTAATAATAAAACTAAGTTCAATAATTGTTTTTGGTAATTTTCGAATGTAATGTAAAATAAATTACCTGTATGAATGTTAAACATTTCATGTTATCAATTTCAGCGGGACAGAAAACTTTTCCCTGTTCTTTCAATGCATCAGAAAAACAATTCATACAAAATGTATGCAAACATTTACGTAGTAGAATTCCATCATCGGAATCCAGCACCAAAAAACATTTCATACAAAAAATTATTTCTGTTTCATAATTATTACTATTCAGTGTTGAATCATTTGAATGAACAGAATTTTCATTATCAATTGACTCTGCTTCTTTTCCTCCTATAAACGAAAAAAAAATTTGATTTTGATTAACGAATTTTTCATTTAATTATTCTTTACCAAATTTATGATGATCCTCTTCTATAACTTTTTCGATATTTGATTGATTAATTTTCATTTGAATTTCATGATAAAGCTGATTTATTGTCAAATCATAAGTTTCGTTTAATTTATCCGTATCGTTCAAACATTCATCCATGGCTTTAAAGTATAGAAAATTATCAACTGAAATCGATTTATAAATAAATAAGAATAAATTATGCGAACGTTTTAATGTATGTTCTAATACTTACTGTAAACAAAATTAAAAAAAATACAATTTTACCCTAATATTATTTATTTTTTATTTAAAAACACTTTTTAAAATTTTTAATTAATCAAAATATGAAATACAGCACGATTCAAAGAACAAAGAAAACTCTCTCTAGGATAGCATAAACAAATATTCTCTTTGCGGTTTACATTACAATTTCCGCACACTCTTGCGTTTTTTTTTTATTAGATAAGTTAAGCAAAATGAAAGATAATTTGATTAGAACAGATTTTAATATATTAATCTAATGTCGTGGTGTACTTAGAATAAGCCAATGCATTAGCTTCTCTTCTACAGCAATTAACTTTATGGAACTTTTAACGAATTTATTCTCAGTTTGCTTGCACAAAATATTGTTTAACCCTTTGTCATCACATTTCACAATTCACATCATATGTTTAAGAATTTATTTCTTATTATTTTTTATCATAAATGAATTTTGTAATGCAAAAAAAACATATAGCATCAACTTTTAATATTTTATCAGCAATTATACACAAAAAAGTACTGTAAAGGAATTAACACTACATGTATTATGCATGTATTACAAACAAGTCACTCCTTCTCACTCTCGCTCATCCTTCCTTTATCAAATATTTAGAATTTTTTTATTTACCGAATTAAAACGAACACCAACGAATAAAAAATTTTCTCTGATTTAGAGCGCAAAATTTAAATTAAAGAAAAGCAAAATTATTCTGCAATAACTAAATTTTTCTTTTTTATTTAGGAATTTATTTCAGAAATTCTTAATTTTCTATTGATGCTAATTATCAATTGAAATTGAACCTTCAACAATAAGAAAAAGAAGTTAGATAAAAAAATATAATTTATAAAAAAAAATCGGTTTTTACAAATTGTTACACAATCAAAAAAAAAATCTGTTGGTTATTCCCTGTTTTTTTTTATTATTTCTACCTTCTTAAGGTGAACATCTCATAAATAAACATAAATTGTTTTTCTACTGCAAAACAGAATTATGGAATGGCCCACATTTTTTTTTAATAATACACAACAAAAAACTTTTGTATTTCTTTCGATAAAATAATTAAAGTTTATCATTTTGGGAAATAACAAATATTGTAAGATATAAAATGAAGATAGAATAAAATATTTCTTTTATTTATCAATTTTATTATTACTTACGCCAAAAGCACATATTCAGCAATTTAATTCTTTGAATAATTAAAGCCAATAAAAATTATAGGGTAATTTTACATTTATTTTACAATCAAATGATTTACATTTTATATATATTTTAAAAACTAATTTTAATTAGAGAGTGTAAAGAATTTATACAAAAAAAAATGTCTGTTTTTAAACTTATTTAATACTTTTCTTTCACCTTTACAATCAATTTTAAGTTGACAACAAATATCGTATTTAAAATTTTTTTTTATCAATTTTCACATCATTCCGGTACAAAATATGTCATTAATTGAAAGCAACATATTTGTTTCCAATTTTTTGAAATATATTCTCACAATTAAGATGAGGACATGCAGAAAATGTTTTATTATCAAAGTGAAAACATTCTCGAATACAATTTTTACAGAATGTATGAAAACATTTATCTAACGTAACGGCATTTTCTAAATTTAATAAACAGTTACATTTTCCACATAAATTATTGAAATGTTGACACATCCGACAAATATTTTCATGATTATGATTTTTAAATTCACAATTATTACATTCCCAAAAATTGACTGGTGGATCTGGTTTATTTGATTTATTTGTAAAAATACTTTTAAAACGTTGGATAATTGAAGATTTATTAGCGGGAGCATTATTTTCAACAGATTTTAAACGATATTCATTTGTTTTATTGCATGCATTACAAATTGCTAAATTTGTGTTATTAATAAGTGTACAATGTACACATTTCCATTTATCAATATCATCTGATGATGGAGTTGATTTCGGTTCATTACATTCTTTGCATTTAGAATAATGTAATTCATTTATTTCAGAACAAACATCACATTTCCATGAATCGTTTTCTTTACTATTATTAATTGTTACCGCAAATTCCTTGCATGTCATTCCAGGATGAATAGCCTGAAAAAAAAAGAAATTAAAGATTATTATAAGAATTGATTATAATTCTTCAACTGAAATAATTAAACTTACTTTACATAAAAGACAATTATAAGAATTACAAACAGGACATGATACTAATGTTGTTTTATCATCATCAAAATCAACAAAACCTGTTCCAGGACAATTTGGTTTTACACAACGAAATATATTGTCACAATTTTGTAATGAAAACTCCTCATTTTTTAATTGATCTGTTTGATTATCTGTTTGAAGATATTCAAATTCTTCTTCGTCCTCATAATTTCCATCATTATCATCCTCAACATGACGTGCATTAGAACCATCATTTTGAAATATTTTCAGTTTACTGGCAACACCTTTATATCCCGCTAATTGGAACTGCAAAAAAACATACAATAATTTTGTTAATTTACCATCAAATCACAGACAAATTTATTTGAAATTTCGTCTAAAAATATTACACTTATAAATAAGTACAATAATTGCAATATTTTATTTCACATTAAATTACAATAGTCTATTCGAATCCAGGCAATAATTTTTATTTATCAAATCAATAACTTTAAGAAAAGAATTATTCAATAAAAATTATTTTATGCTTTCATAATTTTTTTTTTATGACGTAATTTTTGATTAGAATTATTATTTTATAGTGTAAAATTATATTTGTATCTAGAAAATATACGTCTTATCATTTTCTTCAAGAACTTTTTAATGATAATACAATTTTTTTTCTTTTAAAATACTTCAAATAATTCAGAAATTGATAACTACAAAAAATACAACAATTTTAATATTAAAAATATGTAATATTTAAAAAATAATACAAACCTTTAAAACAGTTCGACAATTAATATTATTCATTGTTATTGGACAAAAAATCTTTTCCTCAGTTGAATTTTCAATATGTTTTACTAAACATTTAATACAAAATGTATGTAAACACATAGCAATAACTGCTCCTTGATTAATATTCAATACTAAATAGCATATTGAACAATTACTTTGTTTTTTATTAGGAAAAAGATCAATATTTTCAAGTGCTGGATGATCAAAAAATATTTTATGTTTTGGTATGGCACCACGATTATTTTTTGTAGAACCTTGTTGTTCATTAATGCGATTAGTTTGAAACTGTTTTTGTGGTTTATGCTGATTTTGTTGTTGTTGTTGTAGTTGAGTTAAATTCGTAAGTGGCTTTTTCAATTTAGTATTATTATTTGTTCGTTGTGATGAATTAATTATATCTTTTTTTAAATTTGTTTGTTGATTAGTTTTAAAATTATTTTGGTTTAATTTTAAATCATTTTGAAGATTTAATTGTTTTAATTCTTCTTCCAATTGTTTTACTCTTCTCGCATTATCATTTTTTTTAGAATTATTTTCTTGGGAAACTACTGATTTAATATCTTCAATACCTTTATAAAGTTTCTTGAAATTTTCAGGATCATTGTCCAAATCATATAAATTATTTTGTTCCTCATTCACGTTCAAATAGTTTAAATTTGAATTAACTGGATATTGTGAATTCCCAGAAAAATTAATTTGTTTTTCTGCAATTTTCTCCTGTATCTGTAATTGAAGTATTCTTATTTGTTCATCCATTAAAGAATGAAGCAACGGATCAGCGGTGTCCATAATAAATTCATTTGGGTTGTTATTGATATGATTAATATTATTGTTGCCTTCCACAGTTGAAAAATCGATTAGTGGTCGATTCATTTTAACTATTTTTTTTTTTAAATTTCTGAAATGATAGAATTATTTGTTTAAATTTTAATTCTTAAAATTGATAAAAAAAAAACTTTTTTACATATTGAATAAAATTTGATGACAAAACTTTCTTCTTATCGTTATCAAAATTCAAATGTCATTTTGTTAATTAAATTATTAATTGGAAACTTACTTCAGTTATAAATCACGTTATTTTTGCTTTAAAATTATTCAGAACTGCAATATATACAGTAATAATAAATATTCTTAATTGTTATAAATACACTTCGTATTTTAAATAATAAAGAAATATTAATTTAACACAAAAATTCACTATTAAAACTAAACGTCAGATAACAACGAAAACTTGTATAAAAATGATTTTTTATTTTAAATTTAATTAAATGTCAAATTCTCTTGCTCTCTTTATTTCTCTCTAAGTTTTTGTTGTAAGTATATTGTCGTTTTTCGTTTTTTTTTTCTTTTACAAGTGAACGCGAGAACTTTATTTTTATAACTTGGTTTTTTCCCGTTTTTAAAGAATAAAATTCGTCACACAATCTAATTTATAGAAGCTGAATCACTTTGTGTAAATAAAAAATAAATGTTAAAAAATTTTATAAAATAAAAAAAAAAGAAAATATAATAAAAAAAAATAAGGCAAAATAATAAGAAGAGTATGAAAGTGAGAAGAGAGATATAACAGAATTGGAAAGATAAATTTAAGTATGTGTAGGTAAGTGATTATTTTTTTCCCCCATTTTGACGAGAGTGAGTAATTATTATTTCAACATTTCCCCTCTTCAGTAGAAAAAAATTTGTTGTTTTGATTTCTCTTTCTCTTTTTCTCATTTGAATTTTGAATTTGAACGTATGTGGTTGATATAAAAAATTTTTAATAAATAAAGTTATTTAAAAAAAAAAATTGTATTTATCTTTTCATGAGTGTGTGAGTTTTTCTGTAAATTAAATATTCAGTGCGCTTTTTGGAAAACTGTATACGATAAGGTACTTTAAAATTATTTAATCTAATCATTAAATTAATAATAAAATATCATTTTCTTTATTGTAGGGGATTTATTGATAGAGAATAAAAACCTAACCTTATTGCAAAAATGGTAAAGTTATCCAATACATACATTGCAATTTGTAGTGAAACAACACTTGTTTCTATGTGGCCATTTAATTATCATTTAGATGTAATTAAAATTGGCTCTTTGGTAAAAGTATATTATGAAGAAGGAGATCATTGTGCGGTTCAAGTATTTAAAAATAATGTTTTGGAACGACAAATTTTTATATGTGAACAGAAAGTTCTTCGTCAAGTTTCCAATGAAATTAGACCTTATTTACTCTCTATAAATTCTGAAAATCGTGTCCCATTTATTCCAAATGAAGAACAAAATAATTTTATTCTCTCTGTAAAAATTGGAGATTTAATTTGTACCAAGAAAAATGGAGTTGGAATTGTTAAATTTATAAAAAATATTCCTGAATTTGGAGATGGACTTTATTTTGGCGTGGAGTATAAAACGGTATTTGTATTTCCTTTTATTATTTCTTTTTTCTACAATTTTTGTACTTTTTCAGAGAATTCATGATAAAGGGGAAGAAGCTTTTTTCGACTCGTATTTCTTATGTGCACCGTGTTCAAACATAGAGTATGCTGATGAAATTTCTCCTATTCCACAAACAGTGGATCAATCCGAATTTCATGCATTCTTTAAAAAAAGGCAAACTATGATGGAAGCAAAAGAAAAAGCCAATAATTACAAGTTTAATATGGATACTAAATTGGAGTTTGAAATTAATAAAAATAGCCAAACAAATATTTCATCTCGATCGAATGAGAATAGAAATAATGCATATGATCGTAATCGAGATATGGAAGAAACAAAACCACCACATAACAGTCCAAAAGAAACTGTAGAAGTGACTGATCTAATAAATATTGATGATGATAAAGAATCAGAAAATGAATTGTTGAAACAAAAGTTATCAGAAGTTGAAAGTCAATTAAACACACAGAAAAAAAATTCAGTTGATACTGTTATGGTTTACAGTAAGCAACTTAATCCCAATGCACCTAGTTTTAACTCAAACTCGAAACAATTGAAAAATCCTAAAAATTCAGACAAAAACATTGATAAGGAAATTTGTAGAAACTCTTCCGAAACAAAATCCAAACAAAATTATCTTGAAAAAAATAATTATGAACTCCCTAAAAATCCTTCCAATACAATAACGTATGTTCGAAATTCAAATCAATCACAAGATAAAGCTACTGATGCGTATCATAATTATTTGGATAACAATTTTTATAATCCACATAAAATACCTGTACAGAATAAAAATCAAGACAATAACGAAGAATTTAGCGTGAGTGACAAAAGAAAACAAGTAAATGATAAAAATAAAGACAACAAAACTAATTATCAGCCGAGTATGTTTGAATCGGAACAAAACAAGGATGTGCTTCAGCGACATTCTCACAATACACGTTACTCTTCAAAACAAGAATCCGAAAAGGGAAATCAAATGTCTGCTGAAAATAAGAAAATTGCTAATCGTAATGGTGATAAACTTTTTTTTTATTTTTAAACCAATTTTAAAGCACTGATTTTCATGTTTTTATTTTCAGAAAATAAAGGAGCTGTTCCAAAACCTTCCAACTCAAGATTTTATGTTGCCCATGCAAAGTATAGTCAAGAAGAAAAAGATGAGGTAAATTTTTATTCTCTTTCCTATTAGACTAACCAATTTGATTTAATTTAGCTTAACAAAGAATTTTTGACATGCCCTATTTTTAATCTGGGTTTTTATAGAAACTAATTCAAGCATTGTACATATTTTAGAAAATCTTACCAGATCAAAATCCTCCAGACGTTGTAGAAAATTTGCCTAAAGAAGAATTTGAATCAAATTTAAATGATTTTTTTTCTAAAGATTTGGGTGGATTTATAATTCGATGTAAAAAACTTGATTGTGATGGCGGTGGATTTATAGAAGCGAATGAAAAATGTTCATTATTCGTTTGTCCAACATGCAATTCATATAATTGTCGTGTTTGTCAAGTAAATTTTACCAATGATTTTAATTTTATTTCATTTGTTAATATTTTTATGTTTAAGGCTATTCACACTGGACTGTCTTGTGATGAGTATAAGAATGGAGGAAAAAGTAAATCAAAATTAGATGAAAATAAAATTTCAGCATATGCATGGGATTGCAATTTTTGTGAGCTGAAAAATTCTAAATGGAACAAAAAATGTTTGCATTGTAATGAGACAAAAGCTAGTCAAAAGCCGGTTAAACCTGAAGTTGATCGAATTGAAATTTGCGGACCCGATGAATGGATTTGCGACGGTTGCACATATAAAAATATAACTCATAAACATACTTGTCAAAAATGTTTTGAACCCAAAGAAAAGTATAAGAATGAAGCATTGAAACAGATACCCATCAAGCATGAATTAAATTTTGGCAAAACTGTACAGAATAGTAAGATGCGTGAATGGAAATGTGAAAAATGTAAATTTGTTAATAAAACAGATTCTATTCGTTGTGATTATTGCGGGAAATTAGACGAGAGACGCAGTCATTTATTGAAAATCCAGGAAGATTTAAATTCTGCAAGTAAAAAAAAACAAATTAAATTAGAATTAGAATTGGAACAACAGAGAATTAAAGGTTATCAATCAAATATTTCTGCTGAGACTAACGAGGCATTTGAATGGAAGTGTGATCATTGTACTTCAGTAAATACAAAACATTCTTATATTTGTGATGTTTGTTCTAAAACTGATGAAAAACTTTACAAAATGGCGAAAAAGCAAGAAGAAGTCAAATCCTCGTACAAAAACAAGCCAAACAATAAAAAGAATAATTCTAATAAATGTGAACAAAAGATTAATGTTGATCCTGCTAAAACTTGGACATGTGTTTTTTGTACTTTTGTAAATGTGAAAGAATATAATACATGTGAAGGATGCCAAAAGAAAAATGATCCAACAAAAAAGTTTACAATTAGATGCCTCAATCCAAAGTGTGTAGGTTTTTGGGCTCATGATGGAAATGCTCCGAGGCTAAAGTGTCCACAATGTGGTATGAAGAATTGTTTGCAATGCAATGTAAGATCTAAATTTTTTTTATCCTTTTGTCTTATTTTAATTCCATTTCACTTTAAAGGCAATTCATCCCAGTATGAACTGTGAACAATATCAAAAGACAGGCGGTTCGGTAGTAAAATGTCCAGAATGTGGGGTAATTATATTTTTTTCTATTATTTATTCAATATTAAAACTTATTTTTTTTAGGTTGCTTTGCGTTATGACAAAATTGTGGGGGAACTTATTTGTTTTCATTGTGAAAATAACAGGAATAATGGCTTTCTTCTCAAAGTTAAAAATTATTTCCAAAAGTAAATTTTGTTTTTAAAAATTATTTATAAAACAATAAACTGTTGTTTAATTTAGCATTTTTTAGAAGGGCAAAACTTCCAATTAGATATAAAATAGGAAAGAAGAATCATTAATAAAAACATCAAATAATTGAATTAAAAAAAATACATTTAATATTTTCATTTTCTTTTAACAAACATTATTAATCAATTACATTTATAATATTTTTTGTAATTATTAATTGTTATTCTGTATTGGAAAAATAAATTTATAAAAATAAAAATAAAAAATAATTAAGTTTGATTTTGTTTCAATGACAATAATTACAATTAGGATGACATAAAATACCATTAACATTACAACGGCAACCCCCTGAAATGTCATCTTTACCATTTTTACCCCAACGATAATTTTTTGTTATCCAACATATTTCTGTTTCACAATTTGTACATTTAATCCAATCACAACCTTCATCTTTGATTATGAATATCTGAAATAAAATATAATTATCAATTTCTTCATTGAACTTTTAAGTCGTCAATTAATGCTAATCGAACTTCTATAAATAAATTTGTTTCAGAAAATTAGTTTACTGAACAAAAACGGTTTATTGTTGCAAATTTTTTTAAATCTGGTGGCAGAAGGACATTTTCATTTAGAGAAGTTCAACTATTTAAATTTTACCTTGCATTCGGGACATGACATTGATACACCGGTTTTCACCATTTCCATTAACATATTAATGGTTTCTTCAACTTCAGGTGTTATCCCATTAGCAATTACTTCTTGATATTGTTGACACAATAGTCCCTCATGGATTGCCTATAAAATATTGAAATTAAAATTATTTACAATTATAAGAATTTAATTACATTTTCTTTTAAAGAAAAATGGAAACTAATTAATTTAGTATTGTTTACCTGACAAGGAAGACAATTTTCCATTTTACAATAATTACACCTAAATGTATAAACATCTTCATCTTTATCATTAAACCAATAACCTTCACAATCATTTGTTTTACAAGAGACAATATTAAAATTTGTAGTTAGTCTTGATTTAATCAATATATTTTTGTGCTCTTGATAATTATCGTTTGGTACTATTGATCGTATTTCATTTAACTGAAAGAAAAATGAAATTATTTCATCATTTTAAAAGTAACAAATAAAAATAAGTTAATAATTACTCGAAGTTTACGATTACAACATAAGTCATCATATTTAAATGGACAAATAATTTCAGCAATTTTTTCTTTAACAATATAATCAATGAGACATTGTTTATGAAATGAATGTAAGCATAAATTTAATGTGAATCCTTCAAGTGCATTTATTTTAGATACACAAATTGAACATTCAGTAATTTTCTCATTTGGAATTACTGTTATATTTGGCAATGTTATTAATTCTGATTGTCTTACATCATATTTTATATCATCATCATTTCTATTTGTAAATTCTTTGAGAAAATCCTGAACAAGATTATTACAATTTTTTTTTAAATTCTCCTCATTCTATAAAATAAAAAAAAAGGTTTTATTTATATTGTATTTTACCTTTTAAAATTTAAAATTGTAAAATAAATTTTTATTTTTTAATTAAAAAAAATTACCGAAATATTGTAAAGAGTTATATCGCCACATACTGTACAAAGAAATATATTTCTACGATCATCTATTTGAAATGATTTCCATTCAGCACAATTTTGATTCTTACAATAAATAATTTGTTCTTTATTCATTTGATTTAATGATAATTTTTCAAATTTTTCACGTGATATTAATGAAGCAATTTCACTTTTCTAAAAGAAAAAATATATATATCGGTATGAAAATTATTTCATCAGTATTAATTATAATATTAAAATAAAAATATTAACAAAATAATATTACCGTAACAAATGAAGAGCAATTACCAATTGGACAAATACAATCACCCAATGAAATATTAATACGTTTAATTAAACATTTTTTACATATTGAATGTTCACAATTTTTTAAATCAATACCATCACCAATTTTACAAAGGCGATCACAATCATTACATTCAAATTCTATCACATTAAAAATTATATATTCTTCCTGTCTATCGATTTCTTCTATTTTTTTCAATTCTTGATTAAGGCAAGTTGTACATGAAACATCAGTTTTTGCATTACGATGAAGACATTCAGTACAAGTCCAATTTTTATCAGTAAGAACATTTTTTATATCTAAAATAAAATAAAAAAATTAATTAATATTTAAATTGATCACAATTGATCCACTTTTAAATAAATTAAAATAAAACAAACCTAATGGCTGATGATTATCACATAATCTACAAGCATTACATGTATAAGGATTTAAGCTGGTACATAAATCACAAATCCAACAATTATTTAATTCAAATATTTCGTTATTTATTTCCATATTTTCGTCTTCTTCAGGCGATATATATTCTTTTAACGATTCACACATTTTACATTCTTCTATGGGTAAATCATTTAACGTTGTACAAACTTGACAAATCCATTTAGGCTTTTCAAATTCAATACAATCTTCATTAAAATTCATGTTATTAACCTCTGAAGTTTCATGTAAATGTATAGCACCTTCCTTGACACGTTCAGGAGAATTTTCTGTTTTAAAAAAAACATTAGGAATATTATTTTTATTATTCTCTGAAGTTTCTTTAAAAATTAAATCTGTTATTGGAGATTTTTTAATAGCAATGGAACATTGAATATTGTTGTTGCTATTATTTTCTGTTGTTTTCATAAAATTTGTAGCTAAAATAAAAAAAAAAATTCTAATTAAAAATAGATTTTTATTTTTAACAATGTGAGAGAATTTTTTATCTGGGATCAAGAGAAATTCAATAATAATTAGTACAAATAATCTTTTATTATTTATTTTACTTTTTTCGGGGCTCAGTAAAATTTTGTGTATGACTTTCTTTTATATTTTACGTTTTAAAATGTTTATAAAATTAAAATCCAAAAAAACATTTAAGAATAATAAAAAAAAAGCAGAAATTCTTAAATAAAAATTATCATTTAAAGTCAGATAATATTTATTTCAAAAATGTTTTATCATTTTTATTTATTAAAACGAGAAAGAAAAAAAAAACAATCACAAAAAAGATAAAAAAAATTGTAAAAAAATTATGAAAATATGAATTTCTGTAGAAAATGTTCTTTTATAATTCAAACCATACTTTGTGCAAATGCAGCTCAACTATAGTATTTTTAATAAAAGCATTTTTGAAAAATACTATATTTGCGACAAATATCGATACATATAGGTCGTTAGAATTGTCGCAAATATAGCATTTTTCATAAAGAAGTTCTACAAAAATACTATAGTTGAGTTGTACTAAGCGCAAATTATTTTTGAATGCCTATCATTGATTAAAATTTTTTTATAAATAATTATTTGTTAAAAATGGGAAGTGCCCCTTATAAGATTTTTGATTAACCATTTACCATAACTTTCAGTGCATTCCTGTGGCATTTCATCAATAATTTGTTTTTTATTATTATTTTGAAATTCGGTACTAAATTTATTTCTAGCAAAACTATCTTCTTTTAAATCAATTTTAACCATATCACGATTTTTAAGTAAATCAGGAAGTACTATTTGATTTGCCGTAACAATACGACCTCTTGATGAATCACAACCACAATATTTTTTAACTAAATCATTATTATCAGTTGTATCCCAATTACAACCCTAAAATTATAAATTAATATTATTTTTATATAATTCAAATTTACATAAATATACATACTAAATATTGTAAACCAATAAATCTTCCTGTATCCAGTTCTTCAATTGTACCAATATATTTAACCACACATTTAATTGTTGATTGATTATTATGTACATTTTCATATTTAAAAAAACAACTATCGTTTTTAGCCAATGTTGATATAAATTTCCATAATTTCTCATTAAATACAAATTCTAAACGTTCTTCAAGATTTTTAATTGGATAACAAAAATCATATAAATTTGAATCAATATCATAAAAATTTTCTGAAGAAAATTTGTTGTCACAAAAAAACAATAAATTTTGCATTTGGATTTTATCAGATACTTCAATTTCATACACTTTATTTTCATGTCGTTCTTTTATTTTAACTAATTGCCCTTTATAAACAGTAAATGTAAACATACTTGATAATGATCTACAAGATGTAATACAAATTGCATAACCGACTGCCATTTTTTAATGACAATATTGTTTTGTTATAATATTTAATATTTAATATTCAATTTCTACACTTTATTAAAATTAAATAAAATTTGACTTTTATGTTTGATGTTAAAAAAACAAATGATATATTTAAGTACACTAAAAACTCCACGCATCTAACTAACTAAAAAAAAATTGCTAATCGTGAGAGAACAGAAACAGAAGAGAATATTTTTTAAAGCTAAAACGAATACGATAAGAAACGAATCAGAAAAGCCGATTCCGAATATAAATCACGATCGCAAACATAAACAAAAAATACGATCATTAACGAAAATTGTAAGTAAATATATGTTAATGTGTATGAGTATGATATGATATTGAATTGTATAATAAAAAATGATGAAATCCGAATCCAAGTAAATATTATAAACAAGAGGCAAAGAGAGAAAAAAAAAACAATGAACTGATAAAAAAGCAAAAATTTTGCTGCGTTTAATAAATGTATGATTTTATTTTCATTTCATATCTAACTTATAATAAAATTTTAGTTCTGTATCTACATTTTGTATATGTATTAGTGTATAATGATGATAAGTAAGTAACTTGTTTGTTCTCAAATCAATTAATTATTCAATTATTGTGTTTTGGCACTTGGCCAGCAATAAAGCCGCTTAAGTTTTGTTAAAGTTTTGTGAATTTTGAGAAATGTACGACATTAGAGTAACACAACTCAAATAATTCTAAGTGTAAGTGTTGTTATTAAAGTGTGTATTTAATTAAATATATAAATTAAATTAAACTCTAACTTTACCAATGTTTTTTGTATAAATTTTGTATCAGCAACAAAAAACAAGCAAACGTCATCAAAAAAATAGCGGAAAACCCACACATACAAAATCTTATCTTATATTATTTCTCTCACACTGTTTCTCTGATGCAAACAATTCTCTAATAACTCTCATTTTCACCCTACTTTATTTCTTTATTACTCTCGCTCTCTATAATAAGAACAAAAATTGTTTTAATGTGTTGGTAAAAAGTAGTGGGAAAAGAAATAAAAGAGAAACAAATTCAATTTTTTATTTAATTTTGTAAATTTATTTTATTCTTCAAAGAATTGTCTTGTGAGTAATAAGAAACTTAAATAAAAAAGTTAATACAGCAAAAAAAAAAAAAAATTAATAGCAACAGTGTAATTAATTGTATACAATGGATTTTACCAATTTTAATGTAAAATGCTACAACGGAATATGTATTCAAGATTCTGATATTGGAATATTTCCACCATGGAATGAAAAAAAAGAACAAATCAAACAAGGCACACTTATTCAAGTAAGACCAAGTACTTCTGAATATTGTGTTATACAAATTTATTCGATACAAAATAATGAATTAAAATTCAAAGAAAATTTTTACAATATTCATCAGGATAATATTGTAAAAGTTCCAGATGAATTATTTCCGTATTTAGTTGCAATTAAAAATTTACAAGCACGTGCAACAATTATTAGAAATAAAATTTTTGTTAATTTTCTTATAAAATTATCGGTTGATTTGGTTGTAACAGTAAGCGGTAAAATATTACGTGAAAAAAATGATTTAAATTGTGTTGTTAAGTATATCGGTACAGTACCAGAATATGGACCTGGAAAATATATTGGCGTTATGATTTTGGTAAGTTTTTATCCTTTATCTGTAGATTATTTTATTCTTTTTCACATCATATGTTGTATTATTTGAGATAGAGATAGTGATAACTTTTATAAATATCAAATAAAAATATTAAAAAAAATATTAAATTAATATTAAATATTAAATAAAAATGCCTTTTTAAATGAAATTGTTAAAAAATGTGATAACAAAACAAAAATGTTTTTTTTTTTTCGTTATCTTGTTTTGTTTGAAGATATGAAATATTATATTACATATTATTTGGAATTGATTTTTTTTTTCGTTAAAGAAAAAGACTGAGAAAATATAAATATAAAATATAGATTCACATTTTGATAAAAAATTTAATAAAGATAAAATGATTAGACGAAAAATTATTTTTAGAATTAAACCAAATACTCTTGTGTGAAGAAATAATTACGGGATTCCCATTCGAATTCGTCAAATAAATTTGACTGTTTCACCACTAGAAAATTGTGGCGCTTCGATCGTTTACTTTATTCCTTGAGTTTATGAAAAAAAAAAAACGATTCCATTCACCTTTTAAATTTGATTTAAGCCAAATATTAGCGATATTTGTTTGTTAAATTTAATGATTAATTTAGTATTGGTCATGAATTTATTTTTATATGACGTATTTTTTTAAACAATTTTTTATATGAACCAAAATAAAAAAAATTCTTTATTTCTCTTTTCAGAATTCTAAAAATTTATTATCAAAATTAAATATGACCATATCTAGATTATATTTAAATAATTCTCCGAATGCAGACATAATTTTAACAGCTGATAAAATTTTACCAATAACTAATGAAGATGATGAACTTTACAATTTACATTTAATTGATGATTCTCGTGAATTAATGACTTTATTTGATCCAATTACAACAAATAGAAATGATGATATCCTAGGAAGACTTAATGATGTTAATTTTGATAATTCACTTTCACATCAACCATTATCACAACAATGTTCTGAAAATAGTTTAATGGATTTCGATAATCATGATAATTTTCCAACCGAGAATATCGGTTGGAATCCATCAGTATCATATACCAACAAATCTCCAACAGTTGTTTTAAGTCCAATACCAAAATCAACATTAGTGGATGAAACACCTGATGATATTATTAAAAATTTAGAACTACAAATCTTAGAAAGGCAAAAATTTTTAGCATCAAAAGTTAAATCAGTTCAACCAGTACAACCAACATACATTCCGGTTAAATCTATTGGATTTTCTAATCCAAATAACAATAATTCGGCTCAATCATTTCCGGTTCAGAACAGAAATTCGTTAAATCCTTTTGAATTAAATCGAACAACAGCATCATCTGTTATTCCACATGAATCTGCAAAAGTACAACAGTTAGAAAAGCAACTCAATGAGTTACAAGAATATTTGAAGAATAATTTACAAAATCAGCTTGCAACACCTGCTACTCCAGAAAATTCAATCGAACGATTAGAAGCTGAAATTAATCGTATGAAACAACAAGTATCTATGAAGAGCTGGAGAAATAATGACAATGGGATATCTTCTGAACAAAATAATAACGCTGATGAGAAAAAAATTCAAATGAATCAATCACGCGAACAAATTATTGAGCAATTGTCCTCTTATCAACAACATCAGAAATCACAATACCAAAATTTACGACATAATAATCAATCGCGAAATCGTTATAACAATAATATGAATGATAGAAGACAACAAGAGGCTCAAAGAAGTGAGGTCGGGATTCAAAGAAGTAAAATTATAATTTTTTAAATTTGTATTTCACAGTTTTCATAATAAATGGGTTTTTTTTACAGATAATCCACCATCATCTTCATCTAATCTTGGTGCAATACCAAAAAGACCAAAAATTCCAGAACTAACTGGAATTGAATTTCATTATACAACTGCTGAAGAATATTGTTTATTGTGTTTTCTTGTCTTAGAACCAGATACAGGAGTTACACTTAATGAATGCGATCATACATTTTGCATTCCCTGCTTGGTTAAAACGGTTGGCGAAGCCAAACCAAAAACTAGAATTATATGTCCCTATTCAAATAAAAATAAAAAATGTACAAATTTCTTAAAGGTAATTTTTGTAATCTTATTTTAATATTGTTAGGACAGAGTATTTAATAGCATGCTAGCTTGCATTGTTGTGGTCCGTATTTGTACTATAATAGTAGTTTGTGATTTCTGAATTTGGTCTAATATCGTAATAGTAATAGTAATAGGGGCTAACAATCAAAGGACACAACGTTTATATTAAATTTAAAAAAAAAATATTTTGAATTTAAATTTAGAAAAAATATAATGAATCATTTTCTTATTTTAGTATCAGGGAAAAGTTAATATTAGACCTGCAACTAAACCAAACAATAATGATTCAAATCCAAGAAGACAACAACAGCAACAACAACAACAATTTAATAATAATGATGATGAATTAAAATGCGATAATATTGTACGTTGTTCAGAGTGTGATGAAATTGGAGGTTACATTGAACCAGGGGAGAAATCTGATTTTTTTGTTTGTCCAAAATGTGGACAATACAATTGTCTATTATGCAAAGTAAATATTTATTAAATTAAACGAAAATTTTCTTTTTCTCATTGAAATAATTAAATTTCATTTTTTACAGGCTATACATTCAGGCATGACATGTATTGAGTTTAAAAATAAACAAAAAGAAGGATCAGTTGGTAAATCTCAATTAAATATGAGAAATAATAATACAATTGGACACAAGTGGTCTTGTGAAAGTTGTACATATGAAAACAAAAATAGTGATAATTCATGTTACGTATGCAATGGAAGACGTCCAAATCATTTTATGAATAATAACAATAATAATCAACAAAAAAAATGGATTTGTGATTATTGCACATTAGAAAATATTGGGACAAGTGGAATTTGTAGTGCTTGCGCAAGAACAAATATTAATTTAAATGTTGCTAAAAATCTACCACCAGGAACAATCATACATGGTAATAATCAAGAATTTTTTAGATTATTAGAATTAGAAAACTCTGATGCTGTTTTAAATCGTGAAACATTTGAATGTATTATTTGTACTGATAAAATTAATATTGGTGGTGGCCTTAAATTACGTGGTTGTCTTCATGTTTTTTGTAAAACATGTTTAGCGGAACTAGTTAATACAAGTGAAAAAGCTACGGTATCATGTCCAATTGTTGATTGTACAAATATTTTACAGGTATGCATAGAAAAAATTAAGTTTTAAAAATATATTCTCTTTTTTTTATAAATTAAAATTGTTCTAATAATTTAATTTAAAAGGATCGTGAAATTCGTTCAATTGTAACAGAAGAGGTTTTTGCTAAACATTTGAGAAGATCATTACTAGAAGTTAAAAAGAGTTCTAAAGATGGGTTTGAATGTAGAGCTTTAAATTGTGAAGGTTATTGGGTTTATGATAATATAAATCATCAATATCCATGTCCCCTTTGTGAACAATTAAATTGTATTCCATGTCAGGTAATTTATATAATGCAAAAATTTTAGTACAAAATTAGTTTTTTTTTAATTTTTTTGTGTAGTAAATTAATTAAATATTCCAAATTTTATATTTTCATCATCTGCATCAAATATTTCAATTTCGCTGTACTTTAAAATTAGTTCTGTAACTTTAATCAAATTGCTAAATATTGTCTTTGAACAAAAAGGAACAAATTTCTTTATATTTTATTATTTTCAGGCGATACATTTGAATCAAACGTGCCAAGAATATCAGAGTGATATTTTTAAAAGTAATGATCCAATCGCTGTTGCAACAAAACAAAAATTAGAACTGATGTTAAAAAATTCAGAAGCTATGCAATGTCCACATTGTTTGGTATAATTCAAATATTTATTAGTTTTGATTTTTTCTTTCTTTATTTTTTATTAATATTTTTCTTTTCTTTATTTAGATAATTATAACGAAAAATGGTGGATGCAATCAAATGCATTGTATGCAATGTAAACGTGGATTTACATGGAATCCAACAGGACAAGGTTTAATTAAACAACAATAAAGAAGAAAAAAAATACTTTTGACTTTATAAGAATATTATTTTTTATATATAATTTTTGTTTTTTACTTTTAACTTCTTCTTTTTTTAATTCGATAAAATTAAAATAATCAATGTATTCAAATAATCAATAATGTCAATTTTTATTCTTGAATTAGGATAAAAAAATATTATTCTTGTAATTATAATTATAATAACAAAAAAAAAATGTAAAATATACTCAAATTTCAAAAACTATTCTGTTGTTGTTTTTTTTTTTTTTGTTACAAATAAATAATTGATGAAAAAAATCTTAGTACAATTTTATTCAGAGATTACAATTTTGAATAAAAATTAATCTTTAAAATTATTTGTGAATGATAATGAATTTATTTTGTGATTTTGTGATTGAAAATTTAAAAAAATATTCATTGTGTGATTTTTGTGACTAAAATTAAAAATAAAACTGCATTTAATAAATTTGCACTTGAAAATAATAAACAATAAAAAAATACCATTCAAATCATCTTAGATTTTATGTAAGAAAAATATGAATATTTTTCATACGATAAGTAATACAATTATTATCTTTTATTTCAGATACAAAAAATAAGGATTGGATTTGTAACAATTGTTTAATTGTGAATAGTCACTGTAATCAAAAATGTGATTCCTGTAAAACACCAAAACCGAAGTTGAATCAAAATGGTAAATATAAACAAATATTTTTCATATTTCTTAATTTTATTTGATTTTCTTTTTTTTAAAGAAATAAAAAAATCAACATCAGAAGTAAAAGAGACAATATCAAGAGAAACAAAAGAACAATCACCTGGTGGAAATTGTTCTTGTTGTAATGCAAAATTAACACCAAATAATAATTTTTTGGTGGATGAATGTTATCATGTTTTTTGTAAAAATTGTTTATTAGAAGCAATAAATAATACAGTACGTGGTTCTGTTATTTGTCCACTCATTTTAGATGATGATAAATGTAAAGTTGTTCTTAAGGTAATTTCACTCTGGAATTAATTCAATGTGTAAAGATAAAAAAAAAAATTATTTATAGGATCGTCTTATAAAATTAATTCTATCAAAAGAAAAATATGAAATGTATGAAAGACGTTTATTACAAGAAGCGGCTGGAGCAATTGAAGGCTCTTTTCTATGTAAAAAAAGTAAATGTATGGGATGGTGGATTGTTGATGACAATGATGAAGCAACTATGTATTCTTGTCCAATTTGTAATGAATTTAATTGTCTGACTTGTGAAGTAATTTTGATTTTTTAATTCAAATTTTGTACAGAAATTTAACAATGATTTTATTTTAGGCAATTCACACTGGAATGAGTTGTAAAGAATATAAGGATCGCAAAGATGGAAAAATTCCAGATGATGATGGTCCAAAAGTTCAGCAATATTATGCATTGCTGCAGTTGGAAGATAATGAAGTTGTTACCAATACCGAAGAATTTGAATGTGAAATATGCTACGAAGTGTATGAAGCTGGTGAAGGAATAACATTAAGAGACTGTTTTCATGTGTTATGTCGCAATTGTTTAAGTGGAACAATTACAAATTGTGAGGAAGCTGAAGTAAGATGTCCAATGCCAGAATGTAAAAATATTTTACAGGTAAATTGCGGATTTTATTTTAAAATTGTCAATGTTAATTAATATTAATTGTAATCGTTTAAGGAACGTGAAATTCGTGCAGTTATTACGGCTGAAGATTATGAAAAATTTTTAAAAAAATCTTTACAACTTGGACAACAAAAAATTGATAATGGATATCAATGTAAAACACCTGACTGTGTTGGGTGGTGGATTAATGATGAGAATATTAATGAATTACAATGTCCAATTTGTAATGCACCAAATTGTCTTCAATGTCAAGTAAATTTATTTTTATTTTATAAAAATTCTAAGGCATATCTTTTTATATTTAAATTTTAGGCGATTCATCCAAATATGAAATGTCAAGAATATCAGGATAAACTTTTTGCGCAAAATGATCCTGCTGCTCAAGCAACTAAAAAAATGTTTGAGGATATGATTAAATCTGGAGAAGGAATGCATTGTCCTGGATGCAATGTAAATAAATTATATTTTTACTCATTCAGATTATTTTAATTTTTTTTTTCTTTTAAAAGATAATAATTGCTCGAAAGGCTGGATGTGATTGGCTAAAGTGTACAATGTGTCAGACTGAAATTTGTTGGGTTACCAAAGGACCACGATGGGGGAAAAAGGGTCCAGGGGATCTATCTGGTGGTTGTAGATGTAGAGCCAATGGACCATTGTGTCATCCAAATTGTGGCAATTGCCATTAAACATTTGAAATATAAATTTTTTTTACTTTATTTTACTTATATTTGCCAATAAAAACATGTTTTTTCAATAATTTTCTTGTTGCATCAATTTTTACCGCCTAATTACATTCTGAGAATGTTGGTGAACGTACATCGTTTTTTTTAAATTTTTTTTTGTTTTAAAAGTAAAATCGCTGTTCTTCGATTCTTTGTTCTTTCGTAACATGAATTATCTGTGCATGTGTGAGTGTGTTGGTTAATACAATATAAGAGAAAAAAAAAATTATTTGGGTGGGAGAAATTTTTTATTTTATTTAGAGAGGGAGAACAAGTTTTTGGCATCAAAATTGAGAAGAGATTAGATTTATAATAAAAGCAATACACACTACCACTCACACCAACATTTTTTTTTTTACTTTCAAAAACACTTCCACTTTTTCTATACTTTTCATTTCAGTTTCAGTTTATTTTTTATATTTGTGTGGGTTGCGGTATTTTTTATTTTATTATTCTATTTTCATTAAATTCTGACTAAATAGTGTTCAGACTTTACCTCAGTATTGTTTTTAATTTTCAAGAACCAAGAAGTAAGTAAGAATCTTTATTAGTTAGAAATAAATATAAATCATAATAAATGATAATAGTTACTTTAGTTATTCTTCTCATATTTCTACCTGTTGAATTTAAAAAAATATATACTGCGATAAAAATATGGAAACCACCGTTCGTTAATAACCTTATTTTATTCGTATTTATAATTTCTCCTATACTAGTACATATTTACATAATAATAAAGAAAATGTTTGTTAATTACAAAAAAATAATAGTTTTTTGAGGTTAAATGATCTGTCTAATTTCTCCGCTTTTTCTTTGCAATTTTTTTTTTACAAAATTATTTATTGTTTATAGATTAAAAATGGATCAATTGTTTCCAAAATCACAATCGTTAAAAGATTTGCCACAGTGTAATTCATTTATATTTAAATCAAACAGTTTAAACAATTGTTTTCTATCACCAAAAACTCTTTCAAAACCAAATAAAATTCAGATGACAACGCCAAGAAATAGGTTAATACCAAAAAAGACTCTACAAGTTGAAAAAGATAATAACAGCGAAGAATGCCCATTTAAAATGATTCCTTTAACATCAAATAAAAATGAAATCATTGATGTTAATATTGAAAATAATTTTAAACCAGAAGAATTAAATAATAAATTATTACACTCTGACGGAAATAAAGAAAATGATGAGAGAAATAATGAAGCTTCTAGTGAAGAATTATTAAGAATAAAATCATTAGAAATGGAAATAATGCAATTAAAAGTTAAAATTCATGAACAAATGAATAACAAAAATAATGATTTTCAAGAATATTATTTTAAACATTCAACTCAAATGTTAAATAATTTACAATCATCAAATCAATTTATTATTCAAATTTCATTGAATTTACAAAGAGAAATGGATGAAATGAGAAATGCTATAAAGGATTTAACACAAATTTTGATTAACAGCATGCAGGTACAATTGCATGAAAAAGAACAGAAGACGAATTCAGTGAATGTAGTTGAAAAATCTGCAACAGGTATTTGATTAATGTTTTAATCAAGAAATATTTATTAAAACTAACTTTGTTAAAATTTTCTAGATTTTATTGGAACCGCAATCAATGTTGATAGTGGAGCTACTGTTCATAAACAAAAATTAGTTGAAAATATTAATGCCTTCTCAACCAAAAAGATTGTTCCGAACGATTTAAAAATAGTAAGTAATTTTGTTTTCAATCACATAACCATTTTTTAATATTATGATTTTGATTATAGCTCAAAAATGCTGAAGTCAACAAAAATAATTTATTAATTAATACTGTTGAATCAGAGATTAATAAATCTGATATATTGGATGAAACTATTAAAAACCTAACTCAACAAATAATAGATAGAAAAGCATTTATTTCTAAGGAATTATTGAGAGAACCTAAATTGGTCGAAATTGAACCGGAATCAGCAGGTCAATTCCAATTTCCTGTTAACAATGTAAGTTAAAGAATTTTTCTTAGTCATATTTATTTCTTTGTTTAAACAAATTTTTAGTCAATGATTCAGAAGTCTGGATTATCAAGATTCGAAAATGGTCCAGCACTTTCACAAATAAAACAAAACATTGAAGATGATGATAACAAAACATTGGGTACTGGAACTAAATCAGAAATAAACGAAAATAAAATTGCGCCAAATAAATGGGCATGTGAATTTTGTACTTTTGTCAATCATAAGAAGTTTTGGACTTGTAAAATTTGTCGAAAATCAAAGAAACAAAAACCTGGCGAACTTTTAATAGAAATATGTGACCAAGAGAGCGATAGTCCAGAATCTTTTTCTATTGATGCTGATAGTTCAATTGATTCAGAAACTGCTTCAGGATCAACAATTTGGTCATGCAAATCGTGTACTTTCAGAAATACTTTAAATACCGTTTCTTGCGATGTTTGCTGTTGTTTACGAAATCCAACCACTACTATAGTAGAAAATAATCCCTTGGATCATCTAATATTATAAAATATTAAATAAATAATTTTCTCTTCTCTTAATAAATGATTTTTGATAGAATTTCTTAAATATATGAATTTTTTATTTTAATATGCATTTGTGAAATTATTTTTTTGTACCATTAAAAATTTTCAAACTTAAATAAAATTTCTATCATATTTCAATATTTTTCTATGTTTTTTTAATTTGGCATGTTGAAATTTCGATGTTTATTAGTTTTGAAAATCTGGCAACACAGAATTAGCTATATAAAATTGATTGTCATTTTTGCTTGCAAAATTTTGTTTATTAAATTTTTTCAAAATATTAAGTGTTATTCTTCTTTGAAAGTATTGAAATCAAAAATATCTTAAAATGGTAAGTTTCAATAAATTATTTAATGATTATTTGTTTCCTTATGATAAAGTTCTATTTCTATAAAACAAAATTTGAATTTTGAGGTTATCTCAAAAATCATGACAATCGGGTATTTATTTTATTTTTATTGAAAAGTAATTGTATTATTTATATTTTTATATAGGAATCATCAATTAAATATCAATCATCTATGCCAGATACATTTAAATTATCTCAAAATCATTCAGGACCTTCCGATGAAAGTTGTGCTGTTCAATTAGCTGTCGTACATCCATTAAAAGATTCAGAGGCTAATGTAATAATATTATAGTGTTGTTCACACTTTTGTCATTTTTTAAATCATAATTATTTTATAGTATGATAAACATCAACATAATCTAAGTCTACAAATGCTTCGTAAATGGGAGGGTTTATCTGCTCCGTTGAAACTCACTATGGAAATGCAGGCTACAAAAAAAGTTGGTCATTTACCATTTTTGCATTCAAGGTGAATTTTTTTTTTAATATTTTTGTTTTAGAATCGATTAATAATTTCTTAATAATTACAGCAACGCATCATTTGACTCATTAACCGGAAGAGATGAAACCATTGATTTTTGCGATTTTCTAGGATTACCAGAAAATTCTGGTGTATCCAGACAACCACATGTAGTAATGGAAAAAACTTTGGGAATATTTTAAATGAAAAACTTGTATGTTTAGTTTTACATGATTATTAAAACAATATACATAATTATAAATAAGAATATTATTCAACAATTTCTTTTATTCTTAACCGACATATTTTTTTTACCTCATTAATTCCAATTTGAATTTCTCGTTCAATATCATTTTCAAGTCTTTCAGTGATTCCCTTTAAAATTGCTTCTGCTTTATTTTCACGAGCACAAATTACAAATGGAAAACTAAATTTCAATTTATATCTAAAAAGAAATAAAATATTTTGAAAATTGTATTTGACTCTTAGATGAAAATTCACAGTTCTTAATTATTCTTACTTTTCATTAAGTTCATTTAATTTCACTTTATCAGCTGGTATCATTTTATCTAATCCAGCAGAGCTCTGTTCAAATGTTGATTCTGTTGTAAGTTCTCCATGTTCTGCAAGTTTACCAGCTAAATCAGGATGTAATTTTAATATTTTCAATTTACCTAGAATTAAAATACGAAAAATAAATAATTTAGACAAAAAAATAATAAAACTTTAAAGTCCATTAAAAGATAAAAAAAAAAATCTAATCTCACTATCAATTCCTAATTGATCTAAATATCGATCAAATGAATTTAAAAAAAAATCAACACTTGAGAATGGACTTAATGCAGCAATATAAATAGCAGCTTCTGGCCAAAATTCAATAACATTTATAAATTTTTTATGAAATTCAAATGTTGGAAGTTCATTTAATTCTTTCAACGTTAATTTATTTTGTGTCCTTGCAAACAGAATAAAAGAAATTAAAACATATTTCAATAAAATTAAAATTAAAAATTCTCTTACATATTTTAAATCAGTTTAATTTATGATGATATAACACAGACACTGGACCAAAATTAAAATTACTTTTTAGATTTAGAATGAATTGTGAGTATAATAAAAATGATAAACAAATGACACGTTACGTTCTATTGCTCAAAACTCAATTAAACTCAAATTACAAAACTTAAATCATTTCACTTTTATTTATTTTAAAGAATATTTTTGCTTCGTTATCATTTAATTATAATTATTATTTTTTTTTTTTACGTTACAAATACAGAAAAAGAAAAACCTACATATTTTACATTTACAAAATTCATCAACACAATCAAAAAAGGCAAGGTTGAATGGAAAGTTTTGTTTTAAATTTTTTTTTTTTATTTTTATGTTTTTTAAATTGTTTTTTTTTTTTGTATTTTGAACGCAACTATAATTTTCTTGTGTTTTTTTTCTTATTTCTCTAATATTATTTTGAAAGATTATTAAAATATTTTTCTTTTTTCATTCTACCAGAAGAATAAATAGTCTGTTTGTATGTTATTAAATAAAATGCAATTATCAATTTTTATCTTTTGTTTATATTTTAATTTTTTTTTGTTTGTAAAAAAAAAATGGAAATAAAGAGAATTTGGTGAAAATTTTGTTTTTTTTTCGTAAAAAAAAAATATTTTTTATTAAAAGAAAAATTAATTTAAATTATTTTATGAAATTTATTTTAAAGAACTTGATTTAATACATTTATTCGGAACAAACATTTATTTATAAAATTCGTGCTCTTGTTCATCCTTTTTAATATTATTCTTGTATCCTTTCTCAAAATCTTTAGCCAAAACAATGTATCTGTGAAAAAAAGAAGAGTTAATAATTTTGTTTTATATGGGAAATTTATGAATTTCTAATAATACCTATTTTCTCTAACGGCATGCATACCAGCCTCTTGGCAGATTGCATTTATATCAGCACCAGATATTTTATCAGGTCGTGCAACATAATCTTCTAAATCAACGTCCTCGGATAAATTCATTCTTGTTGTAATTGTTGAAAATACTAAACGTTTTTGACGTCTAAAATTGAATAAATTTTTTGTAATTTTTTTTTACAAGAATAGAGTTTATTAAATAATCATACCTGTCTGGTAGAGGAAATTCTATTTTACGATCAAGACGTCCTGGACGTAATAACGCTGGATCTAATGTATCAGCACGATTAGTTGCCATTATAACTTTAACATTTGTTGTTTGATCAAAACCATCCATTTGATTAAGTAATTCTAACAAAATACGTTGTACTTCACGGTCAGCACCAGTTTGGGCATCAAAGCGTTTTGTTGCAATTGCATCAATTTCATCAATAAAAATAATTGCAGGTGAATTTTCTTTTGCCAAACGGAAAACATCACGAACCATACGTGGACCTTCTCCCAAATATTTCTGAACAAACTCTGAACCAACAACACGAATAAATGCAGCTGTAGTATGATGAGCCACCGCTTTAGCCAACATTGTTTTACCACATCCAGGTGGTCCATACATAAGAACACCACGAGGTGGATCAATACCAATTTGCTTATACAATTCGAAATGAGTTAATGGAAGCTCAACTGCTTCACGAATTTCTTGTTTTTGCATATCCATTCCTCCGATATCAGCGTATGATACATCCGGTTTCTCATCAGGTTGTAACATTGAAATTGAGCTATCAGCCTCTGGTGGAAGAACATCAACCAATGCATTGCTGTGTTTATGAAGTGCAACACTTGCTGATGGCTTAAGAAGTTCGCGATCAATTGTTGATAAAATTCTAACATAATAATTTGATCCAGTCGTTGAACCAACTATTCCAGTATTCTACATAAAATAAATAGAATAATTTTATTAGATAAAAAAATATTTCGGATGTTATACCTGATCAACAGCTTCTAAAAATTGTCCAATAACCAACGGAACAGATTGAATTCGTTTAACTTCTTCTTGCGCATGTAAATATTCTTTTTTTAAGTTTCTTTGTTCATCCTTTATATATTCTTCCTGTACTTCCAGAAATTCTAACATTTTTTGTAATTTCTAAAAAAAATATATAACAAAAGAATGAGGTTATGATGTAAATTTTTACGAAAAAAAAACCCAACCTTATATTTCGTATAAAGATCTTCCATATCTAATTCATCTAGAGAGCTTTGGGCCCCATCTTTCACAGGTTTTGAGTCAGTGACTTCATCCTAAAAAAGTAAAAAAGATTTTGACTTGTCATCTTTTGTTCTCGTATGAAGTTTTGCATTAAAATTAAACAAATTTATAAATAAAATGAATATTCACAATGCATAAAATTGGTTTATATTGAAATACTTACTTTATCTGGCATAATTACGTCTGTATCTGCCATTTTACTCAAAAGAAACAATAATATTATTAATTTAATATATTTCTATACACAAATTATGACTTGTGGAAATTTGACAATACTTAAGTTAGCCGTGATTGAAGAATTAATATTACAGCGGATCGGCAAAAATGTAAAAATGTGTGCGTTCTGAAAACAAAATACCTTTGACTATGTAGTAATGGAGCAATAGATTTTTTTTTTCAAATTGTACACTATAATTAATTATAGTTTAATCAATTAATAATTTATTAATTAATTAATATTAATTTAAAAAAAAGGTGTTGCTTTAATTACTCATTATATATTTAACACTATAAATACTTTGTTTTTTTTATTTATTATTTTTCCCTGATTATTTTAAGAATTTTTCTTTAAAAAATTATTCTTTATCATAAAATTGATGTTCATGAAAGTTTTGATGAACTTGCAAAATTTAACAAAATATTATTTAGTCGTTATTATTCTCAGATTTCAAGAAATATATTTTTTATGTACATTATTACTATAGAATAATTATGTGTACATAATTAATAAATAATTAATTATTACAAAATAAATTTGATATTGTTTTGATTGTCGCTATTGGATGGTGTTAATTTCGTTGTCGGTTATCTTTAGTACATTGTATTAAACCAACAAACTATTCTATGTGCAAATCACCCATTTTAAAAATAATATATTATTGTATTCGGTCAAACAATGTCATAATATTGGTACAATATAATTGACAAATATAATATTATTTTACCTACTATACAATAATTTAGGATATTTTTCCTTTTATATATTTATGTACAAAAATTTGTTATATTTGTCGGCAAAAGATCAATAAATAACTTTTTAACTCAAAACCCCCATAAACAACTTAATAATTTTCAATAGGCCAAAACAAACCAAGGTCACGAATTCTGTGAAAAAAAAATTATTTAAGGATGTGCGACTTTTCAAAGGTCCAAAAAGGAATAAGCAAGAAATAAGCAATAGAGAAAGAAAAAAAAAACATTAAAATCAAAACTTTAAGATCACAGTCAGACAAGACAGAAATAGGAAGCTATGCTAACAACTTCTTTAACGCACAGCTAGAAGTATTTAAATTTAATTGATTCTATTTATGAGCCTAATTTTATGATAAGAATATTGCACATATAATATTCAAAGCCATTTGGGAATATAGATCAACACTATTTATTTATACTCAAAATAAGTACGTTCCTAACCCATATTCATATAACAAGCATGACATAAATTTATGGTCAGTGATATAAAAACTTAAACATTAAATTTTATATTACGACAATCACATAACAATTTTCTAAACAAATCAACAAAACATTTTGTGTTATTTTATCACAAAACAAAACTGGTATACGATTAACAATGACTTTCAGTACCAAAAAGCCTGACTAAAACAGCTCCCAAATGGACACCAAGTATATAGAAGTGAAATAATATATGTTGGAATGGGGTTCATCAAAAAAAAAAAAAAAACTTAAAAGGGAATGAGATTTTTGTCATTGTCTGAGATTAAAGGGGATGAAAGAAGAAAAAAAGAACAGCAACAAAATATATAGAACATGGGAGTGTTGTAAAAGTTTAACTTTAACTTTAACACCGAATAGTTTTATTTAACTAAAGAGGAAACTTTTGTGAAAAAATAAATTGTATTTTCATTCTAAAAGGAAAAAATATTGTTTTTGTGTTAACGCGTTTCAAAAAAAAAAAAAAAAAACCAAACAAAAAACAAAAAACAAAAACAGAAAAAGTAAAATACAAAAAAAGAAAAAATCAACAGAATTGAAATGCATAAAATATTAACTTTATAAAACGAATATTTTCCTATACTATTCATCAACTAGTTTTGAAAATATCTCAAAAAATTCTCTTGAGATTATAGAAGAGCCACTTCTTTGTAAATTACCCACATGAGAATAAAATATACCAACTGAAATGAACATATACACATATATACATTTATCCCTTTATACATTTTTAGTATATATAATTTTGTATGAAGTTCTTTTAAGAAGAAGAATATCAAAGGAACTTTAACTAAAATTTTATATGTATAAGAAAATTACAAAAAGTAATCCTTTTATTTATAATCTTTTAAACAACAATTGTTCAGTATATGGTAATTTACCTTTATATAATCGATATAAAAACCAATGTAATTAAAACGTAGCATGCAAATCAAATTACATTCCAATTATTTAGTGCCAGAGCAATTTCACTTAGTCGCATAAATCCCAATTAAATAAATATCTGAACTTCAGTATGCAATTAATAATTAATGATATTTTCAAAAATCAATTTAATATTGAATTGGAATTTATCTATAAAAACAATATACAATTCCATATACTAAATAAGTAAATTCTTAAGTTTAAATCAATTATCCTTGTACCCTTTTCTTCTATCCCCATTTTTTTCCTATATAGGATTCGTTTAAATATAAGAGTTATGGTTTTAGCGGGTGCTAATTAAAACTAATTAAAGATACAATTAAAGATAATATAGAATTTTTATTATAAGTTAACTTTTAAGCAAAAAGACTAAATGAATAATTTTTGATTTCAGTACTAAACTTATGGCAAGGTTCATATGAAATAAAAATAAAATGTTTTTAGAATGAATTTTGTATTAAAAAAAAAACAAACGAAAGATTATAAAGTTAGACATCAAATATCAATAGTTTCTTCTTCTTGACTCCGTATCAAGTGATTGTTTTTTTTTGGCTTTTTCCTATCCAACTCCTATCCATCTTATATCATAGTTTAATAAATATTAGTCCTGAATGATGAGAACTTCTCGAAAGTAAAAAAAAAGTACTTTGACATTTTAATAAAAACAAAAAAAAAAAAGGGTTATGAAGGGTTATAAATTGTGTTGTTTTTATATTTAAACTGAGAATTAAAAGTTCTGTTTTATAAATCTTAAAAGTTCTAATTAATTAATTAATTTATAACAGTTGTATTAATTAATCATAATTAGACATCAAAATAAAAAACCAAAAATGAAATTTAAAATGTGTAGAATGGAAATAAAATTTTTTTGTTATCATTTTATTAGAAGCAACAAAAATTTTTTAATATAAATATATAGATTTATTTGAAAGGACTTGATAAATAGAGTGAAACAATATTTTGTTTCACTCTATTTGTTTGTTTTTCCTGCGGCCAAAAACATAATTATTTAATGTGAATTTCCTATATTCTGTATTTTTATTGTAATGTAATTTTGTTTCTGTCTCTCACAGTTTTTTTTTTTTGTTTCATCTCATAAAAATTTACATTTTTGTATACACACATTTTTTTAATGGAATAAATAATAAAAATTATTAAAGGAAAAAAAAAACAAACAAACAAAACAACAACAACAACAACAACAACAACAACAACAACAACAACAAAACACAAAATAATTGAAACCAATCAACACAACAACGGGATGTAATTTTTTTTTTAGTTTTCTCTTATTATAAAATTGTCATTCCAATTAAATTCCTACACACATACATTTGTATAATATACGCAACAACACACTCACATTCTATACTCACCATATAATAATATATGTCTACCTATAATTACATCTTTCTGTTGTTGTTGTTGTTGTTGTTGTTGTTGTTGTTGTTGTTGTTGTTGTTACTTTATTTATTTATAAATTTAATTCCAACTATTCTTACCTTTGATATAAAAAAAAAAAAATATTATTCCAACAATTCCTAACCTAAAACGTTAACTTTATTTTTATTTTTTGTTCCGTTTGTACATTTTCTGGTTTTCTATTTTACAACTTAATTGCTGCAGTTGCAGAGTCACATTTTTTTATGTGTTTTTTTTTCTTTCATTTTTCATTTTTTGTTTTTGTTGTGTTTCTTTTTTTCCCCCACCCCGCTTTTTTTTTTTTTTCTTTTTCTTCTTTTTTATTCCGATTCACATTTAACAAGCAAAAATGTAATGGAAAAAAACAACAACAACAAAATTAACTATAAAGGAAAAATCATTTATTGGTGGTTGTAAAATATATAGAAAAAAAAAAAAAACTAAAAATTATTCCTTTTTTTTCTTTTCATTTTTCCTTCTTTCATTTTGTTGTTGTTGTTGTTGTTGTTGTTAAATTGGTTTCTTTCTGTTGTCATTATTTATTATTATTTGTTGTTGTATTTTGATGGGTTTAGTTTTTTTTTAAACTTTAAAAACCATCAGCTTTTTTTGGTCATCTCACTGATATTTTTGTCTTATTATGTACCGCGCGGATATATAAGTTTTTTTTTTTTAGTTTACAGAGGTTTACAGGTGTGTATTCAACATTTTATTTGTTTGAAAATAAGACAAGAGAAGACAAGACAATTATGGAGACACAAAACAAGTGTATATTTTTAGTGTAGGTACGTTTTAACGATGTCATGTACTTTAGGGACTCTGAACTTAATATTTTTTGTCGATCTTATATATACATACCAGTCTTAAAAGTATATGTAGCTTTAATGTGAAGCTTTTCGTTGAACATTTTGTTAATTTAAAATAAAAAGATAGAACGAAGATAAATATATTTGACCTGATACTTATCTGGTACTTATTATATTTTATTTCTATATATGGATCCAAATGTATGGCTGCTGATCATAACGTATAAAATGGGATCCAAATGTATGGCTGCTGATCATAACCTATAAAATAAGAATATAGAAATAGTGTACAATTTTAATTAAACCGATTGATATGACTATTAATTAGAAATTACGGTATTGTCGGAAGAGGGTTTTAAAAAAACTGTAAAGTCTTTATAAAAACCTGATGGATTTTATATGCGGTTTACTTAACTTTTAAATCGTATTGGTTGTACCAAATAAATAAATAAATAAATATTGACGATTTTTTAGTTTATTACAGAAATGAATTTAAATGAAAATTTCTGTATATAAATCCCATTTTGTTCCATTTAGACGGTTTTGGGTATTTATTTATTTTTTTTGTTTTTTGTGAAAAGAGTTAATTTAGTCGACACCCTTTTGTTTTGATGAATATCATTTTTTTTTAACTAATAATAAAAATTATAAAGAACAGATGTGACGAGTGACGAGTGACGTAAATCATCTTCACTTATATCGATAATTACATATACACAAAAAATATTCTTTAAGAAATTAAAAAAAAAAAATAAAAAATAAAAAACAATCTGATTATTTTTCTATCCCAAAGATTTAAATAAAGATATTCATTCATTTATTTATTTTAGATTTACAACCTTCTTTTTTTTTTTTATAATAAATTTATGTGTCTGTGTGTGTGTGATTGTGTGTTTGTCTCTCTCTGTGTTTTATATTTTCTATAAGAAAGAATAAAGAAATAATAATAATAATGCCGACAGAACAAAAAAAAAAAGAAAAAAGAAACAAAATGAAAAATGAAGTTCAATAAATCAATAATAATAATAATTTTTATTTAAAAATATTTAATAGGTTCTATCTATATAACTTAATTAAAAATAAAAAAAAGAAGAATCTTTTAAATGTAAAGAAGTATGTGTGATTAATTTTTGTTTTATATATAAAAATATATTTTAAAGTTGAAATAATTTTAATCGTTTTTATTTTATTGTGGGCATTTCTATATTTTGTAGATAAATTGAAACACATTTGTTTGTTTTTTTTTTTCTTGTCTCTTAATTGACTTCATAGATTTTGATTTGATGTTTTAAAAAAAAAAAAGATCTTTAGATTGACAATCGAAACAACAACAAAAAAAAAAATAAAAAAAAAATTACCTGAAAATTTGAACGGTTTGAATTGGTTCGTTCACTTTTTGGGACGGAGCCATTTTGTTTTTCGTACACTTTTTTCTTTCTGCTTTTGAACTTGAAAATATTTGACAGAAAAAGAAACAAAAAAAAAAAAAAGAAATAAAGGAAAAATTCAGTTTTAAAATTTTTTTTTTAATTTAATTTTTATTTTAAAATAAAATATTTACATTAGAAATTAATTGAAATTTTTTAAAATATATATATTTTATTATGTATATTACCTTAAATTATTTAATTATTTAATTAAATTATTTATTTACAGCAAATTATTAAAAGTAATTATGAATTTATGAATAACAATTTTTTTAACCATTTTTTACCATATTTTTTTTTTATTCATTTTTATGTAATAAGAGGCAATTTTTTTTTTTACAACCTAAAATACACTTTCAGTGTAATAATTACAATTTTTTTTTGTTATTTGTTTGTGTGTTTTCTTCTTCTTCCTTTTTTTTGTTTTAAGTTAAAATTTATTTTTGATTTTTATCGATTATTGGGTAAAGTTTTTTTCTTTTTTGCACACGTGCCGAGTGAAAGTCATTTTGGTTAAATTTTAAATTTTAAATTTTTTATGTTTTTCATTTTTCTTTTTCATTTAATTTTTTTTTTTTTTGTTTTTAATTTTTAATTTTTTTTTAATTGATCTAAAAAATATGTAAGTGAAGGCACAATATATACGTCTATTTTATAAAGTAAATATTTATTAATTTATTATAATTTTTAGGTAATTAATTAATTTATATGTAAAGATTTGTTATTATGACTAATAAGACAGCACAAATTGCACGTTTTTTTTGATGATGGAAATGAAAATTTTTGTAAATTAAAAATTTTGTAAATTAAAAAAAAAATTTTTAATCAATATTTTATAATTTTTTTTTTTTCTGTTAGATCTTCAATTAATTGTTTTTATGAAATTACAAAAGGATATAAATATATAACAACTTATGAGGATTAATGTTAAAGTTAATTAATTACAAGAAATTTCAAAATAATTAAATAAGTCAAATATTTCGATAATGTGACAATTAAAAACAAAGAAAGAAAGTCAATTTTAATAGGATAAGATTTAATTGGGATTATCTAAAATCGTTAAGAAATTCAACAAAGAAAAAAAAAAACAAAATTTAAATGTAAAAAAAAAAATAATCACTTTATTTATCGGAAACTCATATTTGTTGTTGTTGTTGTTGTTGTTTTTGTTTAAATCTTCTTCTTTTAAAAATAAAATAATTTCTTACACAATAAATGAAAAAAATTGATTAATGTTTAAAATGTTCTATAAATCAAATAATTTATACAGCGGCTGTATAGAAAAATGATATAAAATTCACAAAATTGTTACAAATTTTTAAAATTTTAAACGTTTTTCTGTTTGTTTGTTTTTTTTTTTCTTTATATAAAAACAAAAAATCCACTTTCATTGTATTTTGCTGTTTTTCCTACCGACGGAATAATCATAAATTTTTGCATATGAATAAATTATTTATTTATTAAATATTTTTATGACATTTTAATTAATGTAAAAAGGTGAAAATATTTTTTATAAATATAGAATTAAATTGCAGTAATTTATTTTTCTAATTTTTATATATAGAAATTATTATTTACATTTATTTTATATAGACACATAAAACCGCGTTAGTGTGTGTGTATGTGTGTATGTGTGTGTGTGTGTATGTGTATGTATTAAATTCTTGTTTTGCATTACACCACACATGTTTTTTTGTTCTTCTCTTCTCTTGTTTTTTTTTTTTTTTTAAAGTGACAGTTCAGAATAACAATTTTTACACAAATAAATAATAATATTTAAAAAGGTTAAGTTCACATATACAAAAATGTTGCCAATAATAATGAAAAGAAAAAAAATTAGTTTTTTTGTGACGTCACATCTATATAATAGTTCCAGCCTACCATTCATTTCACATAAAAAAAATTGAAGTGACAGAAGTGAAGAAGTGAACATTTTGTGTTTATGTTTTTATTTTTATAATTTTTTATGTTTTTTTATAATTTTTATGTTTTTTATTTTTGTGTTTTTTCTTCTTTAATAAAATTAATATTTGAAATTTTTATTATTACAACATACAACAATTTTTTTTTTATCTTTTTTCTCTTTAATCTTTAAAATAAAATATTATTTTTAAACCCTTAAAATTTTATTTACGATTAATTAAAAGTTTCAACATTAAACGAAACGTATAGAAAGGAAAAAAAGAAAAAAAAACGGTGAAGGAAGGGTTGGGGGGGGTGGGGTGGTTATGGAGAAAAATCACTTATTTACATTTTTAAACTATTTTCTAATATAATTTAATTTTATCCACTTATTTATTAATGTTAAAATTAAAATTTTTTTTAAATATATTTAAAAATTTTTAAGAAAAAGGAAAAAAAAAAAAAAGAATTAAAATTATAATTTTTGCACTTTTATTAATTATTTAATTATTTCTATCATTCATAATTGTTTATTTATTTTTAATTTTTAATTTTTAATTTTTCATTTTTTTTATTTTTAAATTTAAATTTAAATTTAAATTTAAATTTGTTTTTTATTTAATTTAATTTATTAATTATTATTTTTTTTTATTTTTGATTGCACTTGAAAAACATTTTTATTAATTTAGTTCATTTTATTTTATTTTATTTTAATTAATTTTTTTTTTAAAATGTTTTTGTTTATTTTTTAAATAATAAATTGGGACGGTTATTTGAAGTAAAATTAAAATTTTGTTTCTTTTTTTTTACATTACAATTTTTTTTTTTATTTTTTACTATAAAAAAAAAAAAGTTCTGTCTCTTTGAGATTAATAATAAGAAAAGAAGAAAATAAAAACAGAAAAATCTCACAAATATCAATTTTAATTTAATCTTAATTTATAAACAAAACAAACAATGGTTGGTGTGTGTGTCTGTGTGTGTGTGTGTGTGGACTTTTAAATATTTTTTCTTTTTGTATGAAATAAAATATGGATCCATTTTTGCCAATTTATTTTGCACATTTTTTATTAATTAATTAATTAATTAATTAATTTATTAAAAAATAAAAGAAGGCAGATTTTTTTTGTTTTTGTTTGTTTTGTTTTTTATGTATAATAAAATATTATATAAATTTTTGTTGTTGTTGTTTTTTTATAATTAAATAATATATAAGAATAAAATATAAATAACACAATAATTAATTAATAATTGTAATTCGGATTGAAATTTTACTTAAAGCTCAAATTTTGTTGTTGTTGTTGTTGTTGTTGTATAGGAAAACTATTGTCATTTGTTTTCATTTGTTTTCATTTGATGATAAATCATAATTTTCCATTTTTCATCAACAAACTAAAAAAAAAATTAGCAAGACGTCGCCAAAAACAAAAATTAAATATAAAGAATTTCAAATAAAGAAATTAATTAAAATTATTTTTTTGTAATTAAACTTTTTTTTTTCTAATAAAATGTTTTTCTTTTGTTTTAAAATTGGCGTAATATTTTTTTTTTTTTTGTCTTAAGTAAAATATTTTCTGAGCACAAAATTATTGTTAAAAATTCAAATAATAATAATAGAAAAAAAGAAAGGTATCTAATTAAATTAAAATTAATCACAAAATAATACTAAAAAGGAAAAACAACAAAAAAAAAAGAAAAAGAAGAAAATGAAACCAAATTTATTGTATATAATTTAATTTAATTTAATTTAATTTAATTTAAAATAAATTCATCTTTATCATAATTATTATTATTATTATTATTATTGTTATTATTAAATGTATATTGATTCGGTCAGATACTGAGTGCTGTACCAGAATTAACTTGTGATACTGTCTGATGTAGATGTTGTGTTGTTGGTACATTTAAATGACTATGATGTAATGGATGATGATGATGATGATGATGTAATGCCATTGAACTCATACCCATACTCATAGCACTCATTTGATGTAATGCTGGATGAAAACCAGGTTCTACTTTTGGTTTTATATCTAATATTGTTTGATTATGTTGTTGTTGTGTTAATGTTGTTGTTTGTCCACTTGGATTATCTTCACGTTTTTTTGATATTTTACGTTCTTTAGCACGACGATTTTGAAACCATATTTTCACTTGACGTTCAGATAATTGTAATGATTGTGCTAATTCTGTTTTACGTCGAATTGTTATATAACGTGATGTATGATATTCTTTTTCTAATTCTAATCTTTGATAATCAGAATATACAACACGATATTTATCTTTTGTTCGAGTTTTACCTGAAAAATTAAAAATAAAAATTAATGAATTTAGTAATTTTTTTTGTTTTTGTTTTAAATTAAAAACAATTAAATTATATTTAAAATTATTATAATATGAATACAATTGAAGACAATTACAAACATTCTGCTAGACAGCAAAAAAAAAAAGAAGAAAGTAAAATAAAATAAAATGTATACAAAGAACAAAAACAAAAAATAAGTAAATGGGAATTTTTATAGATTAATATAAAGTGAATTAGGCGATTGGCACAATCAATTTTATAGCAAATAAAGAAATAAAGAAGAATTTCATCAAAATTAATCAATTATAAATTTTTAGCAAACTTAACTACAAACTTAACTAACTTAATTATAATTAAATTTTTGAGTTAATTTTTTTATTTCTGTTTTGTTGCAATCAAAGAGTTAAAGTCAACAATAATAATCTTTTTTGTCATATTGTTGCGTATGCTCTCTCGCATATAACAAAATATAGAAAAATGTTTATTAGAAAACTTTAAAAGTTTCTTACTTTTTTTTTAAATATAGAATTTAGATAAGAAATTTATTAGAAATTCACGGTTTTATTTCTTTGGTATCGCATCATACGTGTGTGGTTAAAAATTAGGTAAACTATTAAATAAAAGTTAAACATCCTTTTACAAAATTTTTATCTAAAATTGTTTACTTTTTGTTGTGTTTTATTTTTTTTCTTCTTCTTCTTCTTCTTCTTCTTCTTCTTCTTCTTCTTCTTCTCCTTCTTCTTCTTCTTCTTAATGTTTTTGTTTATTGAGATATATTTTCTATACATCTATGATGAATTTATATACCGACGGACGTCTCTCGTTGTTATAAAGATAATTAATTTTCATAAAAAAAAATTGTTGATAGAACTTCTAAAAGAATTTTTTGTCAATTTTGGAATGGTTGGGCATATCCATGAGACAAAACTCTACAATTTATATCCAAATAATTCTAACGGAAAAACCTGATAATTTCAATTGAAATTATAAGAATAGAAAATTGTATCCTTCAATAGAAAATAGCAAAAATCATTTTTTTAAAATTAAAAAATGAAAATTATGAGCCCACAGAGTATTGGTCTAAGGTGTATTGAAATCAATAAAAAAAAATTGTATATAGATTCAACGATGTGTCTGGTGGGCTATCTTGAAAAGTACCAAAAATACAAAATTTCCACTGAAATGCAATTACTGGACTTTAAATCAACACTTTTCACAAAACAAAGTCCCAAAAAAAATTTAAACAAAAAAAAAAAAATGTTGATTCTTTGTGAAGAAAAAAATATAAAAAAAAAAAGAAACTAAAACATCATCATTTTTATTAAGTAAATCTTTCTCTTGTCTTTATCGTTATTTTTGTTTATTAATGGGTTTTTTTTTTCTGTGATTATTTTGATAATATTGTTGACAATTAAATTCCGCTTTAATTTTTTAAAAAAGGCAATTTTATAATGTCACGTAAGTAAATACTAAAGAAAAAAAAATCATCAAACAAAAAACAAAAATTTTTCAGAGATGTGTTTTTTTTGGGTACTAAAACGCAGACAACACAAAATATAAATAAATATTTAAATATTTAAATATTTTGTTTTTTTTTTTTTTTAAAATAAAAGTAAAAAAGAATTTTAACAAAAAAAACCTGCGATGAAAACAGAATTATTATTTTCTTCTCTCTATGATTAAAAAACAAATTTTGCGTCAATTATGCGGACTTTTTGTTGTTGTTGTTGTTTTATTTTTTTATAAGAATATTTACTTATTATTTTTATGTAAGTTAAACTTAGATTTTAATGAAAAATATATAAGCGCAGGAGGCAATGCACCGAATAATAGGATTAAAAAATTGCATGTGCAGATGCTAGAGTTGGTTCAGAAATCACCTCAAAAAAAAAATAGATCTCCAAGGGTGGATATAACCGAAAGGTTGTTTGCCCTTGTAAAATAAAATAAGTAACTAATTCAAGCTTGTAAATTGTTTCTAACTAATTTCAAATAAGTTGTGACCAGTTAAAGATTATGGGCGGTAACCCCCTTTAAATATTTCAGCTGTTATAATTTTGTATTTATCATTTAATTATAATTTTTCTAATCCACTTAAAATCTCATTTAAGATTTAACCCTTTACTTCCTAACAAATAAATCCGACGGAAGAAATTCTGATCCATATACAAATATACGTTGTTATAATTTTTTTTTAATACATTTTATCAATTTATTCTTATTTAATGAATTAATCATAAGAAAAAACATCAAAAGAAAAAACTTCCCGATACAAAAAAAAAAAAAATCCATTTAAATCTTTTAATTCAAATAAACAAATAATTTATCAAAAAGTTCATAATTTCACAATTGAAGAAAAGAGTGAACAAAATAAAAAAAAAACGAACAACTTTACTGGGCATAAATGATTTGAAAGAAAATCAAAAAAAGGCCAACAATTTTTGACATATTTAAAACCGACAAAAGAACCGATTGATTGATAATAATTGTCTATGGATTATCAGATTTCCTATAAATATGTGTAACCCAACGTAAATGGGATTTGTTTATGTTAGACTTAAAGAGTTTTGTTATTTTACACATTTTGTTACACATATTTGTAACTTGTAAACATCTGGCTTCTTAAACTTTTTCCCATTTTCGCCAATTCAATTTGATTCGATATTTGAAAAATGTTTGATTAAAATTCAGTTTCAATATTTAGTGTAGGACGAATCTTCGGAAATAATTCGCAGTTTTTCATATACTGATCAAATGGTGTCAATTGATTATTTGTGAATTTCTGTTCTTGATCGTAGGCCACAGTTTGAGAATCAGGCAGACACTATACGCATATATCAATTTTATATTTGGATTAATAAGCCAAGGGATTAAGTCTGATTATGATAAGAATAAATTCTTCTACAATATTTTATTTGTGTAATAATATTTTTTTTTTTTGCCTTTTTCTTAAAATAATTCTGTCATTTAACTTAACCAACACAAATACAAATAAATTGTTTGTATTGGTAAAAAAAAAAAAAAACTGATATTTTCATTTAAAAATTTATAGAATTTTTCAATTGTCGCAAATAATATGGAAATATTTTTGTCTTGGTAGACAAACTGACTATTTTAGGGATCAACAAAATTTATTATTTCATTTTTTTTACCTTATTTGTACTTATATATAGATTGAACAGAAGTAATAAAATTTTGTAGTAAATTGTAAATAGTATTTAGTATTTAGTACTTAGGCGTAAATTATTATTTCAAAATTAAAAAAAAATAACACAACAATAAAGTTTGTAATTATTACATAAACATTACAAAAATCAGAGAGTACAGTGGAATACAGATTCTAAAAAAAAATGTGTATAGTCAAAGTAATCTTATAATTGATCGCTGGTAATTTTTTTTTATTATTTATTTGTGATTTTTATACACATAAAATTGTATTGGTTTCTTGATTAGAACCAAAACTAATAAATCATATATTTTTGTTGTTGTTGTTATTATTATTAAAAGTCAGTATATAAAAATTATGTTATTAAATTATGATTATTAAAAAGTGATAAAAGTTTTAGTATATTTTTTCATTTCATTTCATTTTCATTTATTGTAATTTATTGTTATTTAAAAGTGAAATAATATTTAGTTTTATTCCTTATACAATCATATTGTGTGATTTGTTTTGATTTGATTTGTTCATTTTATACAAATGAAAGACTTAACAGAAGGCGATAATATTTATGATTTTTTTAGCAAGGTGGGGAATAAATAAAAATATAATTTATTGTTACAAATTTAGATTTTATTTTATTTGTATAGTCTTTCAATTATCAATTTTACTTAATAAATAAAAGTCTTTGTACAGATTGTAATAATTAATGAATGCAACTGATTTTTTATACTCGTATTATTTACACGGACGTTATTCAGAGTTTACTGTCATTTTTTGTTACATATGAACTAAAGATAACTAAAAGTCCTCAACCATTAGTTGGACGTGAGGATGAAACGATAAAAGAATGTTTAGTCTATATTATCTCTATATTCCATCATAAAATAAAAATTGTCTGTTGAACTAATTAAAAGTTTTAACATTCCAACCAAATTAAATCAAATGAAAATCAAGAAATACAACCAAAAAATTCGTATAATAATCTTCGATTAACAATCAAACTTTGTTTTTTAAAGTCTTTCTTAGATAAAAAAAAACAAAAACGAACCACTAAAGAATTAAAGCAAACAAAAAATGAAAAAAAAAAAACGTTCAAACAGTAAAAACAACAACAATCAAAATCCATAACCAAATTAATCGCGTCTAATCAACTTAACTTCTTTATTAATCGATGCCACGTAAATTATTATTAAAGTACAAAAAAAAAAAACAATTATACGAATCTATAAATGAATAATAATAATAATAATTTTGATATAAAAATATTTGTCCTCCATTTTTTTTCCCTATTTTGATTTTTTGATTAAAGCGATTGAGATAACTAAATTGCGTGCAATATTGGCCGCGCGGGTTTTTTTCTCTCACTGACTTGGTGCGCGATTATACAGAAAAAAAAATCGAATGAAAATACAAAATTAATATCATTAAAAATAAAAAAGCGAGATACCAAAAAAAAAAAAACATAAACGGTAAAAAACGATAACTACATAATGTTGAGTCGGTTTTTTTTTATATAGACGCGATTCACATGTATATGCCTGTGTATGTTTATGATTACGTAAATGACGAAATAGTTATGAATTTTTGTTAATTAAATTGTTCAAAAAAAAAAGTATATAGAAGAAACAAAATTATTTTCATTTAGATTTTTATATAAATGTACAGAGTTGAAATGGGGGAAAATATGGGAATTTATCCCACAGTATTTTTTTTTTTAAAGAAATACAATTTTGTAAGGACTCGGTGTGACGAGTAGCTAATCTTATCGTAGAAAAATACTATAGAGAGGATTAGTATGCTCTTAGGATTGTTATATTGAATCTACAGACCGGATATTGGATTGTTATCAGTAACACTTTTATTACAAATAAAGTTGATCTTTTAATTCAATTAATCTTGAGCGTTGATTCTATATATTTTTAATTACAAACTAAATGGAAAATCAATTGTATTCGAATAAAATATGAAAACATATGTTAAATGAACAGATTTGTAACATATAAATTAAAAACAAAGTTAAATTTAATAATTTATTGGGAAAAGAGAACGTTAAAAATTTATTGAGTTCGTCTCAAAGCAAGGAGAAAATAACAAGAAAGTTAACTTTCCATTATATTTAAATATATACATTACAACTGTGCCATGTAATTACAAGTTCAATTTGGCCCCCTTTCATTTTACCCACCCATAACCAAAAGAAAATCCGCCATTTTTGATTTTACTCTTTTACACGATCTCTGTAAGGAATTATGCTAAACTACCAACTGAATTTAATTTCAATAAATTGTAAGGAATTCACCAACGATAATCTAATGCACCTAACTAAAATAATTAATCTTTAAATTGATGAATAATAAGCGATCACCAATTAACAATTTATCGAAACAAATTTCGCATTAATCATTACCGAAATATTTTGTGAATCAGAATTGTATAAAAATTTTATAAGAAATTTCCTTTAACACAGAATTATTTATTAATTCTTATTAATAGAATTATATAAATCAGGTCATAACGCATATTAACGAAATATTTAATAATAATAATAAAAAAATAAATAAATAAATATATACCAAAAAAAAAAAAAAGAAGAAGAAAAAGTACGCGACAAAGGCCTTCACACACACACACACACACACCAAATAAATAAATAAATAAATAAAACTGTACATAGGAAGAAAAAGTAAAAAAAAAAAATAATATATAAAAAAAAACTCCGACATATGCAGGCTCGGTTTACGCGAGTAAATAGAATAAGTTTTGGTTTTTTTATTCCTTTTTTTTTTTATTTTCTTTTTTTATTTCGGTCGTTATCAATATTATCGTATATTGATAAGTGATAACTTCTTATCATTTCAATTCTATTCTGTTACATTTTATTTATTTATTTATTTTTTTATTTTATTTTTTTTTTGGTGGATTATAATATGGCGGCGTTTACACTTTGATCTTATAAAAATTCAGAATAATTATTTGTACCAAAAAGTGTTGTATGCGTTGTGTGAGTGAGAGACAAACATTATTTATTAATAATGAATATTAGGCATATGCGTTCGTGTGTGTGTGTATGCACACGCCCTTATAAATGTATGATAATAAAACAAAATTCTAAAATGATTGGATATTGGATAATCTTCCATTTATTATGAAAATATCCTCATCAGACATTTTTGTTTTTTTTTTTATATATATAGATTTTTATTTTCAAATTAAATTATAATTAATACAAGATGAGATAATTATGATTAATGAATTAAATTGTTATATGTAAATAAATTAGGTTTTACTTTGATGTTTCAGAGTACATCACATATTCACGTTTAGTCATTCGGGCGATTAAACTTTTTGACCAACTTAAACTGATTGTAATTCGTTACGTTTAAAATTTTTTTATATTTAATTTAATTTTGTTATATTCCTTAAATTAAAAACTAATTTCTTCTCTACTGATTATACATTTTCAATATTTCTCTAATCTAATCAAAATAAAATAAGTCTAGTATAAGTACTAATCCTATATACCAGATTATTAATTTTACTATTAAAAAAAAAAAAATAATGACAGTGAATTTATTTATTTACAATTCAATATAGTATAAAATTTTTTTTTAACTTATATTGATTATAATACAAGATAATTCTATTTTGGAAAATACTACTATTAAAGTAGTCAATAATATTATAAAACTGTCACATTATTTTATACTTTTATTCTATAAATTGATTTATACGTTTTACTTTTTTTCTTCTTCTTCTTCCTCGTTGTTTTTTCTTTATTTTTTTTCTTTTTTTTGGTAAGAGAATTTTTAAATAAATCTTGTACGTTTATCAAATCAAGTGTATCCTTCTTGTATCCTTACACACACATACACACACACACACACACACACACACACACACATAAATGTCAGAGTAGAAATAATAATAATATAAATATTTGTAACATAAACCACGACAATGATTTGAATTTGTTAACGTGTCTCTTGGGGGTCGACATTTTTTTTTTTTGCGGGTTACTTTTGCGGGTTACATCTTTCTTTTATTTAAATTGTATTTGTTATTTGTCACAATTTTGTGCGTTTTTTTTTTCTTCTCTCTCTCTCTCTTCTTTCATGTCACATTTGTCACCCCCTTTTTAACTTAAATATTAGAAGACTCTAAACGAGAATAGTTGAAGTGTGTGTTTGGGTACAACAAAAAAAAGGGTCTCTGATTTTCCTTTCATTTCAAAATTACCCACAAAAAGTCAGTAAATCAAAATTAAAATTGCTTTCAAAAAGTTAACTTTTCTTTCTTTCTTTCTATTACTGTTGTTGTTGTTGTTGTTGTTGCTATTGTTGCTGCTTTAAATGAACTTTTCTTAATTTATTATGTTTCGGTTAAACAATCAACTTCTTTTTTTTTTTTTTTGGTATATGCTATTTACTTATGCTGTGTTGTATTCATATACAAATGTCTTTATTTTGAATGTGTCGTTGACAAGTTTTTTGTTTTCTTTCTTTCTTCTTTTTTTTTTTTTTTTTTGGTTAACCAAAAATTGGATAAACAAACAAAAATATTATGGTTTTTTTTTTATGACCGGTAACAATAATAACAACAACAATAATAACAACAACAATCACAACAACATCATACATGCATACATTTGTAAAAAAATATATCAGAAAAAAAAAGTGTTGCTAATTGATTTGTACTTTCGTTTTTAAAAGTCAGAAGAAGAAGAAGAAGAAAAAAAAAATACACAAAATACAAGAAAAAAAAAACAACAACCAACAAATAATTATAAAAGGTAAATATTTGTGGTAAAAATCTTAAATCTTTTGGTATTTTACAGATGAATGAAATGTCAGGCTTATGAGTCAGAAAGGGTTGTGTCACATCATATACTTTTTTTTTTACTGTTGTACCAAATTAACAAATTTATTTTTGTGTGCGTGAGAAAATTTTTGGTTAAATATAATTTCTAAAGAATTTTTAATTATTCATCGTTAATTATTTTTAAACGCATACAAACAAATTGTGACGTTTATTTGGCAAATTGTAATAATTCACTTTTATACCGGAACCAAAATTAAATGCGTGAAAAAAAAAAAATAAAAAAGGTTTGAATTCATAATTAAAAAAATTCATTTCTTGATAACGTAAAATTAATGATGCATTTACTGTGCACTGATGAAAAACAATTAAAAATCCTTTGGGTTAATCATCATTTCCTGATGGAATCTAATTCTAATTAGTTGAAGGTTTTTATTCAAAAGCAAAAAAAAAAAATAAATTCATTTCAAGATTTCATAATAAAAGATAAAAAAAAAAGAAAATCCTTAAATTGACCCTTTATAGTTCACAATTGGTCAGAGACAAAGTCAATTCCATTTTCAATAGATTATTCTTCAATTCAATACACAAAACAACCATCAATTTTAGACTGAATTTTTCCTTCTTCGTTTTTCTTCATTTTATTTTTTATTTTTTTATTTTTTTTATTGAACCCAAAAGATAAATCACCAAAATTAAATTAAAGTAAATAATTTAAACTAATGACGATATAAAACAATATAAAATCCATCCACATATATACATTTTTTTTTATTATCTTTATCACATTGGTTCTGTTATTGGTACCTTCTATTTATTTGGTCTATGTAAGGATTATCGTCTTATTTTTCTTATATAGGTATATAAATATGTGGTGAGTTTAAGGTGGGAGAGTAGAAGGTGGGAGAGTAGAAGGAGTGAGTAGAATAAGGATGAGAAAAAATGAAGAAATCGAATAAAAGTAAAAAAAAAAATACTTATAATAAAATAAAAATATATTTCTATCTTAAGTTTGGTTTGTTTTTGTTTTTGTTTTTGTTTCTTTTGTTTTTTATTTTTTTGTATATGAAAGAAAAAGAAGATTTGAAAACTGTTTTTCTTTCTTCTTTCATTTTTCTATCTTTTTCTCTTTTTCTTTCTTACTTTATTCAACCAACCAAACGAATTCTTATATGCGATGCTTCTTCTTTTTTTTTGCTTCAGATTTTTTTTTTTATCCATTCCAGTCATATCATAAAGGGGATAAGATTTTACTACATAAGTTCCTTATGTATTATATCCCTTTACACACTTTTAAGACTTTATTGTTATGTAGTCGCCAAAATCTATTTTTTTCTTTTTTCTTTTCTTCTTCGTCTTCTTCGTCTTTTTATCCTTTATTTTTTATATTTTGTTCCTTTATTTTTTATCGTTATTTTGACGCGCAACAGAAAAAAATAAGAAATAGAAATTTTTATGTGAAAAAGAGCAACAACAAAAAAATATGTAATTTTTTTAAAGGTGAAAAAAATTCAAAAGAAAACAAAAAAACAAAAACAAAAAAACCAAAATAAAATAATTTCGCACATAAGGAAAAAAAAAAAACACCAAAAACAAAACAAAAATTTAAATATTTTATGGTTGCGTTTGTAAATTCAATTTAAAAAGTCAAGTTTCTTTTTTCACACACTATACCAACAACAACAACAACAACAACAAACAGAAAAAATTCAAAACAGAAATATTATTGTTGTTGTTGTAGGGTAGTTAATTTTTTATTTTTGACCAAAACAAAAAAGAAAAAAAAAAAAATTATACCCTACGGATATGAAAGTTCTAGAAACAAAAAGAATATTTTATTTATTTTTTCTAATAAGAAGAAGAAATAAAAAACTTTGTCTATTTTTGTACAATCAAAAACAATCAATCAATTGAAGAAGAAGAAATCAAACAAACAAACAAACAAAAAATGTTTATCGTCCACTTTTTTTTTACTTTTGCTTTTAATTTTAATTTTTTTTTTGGTTATATTTCGGATCTCGATACGATTAAATGAACTGATTATTATCTGATTCGATTGTACTTGAATTGAAATTGATTTGATAGAAAAATAATAATAATAATTGTGACGATTATAAAACATTGATACAGTTGTGTGTAGATGTATGTGTGTATAGATGTATGTGTGTATAGATGCATGTGTGTGTGTGTGTTTGTATATTAAATGTTAAAAAAAAAAAAAGAATTTCAAAGAAGTTATAACGTTAAATAATAATTATGGTGGGTGCTTTTTTTTTTTTTGGTGTCATGACAAATTTTTGTTGTTGTTGTATTTTCAATTTTTATTTAAAAAAAAAAAAAAATAAGTCAGTTACATAATCTTACACTTTAAAATGGTGCCTAAATAGATATTATTATTTTGTATCATGTCCCTAAAGTCAAAGTCTATATTCTGGTCCGTTTATAATTTTATTGATAAAATTTAATGATCATAATCAACAATTTTCAATTTTACTTTTAAAAATTTCTGAAATTATTTTCTGTAGCTACTAAGTGAACCATGTCTGAATGTGTTCAAAAATTTATTCTCTAATTAATTGATTTTCATGAATTGCTGCGATAACTTCAAAATTTGGCGTCAAATTAATTAAGAACGTTAAAAATATTCCAATATTCCAATGTTTACATAAAATTAGGTTTATTCCCTAACTCAACTTCCTGCTTCTAGATATTTTTATGTAATCGGAATAGAGTAAAACTAATCTAAACTAAACACAAAAATAACAACATGATGACTTTTTTTTTTGGTTCCCTTTTCAATATTTGTTGTTAAAACAAATAAATATAACAACTTATAAATATGTTGGTTGATCAACCAAATAATAGACAACTGTTATACCCATTAAAAAATCTAATAAAATAAAATCAAAAAATATAATTCTCCGTCTAAATTCGATTAAATTATCACACAAGCAACACAATCATTGCAATTTTATCTTTTTTTTTCTTCCCCCTCTTTTATACAACACCACAAATTTAATTCACCTCCACCAATGCTACTAAGTATTTTCATCTATCATCGTTCAAAAAAAAATTACAAACAAACAACATCTTCTTTCACCCCTCCCTATAATAATGTGATAACGCAAATCAAAGCGAATAATTTACAAAAATTTCACCCTTGGGACTATTTTCATCTGTGACAAATTGTCAAATTTTGTCGTGTTAAAAAAAAATGTTTTTCTTTCTTTTAATATTCGTTAGATTGCAGAGATGACGTCAGAAAAATGGATTTAAAGTTGTGTTGGTGTCTGGATGAAAAATCTAATAAAATCGTTTCCCTTTTTTTTTCTTACGTTGTCTATTTATCGAGAATGTTCTCGTATTTATTTCGTTAAAGATGACAGTTGACAGTGACGCCATTTTTAGTAGTTCGAAAAATTGAATATTCGAAAATCAACAAGAAGTAGGAAAAAAAGAGATTTTTTTCTTACTCTGCTATATATTTTTTTTTATTGCAATTTACATTTTCTTGTTGTAATTTTATACCTGAATACAAGAAATATTGTATTATATGAAGCTGTAATAATATTTTATTACAGTCAAAAATATATTATTTGTAAATTTTGTATAAAAAGGTAACGAGAGAGGACCAAAAAGAAAAAGAAGAAAAAGAAGAAGAAGAAGAAGAAATTATTCTTTAACAATCACAGACTTTTGGGATACTCAATTGTTCAATTTTATTACAACAATTTTTTTTCTTCTTCTTCTTCTTCTTTAATTTGACATTTTTGCCGAATATTTTCTCCTTCATCTTTTTGTTTTTACCGACACGAACAAACAAAAAAAAAATTCCATGCTGATTTTTGGAATTTCTAAAATTTTGTAATTTTTTGTTTTTTTTTTTTTTTGATTAAATTAAATGCAAAATAGAAAGAGATAGAAAATGAATTTGAATAAAGTTTAGTGGACAAAAATGTGTACCGCATAACATTAAAAAAAAAAAAAAGAGGCATAAAAATAAAGCATCGAATTTTTAAGATCCTGCCAAAAACCCTGGAATAATCATAAACGAATATTTTATGATCGTACCGAATATTGGATTAAATTTTAAATTCATTTGTCTTTTAGTTGTTGTAACAATAATATTTTTATATTGTACTCGTAATTTGTAATGTTTTAAAAAAAAAAAAAAGTGGAAGATTTTTAAAGGTAAAATGAAATATAAAAATTAAAATTAATAGGATTATGGGGAAAAAATAGGATTCTATATGGATTATAAATGTTTATTATTAAATCTGTTGTAATTTTTATATAAGGATAATTGATCATAATTTTACACCCGACGTTCAAACCTTCATTATTTTAACCTGCTTTCTGTATTTTGTATTTTTACAATTTTAATACAAGTGAATCATGTTTATTGAAATAATTCAATGTTACTAAATGTAAATCAATTGAAAACAAAAGAATCAATTTGGAAGGACTCCGGCTACAACACACTGGCAGTTCTTCCAAATAGTCAAAAGTAACTTTGAATTTTATATGATAAAAAATTTTTACGTGTCGAAATACACTTTTTTTTTTTAGTTTGTTGTACATAAATGTCATAAAAATATAATTATTGTTCAATTACCTTGACCTTTATTAAATTATATTAATGAAAGAAAAAAAACAAAAAAAAATGTAAAATTCACATGAGAATTCAAATGATGAATCTTAAAAATTAATAATAAATCGTTTACAGTAAACGCAGCCAATAAATGGCCGTCACACATGTGTGCCGTGTAAATTGTATTACGTTATTTCTATTTATTCATTTTATATGTACAAACAGATTGTCTTTTATATATCTATGATTGACCAATGGACCAATCATTTTTACCTTACTTTTTTACATCAGAAAATTTTCTTCGATAGAAAAATGTAAGACAAAAAAAAAAATACAAATAAACACAAATTGAATGAAACATTTTTGTTGTTGTTGCTGTGTTTTTTTTTGTTGTTGTTGAAGAAGAAGAAAACATTAAAATATTAAACAATAAAAATATAAAAAAAAGAAAGAATTTATAAAACCCTAAAAAATTTTTAAATTGAAAAAAAAAGAAAAAAGAAGAAGAAGAATTTTTAATGGGAAAACGATGTTTAAACTTTTATTATTTATATTACAATCTTTTTTTCTTTCTTATAAGAAAAATAAAATTAAAGAAAAAAAAAAACTGTAAAGTTTAAAGTAGGTGCTACATTTCATAACATTAATTTTTGTTATTTAAAAAAAAAATTGATGTGATTTTGAACAAAAACAAAAACAATGTAAGACGGAGACGGTTAGATATTAAAAATAAAATAAAAATAAACAAATTAATAAAAGAAGAAAAAGAAGAAGAAGAAGAAGAAAAAAAAGTGTGAATAAAATTTTAATATTAAAAAAATACAAAACAAAAAAAATTATCTGTGTTTGTTACATAAACTTTTAATTTATTACAATCCAAAAGTCAAAACAATAAAATATAACAGTAGATATATTTCTTTGCTTATAAGTCTTATAAGTTAGTATAATAAGATCTTCGATTTAAATTCAACATTATAAACGTAATATAAAAATTTGCTCATCGAAAGGAGATGATGAAGAAATATAATTAATTCTTTTCACTGTTAAAAAAAAAAAAAAAAAAACTAATGAAATAAATATCTCACGTCGAAAAGAAAACATAAGAAACAACAACAACAACATATAAGAACAAAAAAAAAGAAGAAGAAGAAGAACTTTTGAATGCCAACTAAATGCACATCATATCTTCAATCTTTAACATCAAAATCATGTACATGTAATTTTATTGTACAGAAAATAAGACAAGATATAAGAAGAAGAAGAACAAGAAAAAAAAAGAGAGAAAAGTTAATTTTTGTTGTTGTTGAAAAAAGTTTCAACGCCAGTAAAATTGTACCAACGATAATAAAACGATAAAACTTGCAGCGACGCCAATATGAATTGTTCTTCACTGTACACTCTTGTCTTTCTTGGTACATGGAAAACTTAAATATTATAAAAAATAAAGAATCAGTTATATTTTTTTCTCTATACATTAAAGTTGTAAAATAAAAAATGGAAAAATTCTTATGTTCTGAATTAGATTTTTTATTAAATTGAAAGGTGAAAGAGAAAAAAAAATAAAATAATTATTCATAAATGAAAATCCAATTAAAATCAACACAAAAATCTAGAACAATAAAATCCCAATTAATTCTAATTAAAAAAAAAACAACAATTATCTCTCCGATGACAAATAACAAAAAAAAAAAAAAAAAGTCGATAACAAAGCGTCGATCGGTAGATGTAGACACCTACATCTATATCCACCATTTTTAATTTATAAATAATCGTGCGGGCGGGAATGGCATCCCCTTTTATTTCTATATGTTGTATGTTATTTTATTTTTGTTTTTAAAACAAAAATTGTTAGACGCGCACCAACGCAACGAAATAAATAATAAAATAATGGAACGTGGTGTGTTGGTCTGTGCGTGTTCATTTTGTTTTTCGATTTTTTGTTTTTTATGTTTTTCTTTTTATTAAAAATTCAAATTAAATTTTTTTTCCTATGAATTATTTAGTGGATATTAGAAAAAGGTTTGGCTTTTTCTATAAAACGAATATAGGAATTCGTGTAATAAAAATTCTATAAAATGGGAATTGTTTATATTGGTTTTTTTTTTCTTTACAAAAAACAAAAACAACTACAACAATTTTGAAAATCCATTAAAATTAAATAGTAGAATATTTTATGTCTTAATCTTTGTATCTTGTATAGAAGAAACGTGAAGTATTAAAGAAAGGTTTAATTATAAATTATTTATGAAAAAGAGAGAAAAAAAAAAACAAAAATGAAAAAATTTACAATCGACACATCAACCATCATCTTCATCATCATCATCAACGTGACCGCATAATTCAGACAGAATATAAAAGAAACAACGACATGTTAATTCTAATTTTATACCTGCGAGACTCATTTTTTTTTTCTTCTTAAACTTACAAGATCATCAGAGAGAGAGAGAGAGAGAGAGAGAGAAAGAGAGAAAAATAGGACGATTAAAAATACTATAAAAAAAAAACACAAACGAAAACATAAAAAAAAGGTCTTCGATTGGTCATCACATCATCAGTATAAATTTTTTTTTCAACCGCCATTATTTTATACATTTTAATTTTGATTCCCTTTTAAACATTAATTCGTTTTTTATTTTAATTTTATTTCTTTTCTTTTTCTTTCGTGTTTTTTTTTTCTTCTTCTTCTTCTTTTTTTTTTCTTGAAATTCTTTCGTTCTTTTATTCTTCTATATTTAATCAAAATGGCTGCGTTACACCACACACACACACACACATACACACTCACGAATGTTAATAATTGTATACGAATATTATAGCAAAGTCAAAATAAAAAGAAAATGAGAAACGAATGATTGCGTGACTTTTGCTTTGAAACAAAAAAAAAAAACAAAAAAAAATAATGAAAGATCTTTATCTCTGCGCCTTGCCTTTTTCAGTAAAAAAAAAAACCAAAATGAAAATAATATAATACGAATAGAAAAATATTAAAGACAAAAACAAAAAGAAAGAAAAGAAGAAGAAGAAGAAGAAGAACAAAAAAAAAACGAATTTAATTGGATGCCATATTTTATTTTATATTACCAAGTCCCAACCAACAAAAAAATTCAACCAACATATATAGAGATTAAATTATATGATCATTTCCGTCTCGTTTTCGTTGTTTCTTTACTTTTTTCTTTTTTTTTTTATTCTTTTCCATATCTTTTTGTATGGAATTCGTATCCCTTTCCATTTATAACCCGTCATTCTTTTACTATTTTATTTATTATAAAAAAAAAAAAAAAAAAAAAACAGTCGTGCCATCAACCATCCACCATTTCATAATTAGGACATAATTAACTGAAAATATTTTTATGTGCGTCTAAATATATCAACAAAATACACGAACGAAGCACATTTTATTCTTGTGTGTGTGTGTGTGTGTGTGTGTTTTTTTGTCCTGTCTCTCTAAATAAAGGAACAGAACTTTTTTTGGTTTTTTTTTGTTTTCTGTTGTCTGTTGTTGTTGTTGTTTTTAGAAAATTAATTACTTAATTATATGATTTTGACATTTATAATGGCATCAAACATCATCATGTCTATTTTTTTTATGTATTTGTTTCACTGTTTTAGGACGCCATTACATTATTTTTATTATTTTTATATAAAATTCAAAAGTTATATAATTTATTTTTTATTTTTTGATATCAAAGCTAAAGTATAGAATCTAACCATAATTCATATCTACTATAATTTAATTACGATAATAAAATAAAAAAAATGTTAAAGCAAAAAAACAAAAAACAAAAAAAAAAAAAATAAGGCCAAATACAAAATGTCATTTTTAGTGTACTAACTTTTAATTTAGTTTCAACTTTTTAGCTTTTAACTAAATTTTAGTTTCAATTTTTAAAATAAAATATGAAAGTAGAAAAAAAAATTTTCTTGTTAAAGATAAAAAAAAATTAATCTTTGTGTATAAAATTGACATTAAATGTAGGTCATTCTTATTAATTAATTAATGAAAGCAAAAAAAGTAAATAAGTAAATATTTAAATAAAGAATAAAGAAAAGAGCAAAAATGGAAACGTATGAAAAAAATTCTAAGTAAAAAAGAAATGAAAAATTGTACAATGAAGAAGATGATTTCATTTGTACAAAAGTATAAGGAAAATGTATTATAGAAAATAAATCATAAGTAAGAAAATGGAAAAAATAATAAAAGAAAAACGTTAAATATTTCTATGCGCACACTGCAAATCATGCCATAATTAATTTTACCTAAGTACAGACCACTAAGTTACAGATAACAAATATTTATAGTCATTCAATTACTAAATAATTTTTAACATTTAATTTAAATTAATTAAAAATATATAAATGAAAATTTCGTGCAAGTATTCATACCGCAAGGATCCAAAGGTGTGAAATCTTGCAGCGAAGGTGCTGAACAAATGTTGATAACACCTGCATTAATTAAAGAATGAATTGTTTTTTTTTTTTTTATTTAGAGAAGAAACAAAAAAAAAAATTTATTTTTTTGATTTTGAATTTGTTTGTTTTAAATGGAATTGGGAATAATTTTTGACTTGATTCTCATTCTTAAAATCACAACTGACATCTGACACTGAGATCAATCATGAGGATCATTCTAGTATACGGTAAATATACGTTTCTATATACTAAAAGAATTTTCTTTTATAATTATAGATAAAAATCTTTATCAAAATTTCCATCATAAACTAATCATAATTTATTTCCATCAATTCAACAGAATATTGTATCGTTAGGAAAAAAACTCAGGGAAAATTCTCTCACATAAGTTTTATCTACCAAGTAAAAAAAAATATTATATAGAAATTGTGAAGAGGTGCGTTAGATGTAGGTGGTTTATATATTTATTTATTACACACACCTAATTTACCAGCCCAATTAATAATATATTTAGTATAATAAAAAATATAAAAATCAAAACGTTTCCATATATAATAAATTGTAAAATAATCTTTATAATTAATAACCGCAATAATAATAATAATAATAAACAACAACAATAACAACAAAAAAATTAAATCAAAATAATAAAAAAAAATATATACACCCAAAAACAGACAGATTCTTATCATTATCACCCATTTATGTGTATTAATAAATTACAAAACAAAATTTTGATTTAACAAAATTCAAAAAAAAAACAAAATTCTGGAAAAGTTAAAGAAAAACAAAACAAATTGAAAAATCAAAAAAAAAAAAAGAAAGAAAAATAAATTATTTAGTGACTGCAAAAATAATAAAAAATTAAATTAAATTTATTGACTCTTTATTATTTTATTAGGATCTCAATTAAATTATGACCAAAATCAAAAACAAAAAAAACTGTATACAACTCACAAGAGAGAAAGAGAGTGTGAGAGAGAGTGAGAGAGAGTGAGAGAGAGTGAGAGAGTGTATATAAAATGAATAAATATGAAAATAAACAAATAATAATTTATAATTATCATAATCATCATAATAATATAATTTTAAACGTTATATATGATTGTAGGTAATGTGTTAGTATCTATATAACTTACTTAAATATAATTATTAATAAAAAATACATCATTCATTACATGAATAAATTTTAATGTTTTTAATTTATTGTCAGTATTAGGAGCGTCCAAACGTCAGTATTGAAACAACTTTTTTTTTTTATTATGTCAGTATAGGAGACAAGCTGCCTTAAAAACGTTAAAACAAAAAATATTACCAGTTTTTATGTAGAAATAAATATGAATTTTTAGAAATTAATATCCAAATAAAATATAAAAAATACAAAAAAAAAAAATTATCACTGGCGAAGAAAGATTTTTTATTAAAGGTTAAAGTTGGAGTAACCGAAAAACGATCAGTAATAGGGACGTTTACCTTATGTAAAAAGATTATATTTTTGTATAGAGTATAAATTATTAAATTTCTTAATTTGAATATATTTTTTAGTTTTCAAAAATCTCTGTTTTTATTCTTTTATTAATTTTAATGTTTTCTTTAAAAAAAAAAATAAAAATCACGCAACATTATTTGGAGTACTAACTCTGTTTTAGCTGATTAAATAAATAAATAAATTATTTCATTATTTGACAAATGGATATCGTATAAGATCCACGTGTAATGAATCAATTGCACTTTTTTTTCTTTTATCAGATTTAAAAATTCCTTAGAAACAAACTTAGGATATGAATTTTAATTATTTTTAGTTTGGCGCATTTACAAATTACAATCTGATCTTGTCGTCTGTTTTTTTATTTTGAAGTTATGTTTAAATTTATCGTAAATATTGTCTAAATTTTAACCAAAAATCTCTAAACTATTAACCGATAATTTTTCTCTTTAATTTGAATTGATATTTTTATTTTTTTTTATCAAATTGGCCTCCATTTTTTTTTATATTAAAATGGATTTATTGATCTTGACATAAAAAAAATATATCAGTACGTAACTTTTTATCTGCGTATAGTTTAGTTCATTATATTTAGTTGAGTAATATTATCCTCATCTATACTTCGAATCTTTATATGCCAATGATTTCCGATCTAATGGACAAAAATGATTCAATATTTTAAATTTCAATCAGTCCTAAAAATTTCATTTGTTCATAATTAATTTTAATTTTAATTCTTCTTTAAAACAAAAAGTCACAAAACAAGATAAAAAAAAAGTACAACTTTTCATCATCTAACTGAACTGACCAATGTCACACATCAATGTAATGTTATGTTTTTGTTGTTGTTGCTTCACTGTTGCCTTCTGGAATAAATGATTCCTTTGTTTTTTGTTGATGAGAAGAAGAAGAAGAACAAGAAAACTCTTTAAATTTATTAAAAAAAATTTTTTTTGTATTTATTTAAAAAAAATTAAAGTGTAAGTGCATAAATGGTGTAGTAATGTGTTTATTGTAGAATATTATAGAAGGAGTAGGAGAGTCAGAGTGTCTGTCTGTCTGTATAAACAATTTAACGTTTTAAATATTTGTGATTTTATTTTGTAAACTGTAAAGATTTCAATTGAATTCATACAATTTGAATTTTTACACGATTCTTGGCGTTGTTGATTTGTTGTTCTAAGAAATGAAAATGGTAGAAAATTATAAATAAAGTTTAATTAAAAAACATTTGTAAATAATTAATGTTTGATAAATTATGACTGGTAAAAGAATAAAATTTTCGAAGCTTTTTTGCTTAGGAAGAAAATAACGTTTTTTTTAAGATTTCCAAAGCAACTTAATGATTGTGTTAAAAAATCAAAAATAAATTAATAAAAATTTATGGTTTATTAGAATTATTGAGGAAATTCATATGCGTCACTTATATCACATCCAATTTCCTTCTCTTTAATTTAAATAAAATTTAATTGACTTTATTGTATTAATTCTCTTAATTTCTTTTGTAAACTTTCACATAACAACATAATTGATTATTTAATTATATATAGAACCAAAAAAGCAGAACAAACAGTTAAACTTTTTCCACCTCATTTCCTTTCTATCTTTCAAGAAAAAAAAAATTTACCTATTCATTTTCTTCTTCTTCTTCTTCATCTTAATTTTTTAACCGCACGTTAATTTGGAATGCATTTATGAACAAACAAATGAGAAGAAGAACAAAAAATGTATAATGCGGTGTGAAAGAGAAAATTTGTCTATTAGTCTATTTGTCAACAGGAATATTTTTATAAGATAGACACACACACACACACACATACACAATTTGAGGTTATGTGTAAATAATATAATTCAACATCCGGTCCATAAAGGATCCAGTGAAGTAAAACCGTATCGCATAAAAAAAATAAAGGTAAAAAAAAGTTCAAGATGCTTTAAATCAGTTTTCTATTATTATTTTGTTGTTGTTGATTGAAAAATCCGATTTATTAGAGACGAACAAAAAAAAAACATTTTTTTTTATTGCAAACGATAAAAAGACAAAACGAAACAATTCGTTTTTTTTTTATTGTTTTTTGCCCTTCAGAAAAAATGGTATTAAAAATTATTTTTGGAACCTGTCTGGTGCTAGGGCAAAATAATCATTAAATAAAAATTAACATTATTTGAATTTAACTCTCCAAGTTTTGTTTTTTTTTTTTTTTTATTTATATTTTTTAAGAGATCCATTAAAGTGGACACCTTTTTTGATTGACAGTTTTTTCTTCTTTTACATTTTCTATTACCTATAATTCGTCTTCATATACAAGAAAATGAGTTACGACATTTTTATGTGTTTTTATTTTTATTTTTTTTTGGGATATTTTACCTTTATTTTGATTTATTTCTTTAAATATTTTTTTTTTCTTGTCAAATATTTTTCTATATGACAGATCAAGATTTTATTAAAGGTGCATTTTGTTATCAATTTTATTGTGATCATTTTTAAAGGGTATAGTGAGAATTTAATTGTTCAGTTCAGAATGAAATGAATTTGTCTAGAGTGGTAGAGTTTTTTGTAATTTTCATTTCTGTTCAATTGTCAGTAGGCACAACAAGCCTTAATTTCAGTGATCGTGTTGTTGTGACTTCATATTTTGATCCTCCACAGATAAATTCATGAAATTGTAGACGACATTGAACGTTTTATTTGGTGAACGAAAAACATATCGTGTATCCTATAAAAACAACACAACTTTTCACTGCACTGCGTGCAAGATTGATTATAAGAAAGACGAAACATAATTTATTGCGAATAAAAAATAGAATAATAATGTAGAATGGTTTTTTTTTGGTTGTCTTACCTGGATTAGGTTGATTTTGATACGATGTTTTTTTCATCCATTCATAAGGACTTTTAGCTGGTGGTGGTCTTGATGAAATTTGTGGTGATGATGAACCATTTGGTGCACCAGGACTTGATATTTCACTACCAGATACTGTTATTGGTGGTGATGGCATATTATTTATAACATTATCAACAATACCATTATCATTTGTTTGTTGTTGCTGTTGTTGTTGTTGTTGCTGTTGCTGTTGTAAATGTAATCCACTTGGTGGTGGAAATAATGAACTTTGATGTTGTGTACCATCATGTGTTGGCCAATCAGGACTTGATTGAAATACATGATGTGGATGATGATAATACATTGTTTGTGGTGGTGTCTCATTATCACTTAAAAATTGTCCATTTGGTGGTTGATGATAATTATGATACCATGATGGTGATGATGAATATGGTATATTTGTTGCATGATTTTTTGGATACATAAAATTGTAGTAAGACACCATCGTGAAAACTTTTTATTTTCTATAATTCTTTATAAATTGTTAATTATTAATTTTTTCTGTTTTCTTTCTTTAGTTTTTAATTTATTTAACTTTTTTTTTCCTTTAAATGCACAATAAACCTAAACAAAATTGATTAAGTCACAAATAAGAATAAAAAGTGCACAAAATCCTTCTTTTTTTTTGTTTTAGAAAACAAAAATTTGTTCATAACACAAAAATTGCATTTTATAAAGAAACTTTTTTTTTCAGTAACGCACACACGACCAAAAGAAAAGAAAAACAAAAGAAAAACTGAATATAAACTAAAAAAACATAAGTGCCAATAAAACAGCAACAAAAATAAAAAAATTATACCACAATCTATAAAAAATCTCAATAAAATATTTATTATTTTGTATCACAATTTATTGTCTTTTTTTTTATCATAATTCACATTAATTAATTAATATTTAATTGTATTTTATTAAATATAAACATAAAAATGTAACTTTGATTTATGACGACGCAAAAAGAATTAATCCACCAAAAACAAAAATATTTTATATAAATATTTTTATTTTTTTTTTTGCTGCCCTATTCGTGACGTTCTTTTATTTATTTTTTTTTTTTGTCTCCGTCACATACACATAAATAATATATTTTTTTTTAGTTTATTTTTCGTCTTTTTTGTTTTTTTCTTGGAATAAAACGACGGGATTAATTGAAGAAAAGTGTTAATACACGAGAAGAGAGTGAAAAATAAAATGATATTGAAAAAAAAACAAAAACAAAATATTCTTATTACTTGAAATTGTAAACACTTCAAAACAACTTGACTTCACAGTATTCCAAAACAAACTGATAATAATGAGAAAATTGGAGAAAATTTTACATGGGGGAGATATAACAGAATTTTTGTGGGCGGGGCAATTTTTTTTTTATTACAAAAATTGAACCAATGAAATTGTAAAGATATTTTTTTTTATGGCTGACATTACCCGCTGTGAGACCAATGAAATTGTTATTTTGTTGTCGGTACCGTTTGATGATTTTATCTTTTTTTTTTCTTTTCACTCTGTCCTGCTATCGTTGTATTAAGATAAGAAAGAAGAATGTATAAAAAATTGTCACACACACAATTATAAGTACGTTAAATACACACTAAATTTCTGTTATATACATTTATTTTTGTGCATGTGTGCGTTGGTGTGCGTGTAAATTCTACGGGAATTTTTTAAAAGGAAAAAAAATGTATAATATGATGTCAATGTTTGACGTATTCGTTGGCATAGAGAAAACGGGGGAAAAAAAAATGTCGGGTCAAAATCGCAATCAAAATAAAGAAAAGAAAAAGAGAAAAATGGAATTTTTTTTAATGGATTTGACTGAATTATAGATTCGATTGTAATTTAAGTTTTTTTCACGTGACTCAATTGCTGATTTTATTGTAATATCCAATTATAGATTTTATTTCAAAAAATTTAAGAAGATTTATTGAGAAACGAAAGTTGTAGTGGATACCAATGTGAATATGTACAAAGTCTTCAATATTTCTATTTTATACTGTAAGAAATTGAAAATCTAATTATGGAAAATATTTTATTTAAATTTGATAATCATTTCACAGACTAGAATAGACTTTGTCTAATTCTAAATGATATTTGGACACATACAAAAACATCAAAATTTTCTAGACTTTTTGGATCCACCATTAATCTTCACTCAGCACGCGACTATAAAAAATATATATGCGCGCATAATTTCTGGTATACTTTGATTCTTATAAATTATAGATTTATATTTTTAGATATCGCAATTTCAAACACACCTTTTATATATATCTTCTTTTATTCCTTGTATGAACATTTCTAAATTAGCATTATGCATAAATTTAACAACAAACACATACACACACACACACAAATATTTATAAACGCACTAGAGGGGCAATCATAATAGTAACATATAATATTAACAATTATAAAATATAAAAATAAATAACAACAACAATTAGTATATAAATATAAATATAAAAGTTTTACCCCCATCCCAAAAGAGGATGGTATATATGGGTATATAAAAATATAAGAGTATCATATAAAAACTATTAATTAATACATAATATAATCAGCGTATATAAATCTATGGATATACTCACATACTATATAGGCATCCATATATATACACACACACACACCTGTAGAATATTTGGTAATAAAATATACGCATATGATGATGATGGGTTAATTATATATATACCAAAAAAAAATGTTCAGATCACCAAAGGAATAAATCTATATAATGCGTGTAATATAAAACGCACATATTATTATTATTATTATTGTCGCTCGTCGGCGTTAATATAATCCAAATTATTTCAATCCAAAAAAAAACAAAAAACAAAAAACAAAATTTGGTTATAAACAAAAATGGATAAATATATTATTGTATATAGGTATGTGCGTGTGTGTGTGTGTGTGTGTGTTTGTGTGACTGATGTATTTTTTTTTATTCAAATTGGTCGCATATTAAAAGATATCTTCAATAATGGTTTGGTTTTACCTCTATAACATTTTTTATTAAAATGTCGGCTTCCTTGATCAAAGTCAATATGCCAATGAATATGGGTACCAAACCAATCTATATATTCATTTTTTTTTTCTCTCTTTTTTTTTTATATTTGGAAACAGAGATTATTAATGACTTTTATTTTTCTTCTTCTTCTTCATCTTTTTTTATCGTATACATCAGAATCTGTTTTTATTATTGGAATTTTTTGTTTTGTTTTGTTTTGTTTTTTTATTTTTAGCACTTTTTGATTGGATGAATTGAGTTGTCAAGTCATTAATATATGGACGGTTGTGAAAAAGAGGAAAAGGTTACATACCAAAAAAAAAAAAAAAAACAAAAAAAGAACTTCAACTAATCAGACATTTTTATTAATAATGTTTTTTTTTTTTTTTGTTGTTAACATTGACATATTTTTGCAATATTTTTTTGACACCTTTTTCTAATAAGTATACAAAATAAAATTAATGTTTTTTTTCGAATTAATTAGAAAAGGGTAAATTCGACAACAAATAACAATTTATAAATTAATCGAGCCGTATTAGGAACATGTCTCGGATTTTTAAATTTATCCAAATGAATTTGTTTTGGATGTCTTCCAATTATATAATTAAAACTGTGAATCTGTAATTAAATTATAATGTTAAATGAAATTAAATTAACAATTTCATGTCATCCATAATAATATAGGAAGACAATAAAATTTCCCTCTTTCCCATTTGCACAAATTTAAATCATAAATGGATCTAATGGACTTAGTGTGAAAGTTTTATTCTTTGATTTTTATACATTTGTTAAAAATAGAAAAATAAAGTATTAGAATACCGACCAAAGTGGATGCAAGGCAACATGCTGGCGTTTGGAGCAGGAGGTTAATAGTAAATGGCTATAATAAGGGATTCTTAAAAAGCCAATAAAAACAATCACTTGATGCAAGTCCCAGTACAAAGAGAGAAGAAGAAGAAGTATAGAACCTTATATAATTATTTATTAAGAGAACGTTAAAATAAAATGAATATATATTAAAAATTGAAGTCTCATTTCTCCTACACTATAAATCACTTCAATAAAAATATACAATTATAATCTGCATCATCATTCATTTCAATCTTTAAACAAATTTCTTTATTATTTATTTTTTAGCAAAAAAAAAAAAATTAGACTAAAATGTAAAGAGATGTGTGTGTGTGTGTGTGTGTATGTACCTAAAATATATATATAATAAAAAAATTTAAAGCCATCATCATATAATCATAATATATAATAAATGATTAAAAAAAAAAATGTGTATAAACAAATACTAACAGAAAACAAAAAAATAAGTAAATAAATAATAAGCTGAATTGTATCTTATTTCTTTTTGTGTATTTATTTTGATCTTATATAAAAAAAAATCAAATAACCGCATTACAATATTTACCTTTAAAGCTTAATTTAATAAAAAATGTTTAAAAAAAAAAAAACACCTTAGAAAAAATAATTTAATTTTTATACCTTATTTTGATAATTGTACATAGAAAGATACAATGAGAGAAAGAGAGAGAGAGAGAGTGAATGAGAGAGATGAAGACCATAGAGATAGAGGAAGATTTTTTTTTTCATTTTTTATCTCATCTCGTGCACGGTGACAATATATTATCGTATCCGTGTGTATTTGTATATCTACATAAATATTTTTAAAATTTAAATAACTAAACAGAACAGAACAGAACAGAAAAGAAAAAAAAAAGGTTTTAGTCTATATATTTTTCTATAAATAAGAAACAAAACAACAACAACAACAACAACAATATCATCTTAGTTCAAATATTAAGTCGCAATTCAAAAATAAATAAATTTATAACCTCCAAAAAAAAAAAAAAAAAATCAGAGACATTTTTATATAAAACACCAACATCCATACCATAATTTGTAATGTTTACACAATGTTTGTGTTTTTTTTTTTTTTTTAATAATGTTTATTTAGGAATTATTATCATTTATTTTTTTTATTTTCTTTTAATTGTTTAATAGAGAGACACACACACACACATACGTAAACTAAACACAAATTATTATTATTATTATTTTTATAATGTGACTTTGTAAATTTATAAACTCATTTCTGTTGATGATGTTGATGATGATGTTGATGATGATGATGATGATGATGATGGTATATAAATTTATAAACATACAACAGGTCCCGGGAACATCATATAATCTCTTATATTGACTTCATTTTTTATATAAATAATTTATCGTCACATTATGCATATGTTTCTTTCTTTTTATTTGTTATATAATAATGACATTTTAACCTTTAAATGTGACCAGACATTGGCAAAAGTATAAATATGATAATTACTCTGCGGTATACATTTATAGATTTTTCTGTAAGTAATTCCTTTCCAGCACAACGACAATATAAATATGTTAAGTTGAATTGATTCTACATTCCATGGATTGTACAGAATATAATGGAATTAAATAAAAAAAAAAAATTTTTGCAAGTAAAATACAAAATAGATTTAAAAAAAAGGGTTAAATTATACAATGAATTTCCCATAAAAAAACGTCTTAATTGTGACAGTGAATCAACAAACAGAAATCTATAGTAAACTTTACCATTGAAGAAACGTCATTAATTTGATACAAATTAAATACACTGAACAAGAAATTAGTTACATTTAAATGTTAATATAATTATTAAAATTATGAGATTATGATTATTGTTAATTATATAAAAATTTACTAGTGCATATAAGTTTCCACTATATGAATATATATACTCCTATACAGAGGGAGTATATAAATTTGTTTATGTTTACACACAAGTTAATATAATTTTATTATTCGTAAATATTACAACAAATTTGTTTAGAGTCACAACGTATAATAATTTAATATATGGAATTATAATAACGCATTTTTTTTCTTTTTTTTTTTTTATTATGTTAGTATAAATTATAATATAAATATTATATACTTATTATATATATTTACTTATATAAATATTACCTACAATATATACATAACACTTACAACATTCATTATATTTACATTTATAAATATATATTCAGTTAAAAAATATAAATTTTCAATGAATATAAAAATAAAATAATTTTTGGTTCGTCGGCATAGACGATTTTTTCAGTCAATCAAATTTTTTTCGTTAATAAATTTTAATTTCAATTGAAAAATATTAAACATTTGATTGTTAGGTGCAAGTAAATGTTTAAATTCATTTACATATTCTAAAGAAATTTTAATTATATAAATTTTATAATAATTAATTTATTAGTGAATATGTGAATATTTTAGTTTCTTGTAGATAGATGTAAATTAAATAGGATTTCCATTATTTATGTTATAACTAATTCATGTATGGACACATTACCTATGGAATAGACCATTTTTAGATATAGGTAAATTTACTAAGTTGATACATCGAATCCTTTAGATTGAATCCTTTAGAATCTAAAGTTTAGATGCAGCGATAACTAAAAAAAAATAATTCGTAACAATCATAAGATTTTTTCTTCATATCTTAATTTATACATTATTCTAATTTATATGTCAATAGCAATATTCTCTATCAATAATATCCTAATTAGAGATTTATTGAAAGTCGACCAATTTGATTTAATTTATAGTTTCATACATCTAGAATCGTCGTCATTATAATTGTTGTACGATTGTCAGTCCTTAATAATTTTCATTTAATATGAAAACGGGGGAAAAAATATTAATTATTATTAATTTGTAACGATAAATGTTCCTGTTGCCATGGTGAATGTTAACATTTTTTTGATGAATATAAAATTCACTTAAAAATTTCAGTGAAAAATAAAAATAAATTTTCTTAAACTTTTAGGAAACTCTTTTATTCATAATTACAATTTACAAAATAAACATTTTTTTTTTATGTATAAATTATGAATGAGAATAATTTCTCTATAACATTCCGCTAAAGAAAAATATTTCAATTCAATTCGGCGAATAAATCAAAAATATCTTAAACAAATCATAAAAATGTGCACTTTTTTTTTTTGTATTTTTCTTTTAATTTTCTCCAATAAAATTTGGAACCGCTTTTTTTTTGTTTTTTGTTTTTTTTTTTTTTTTTGTTTTTCTTGTGTCTAAATATTTTTTTTTTTTTTTGCATTTGCATTTGGTGACGAAAGTCTCATCGGGAATTTTATCCCTTAGATATTTCTTCATTCTATCTAAATATTTTATTATTTATTATTATTATTTAAGGATAGACGTATTTTTTTCTTCTTGTTATGTTTTTTTTTTTATTGTCTTTATTTTTATTGTATATTTTAAAATTATAAAAGAAGAAAATCTTTAAATAATAAAGGATATACCCATATATACCCAAAGCATCTGCGCAGGTATATGAATAACTAAACAAAAAAAAATAACAACTAATAGAAGACAATTACTAAATTACTTTTATTGTTTATATTCAAAATTTGCAAATATTTCCTTATACCTGGCGTTCATATGCTAATAATTTCAATATGGACCAAAAAAAACATAAAATACTGCGACCCTTTTAGTCTATTTTCTTTTCCTTTTTTCTTTTTTGTTCATAATTTTTAGGTCATCAAACGCCCCCTTATTTTTATTATAAAGTTTTTACAAGTTACAATCTATTTTTTTTTTTATAACGGGTAAGGACAATATAATAACCTTTTGTCTAATTATAATTTTTAAAGAAAAGAAACAGAAAATAGTTAAATGAGTTCTTTGATCTTATTATTCTTAGTTGTTAGTTTTTGTTTTTTTTTTTTTTGTTCAATTTTAAAAGAAAAGAAACATATTTTCTTATATGCTTTTTATTTAAAATAATAAAACAATAGACATCAGAGACTATTTTTTCTTTTATATATATTTTAATTTATAACATTATATTACCCTTCTTTACCCCTTCCCACATCTTCATTTCGTATTTACCAATTTCTAACAATTCAACATAAATATTGTTCTTGTTATTTTATATAAATGTAAAAATATTTGTTACGCCCATTCACCATATTAAGACAATCTTTCGATTAGATTCAATTGTGTTTTTTTTTTATTTTATTTAATGTATGGGATTTTTCAGACGATTTCTTTGTGGTTATAAAATTTCGTAGAAAATTATAATTGGTATGGGGTAATTACATTTAGCATAATGGATTATACTTAGAAAGACACAGGTAAATATAAAGTAGCTAACATTGACAAGATATTAAATTATGAAATTACCAAAAATTAAATAATAATGAAAATATTTGATGAGAAATTTGCTTGAATTCATTCGTCTGCATGTTTCCTAAGAGCTGGTAATGCGCCGAATCGAATTAAAAATGCATATGCAGATGCTAGGTGGTTCAGAACCCACCTCAAAAAATAGTAGGTCTCCTAGTTACTAATAATCTTAGTATTTAATGTACTAGGCTAATAAAAAATTTGAAATACAACACCAACAACAATTAATTCGTTACAAAATTCTTTAAAATTTTAATTAATTAAGAATAAATTAAATACAGATGGAATTGAGATTGAGATATTAAAGAGGAATTAAAAATTGTTCTATTACATTTACGGTTAATACTGTAAAGTAATTTATAGGATGAACCGTGTACAAGTTCATCCTAAAATATTCATTCATTTTTTCCTTCTATCAATTTAAATTTAAGGGACATATGTGTGTCAACAATTTCCCACTTTTTTTTTTGTATGTCAAATTTTAATTTCTATTCCTGTAAATCATATATGCAGTGGAAATATTTAACTCTATAGTATCAGACACACATCACACACATAAGTACAAACATTTTTCATTTATAATTCTCGATAAAAAAAAAAAAATACAAATGTAAGATAAAAAAAATTTGATGTCTTTTTTTTTTTTTTTGATGTAAAATTGTTTTTTTAATAAAAAATTGTTTTTATTTCAAATCAAAGTAAAATTTTATTATACAACAAATATTAGGACAACAATTTATAATATCAATTACTGTCATAATTTTGTCATATTTTTTAAAAAGTAAAATAAATCAAAGAAAAGAAAATTATAAAAAAAAAAAAGAGTTTTTTTTATATATTTAAAAAAATACAATAACGCGTAACAAATTAATGTGTCTGTGTGTGTGTGTCTGTATGTGTGTGTGTGTACTCTATACTTAAAGAACGAGGAATACCAATGACAAAAAAAAAACGGCAAATAAATTTATGTGGAACAATTTCATAATAATAAATAATAAATCGTACGTATATAAAAAAATTCAAGAAAAAAAAATCCTTCTAACGCATGGTGGTGACACTACATACATACATACATACATACATATATACATACATACATACATACATACATACATACATACATACATACATACATACATACATACATATATACATACATACATACATTCATACATACATACATACATATAGGACAAATATATATGTAGTTTTTAACAGAATGAATAAGAAAGACATTTTTTGTAGTGAAGTGAATAAAAATTGTACATACTTACATGTATAGATACCGGACAAAAAAAAATTGTTATAAACAGCGGTACCTACAAAAAACTAAAGTACAATATTTTTTTTTTATGATTTGTTTATTTTTTTTTTTTTTTTTTTTTATTCAAAATGAAAGGAATGAAAGGAAAAACAACAAAACAAAACTATAAATATATATTTTTTAATGGGTGAACTGATAGTCATAAGTAAATATTGTAAAAAAAAGAAAAAAAAAGAAAATCATTTCAGTTTATTTTATCGTAAAACAATAATAATTAATTATTTAAATAATGATTTATTTTTTTATTTACAATTTTTACAAATTTTTTACACTTTTTTTTTTTTTTGGTTTTTTTCTTTTTTTTTTTGAAAGAATTTTTCTTTTTTTTTTTTTGCTTTTTTATCAAATCAAAGTAGAAATTTTTTTTTTTTATAATTTTTTTGTCGTATATCGTAAAGGTCACCTAGTTAATACGTTTTACAACTTATAAAATGTTTTTTGTTATAAAAAATCTTCCGTATGTGTGTAGCTGAAAATTTATTCTGATTTTAATGTAAATTGTTAGTTTTTATATTTATAAAATTTATATAGAAATTAGAAATAAATGTTAATTGTTTTGTGTTGGAATCGAACTATATTCAACGCACTTAGTTCTTGGTGAAAATAACAAAAATCATTTTTTTTTTTTGTAAATTAAGAAAAAATTAAACAATCAAAATTATCAAATCAAAAATTGTATATAGATTTAACGATGTGTCTGGTGGGCTATCTTGAAAAGTACCAAAAAATACAAATTTTCCACTGAAATGCAAAATTAATGTAAATTGTTTCTTCATATTTTTTTTTTTTTATATAGAAATTAGAAATAAATGTGAATTGTTTTGTGTTTTATAGACGACGATTTTTTTGTTAATTTGGATTTTGGTATTTGATGAAAATTTATATAAAGTACTTTTTTTTTTTTTTTTGATTATTTCATTTGATTAGAGATTAGAAATTTTTTATTAGAAATTTTTAAATTATGTTTTGAATGTGAAAAATTAAATAAAAAAATATAATCTTGAAAAAAAAAAAATTGGATCAAGTGTCTGTTCATTTTAACTTTAGATTTATTTCCATCTGGAATTTAGACGATTTATTAATTTTCAATTAATTCAATTAATTAAATGAACATCATTAAATCAAACATTAAAGTTCTAATTACTGGAATAAATGTTAAAAGGTGATTTAAATGGATTTTATTTAAAATTCTAACACATTCTAAAATCCCTTACAAATAAATCAAAATAGACAATAATTAGTTATAATTTTTATTAAAAGTCTCGCTATAAAATCAATTTTTATTATTATTATTTTACTTCAATTTATTTAAAGAAATTAGCAACCGAAAGTTTAATTTGTTTAAATAAATAATTATGACATTCATTTAGTTTTATAGTGATATTCGCACAATTACAAACACATTACGTTAGCTAACAAATAATAATAATAATAATAATAATAATAATAATAATAATAAAACGATCAATAATTATTACTGAGTTACTGAATTTTCTTACCAAAAAAATAATAATAATAATATTGAAGGTAAATCGTAAATATAGACAATAATTGTACAAATATAATAATAATGAATATATAAATGAAAAAATTTGTTATGTGACTTACATTTTACAATTCAATATATAAATAAATTAAAGTTATTACTTAGGTTGTAAGTAAGACGTATAGTAAGTAAGTAAGACGTAATGTACTTGCGCTTATATGAATCGCACAGCTGATTTTTTTTGCTTTTATTATTTTTTATGTTTTCTGTTGTTCACCAGAAAGAAGTAAAAAAAATGTTAACTGCGATATTTATATTATAGAGATTGTCAGTATATCGTCAGGATCATAATAAACATAAAATTATTTAATATGTTTAGATTTTAAATTATGACTTTGAACGAACTTTATGTTTACAAAAACAAAATACATAAATTTGTGTGTGTAGACGCTCCTTTATATAACCTAAAAAAAAAAAAAAGATCCAAAATTATCAATATTTGTTTAAAATGATTTTTATAGTGAAGTTTGACGAATCATTTCAGTGAACTGACTAAATCAAATATTTACCAAATCATAATAATTAAATCGTTAAATTATTTTTTGTTTAAATTTTAACAAGAAACGAAACAAAAACAAAAACGAACAAAAAAAAAAGAAAGAAAGAATTTAATCTTTATTATGAGCAAATATTATTCTAACAATTATTTTGCATTTGTTTTTTTTTTTTTTTTTTACTTTAAACAAAAATATAAAAAAATAAAAGGTGATAAATCCATTTAATGTCGTCAATGAATTTCTTTATAAAAAATTATATGATTGTTTATGTTCAGGATGACATTTTTGTCAAATTCAGGTTAACTTAAAATAAAAGCTCAAATCAAATATCTAAATAAACGTGTCGTATTTTTTTTCTCCGATCAAATGAAGAAAGGACGAACAAACAACAACAACAAGAAGAAAAAAAATAAGAGAATTTCTTCGAATCAATTTAAATCCTTTTAGAATCTTTTTGCACTCGGGTAAATGAGCCGACATTTTATGGTTTTATATTTTTATTAGACTTTTGCTACTTTAGGCAAAGGGATCAAAATGGTATATATGGCTAAAAAAGTTTGACATAAGAAGAAAAAAAAACATACATTTACCGAGTATAGAATGTTGAATATTTTGTATGCCGATAAAATTTTTTTGAAAATGAACAATAAAATATCAATAAATAATTTTAACCGCACAAACGAAGAAAAAAAAATAAAATGGTTTACTTTTGATTAAATTAATTTTATAATTGATGTTTTAATAAATTATCTCATAAATATAACGTAAAATATTTCGTTCAAATTGATGTTGAACAAATAATGGAAAAAAATTTAATTGTATTCGTAATCAAAGAAATTTTGCTAATTTGAAAATAATAAATCGGTAAAGTTAAAAACTGTCGGTATTTATAGTAAAGTGAAGTTTAGTCTTTGTCAAATTTAAATAAGTTTAGTATACTTTAAATATTATTTTTAAAACAATCCAATTATGTTCGGGATTTATTTTCTTTTTTCTTTTTGTTTATTTATTCTTCAGTCAAATAATTTGTGTATTTTATTATTTCAAAAAGAACTTAAAATGAGATCTTCCACTAAAGTAAATAAACATTTCAATGTTCTCAATAAATACTTCCGATCATTTGTAGAATCTATATAAATATCGCTGTAAAATTTATTTAGAATTGTCTATGGACTATATGAAGATTAAATTTGAATGTCAAGAAATTGATTGAATTTAATGTATAAGAATAACAATGAATAAATCGCAAAGTCACAAAAAATATAAATTTACGATATTGAAAATGTTTAAATTAAGAAATTTTGATATATTTAATTAATTCCATTAAAATTTATACACAAAGAAAATTTATATGAAACCAATTAAGAAAACATAAAAATAATCGAATATTTTTTATCATCCAAGGCACAGGCACCTACTAATTAACGTATTTTTTTATTGGCATTTGTTTTTGTTCTTTTTTTTTTTTCTGTTACATAAAAGAGTGAATTATTTTTTTTTTATTCTTAAACTTAAAACAACTTTCATATTGTATCGATTTTGTATATATATATTTTTTAATTTAATTTAAGTTTAAGTTTTGTGTCTCGGTGTGTGTGTGTAAATTTTGTTCTTCAATAATGAATATAACATTCCCGCTGAAAGCCCAAAAGAATGAGAGAGATAAAAAGCGCACACAGACACACACCAAAAAGGAAAAAAAAAAAATGTTTATAGTTTTTCGATTTTATTTGTCGGCTTCACAGTTTTATTTGACGAACAAAAAAAAAACCCTTATTGAGGCAAACACACACACACACATACATACAGACAGAATATTTTTTCTTCTACAATAAACAGAGAATGAAGAAGATGAAGAGAAAACGAAAAATATAAATACCAGAGGTTGACTAAAAATCAACAACCAATGCGAACCATAGATTGTTAAGAGTCGCTTACGGAAATTTTTAATATTTCATTATTGAACATATTGTATGAAAAACCTAGAGAATAGAATAATGGACACACATCTGTATTAAAAATAACCACAATTGAGGTTAATGGATGTTTTTTTGCCCATAAAATTGATTTGTTGTAGAATTTCTTTAAAATTTCATTTCTAATTTCATTGGATAACATTTCCTATTCTAATTTTTGTTTTCGTTAATTAAATAATTACATTCAATTTAATTTAAACCATTACCAAAATTAAATTAATGTAAAACAAAATTATTTGGATAATTAAAATTAAAAAATATTGTCAAACAAAAGTCAGTGACTTCTCATCCGTGTACATTGGATATTCTAATTATTATTACGCATACATTTCGCATTCTGATATATAAATTAAATTGAAGAATATAGAATGTTCATATAGACATCATTCTGTAATATAACAAAATGTCTATATACGAATAACATTTTATTTTTTAACGAAAAACAAACTTATAATTTTATGTATAAAAATCCATTTAAAAAGTTTTATCAATTATAAAGTTTTACAACAGTGAGATTAAAATTTTTTTTAACATTGATTTAATTGTTTTTTACTTTTGATATATACAAGACATTTAAAACTGATTCATTATGTTAGAATTTTCGTATATATATAAATAAAAGCAATAAAAATATAATAATTTTATGTAAAGAAGCATAAATCAATAAAATATTAGATTTAGGCGTTTAGGTGCTAATTTAACATTAGCCTAATTTTAGTTTTTTAATACAATTTGGAATAAATTTCTTTTTAGTCATGATAACAAGAAAGAAAAAAAATGTCCTATATATATTTTTTATATATAGGGATAGGGATAGGGTTAACCATATGACTTCAAATATATATATATAAATAATATTTTATACTCCCACAATTCCATAATCCCACAATCCCACTATATGTGTGTGAGTATCGCATATTGTGAGGTTAAATATATACGCCTAATCGTAACGTAATCATCAAAGCCATTTTGAATTTTGTTTTCTATTTTTGTTTTTTTGTATTTGTTGTCTTATCATCATCATTAATACACATTGCATGATATGTCGGCATTTGTTTTTAGAAAAATATGTTATAGATAAATATCGCAGTTTTTTTTTTTTTTTTACCATTTTTTATTACTTATTCTCATTTTTATTTATTATATTAGGCCTACACACACAACTACACACATACACTCATTCACATAATATACCTACACACACACATAAATAAACATTCACTTTAATATATATGCATATTACGATACACACGAAATGTTACAAACTTTTGCGGTAAATTCTTCATTTTTTTCTATATTAAAAAACGTATCTAAAAATTTATCTATTTTTTCTTTTTGATTCCATTACAATTTTTTTATTTTTTTTATTTTTTTTTTACATAATTATTGTATTTTTGGGTTTTCTTTTATTTATTCTTTGTTTTTGTTTTTTTTTTCTGTTTTCTGTTGACGTGACTTATTTTCTTTTTCTTTTTTTATAAATAAATTATAAATATTAAATCGATAAAAATTTATTAAATAATAAATTTTCATAGAGATAAAATTAACATCAGAAAGTTAACAAAAGTTTGTTGATTTGAATTTTAAAGAAAAATTTATAAAGAAAAATTTATAAAGAAAAATTGAAGAAAAATTAAAACATAAGAATTTATTGTAACTTATTACTAGTAAGATATTCCACAATTTTCCATTAAGATTATATTAGTGAAAATATATCCAGTTAAGCAAACGCAAATTTTATACGTTATGATGAAATTTTAATATAAAATTCACTTAAATTGTGTAAATTCAATGTCGCATTTATAAGAAATATTTTACTAAGCTAAAAGAACAAAAACAATTGTTTTAAGAAATGTATAGAAATTGTGAGGAATATGTAAAAGTTATTTCATTATTTTTATTAAAATTATATCTACTTAATTATTGCAAGTTATTGATTATTATTCAAAAGTTTCAAACACGAAGCGTGTGCCCATATTTTATTTCATTATCGCATACATTCAATAATTGAATCCCCCTTAAGCCCGAATATTTCTATTTAAAAAATATATAAAGATAAATTTGAACAATTTCAATTATAAGTTTCTTTTAAAAAATAAAACAATTGAAAATGAATTAATATTATTATCCTGGTATTAACGAAATGAAAGGATTTCTTTCTTAAATTTTATAATACGTAAAGAGTGCACTCTTGTAGTGCAACCAAATTTGTCAATTTAATGAAATCATTTTTAAATGTTTATTAAAGGATTAACTAAAAACCTAAATACAATAATTAAATTTTGTTATATTAAAATAAATCCTTTATAATTACAATTATAAAATTACAAATAATTCAAACTATAGATTTCAGTAAATTATTAACTAAATTGGATGTCGGCCGCGATAAATGTTTCTTTTTTTTTTTTTTTTGATTTGATTTGAAAACAAATAAATAAACAACAAAAATAAATGTTATAGAATTTTAATAAAAAAAAATATATCACTAATAATTGTATTAATCAATTCTATTAAAACTTCACAATGCCAATGATTTGTTTATTTATTTTTTAAATAAATAAAGAAATAAAGTTTGATTTAATTTATTAATTTGATGTGTCGAGGAATGAATATATGAATTATTATAATGAACTTTATTAAGAAAGCTTTTTTACAAAAAGTATCATTCTGCGCATTCATTATTGAATTCAATTCCATATATTGAAATATCCAATTTGTTATTAGAACTTTTGACTTCCATTCACAACACAAAACCTGCGGATGGTTAATAATATTTTTCTTAGAAATTTATGAGCTGAACATATACGAAATAAAATATATATTTTTGAAATTCATATAAGACAAAAAAAAAAATTGCCGTTTATTGTTAAAAATCTGTAACAATGAATATTTCTTAGAAATCACACAATAATAAAATAAGATCTATGTAGAGAAACTTCATCAGAAATCCTCAGAAATATATATAAGAAAATAAAAAGGTAACAAAAATCTTATATTAAAGATATTCTTCGTGTTTCAATTTTATTACAAAAAAAAAAATCGCTTCCATTTATTATAAGATTTTCATAGAAAAACTTTAATTTTTATGTTTTGAAAAAATTTCTAAGTATAAGAAAATTTTACTAAATATAATAAATGCTTGTAATGTCTTTATTTCTTCATCAATCAAATTGTAATTATATCTTCATTATCTAATGACAATACAATAAATAGTAAAATTTATGAAAATATGAAGCTATAAATTTATAAATTATTTAGAAACAAAAAAAAATTCTAATTGAATTAATTTTCCAAGTACACAACTGTCTTCGGCATATTTGTTTATCGTTGTTATAATTGAATCAAAAGAAATACTCCGTTGTTATATAAATCAATTAAAAATAAATTGAAATTCCTTCAATTAAATAAAAAAAGAAGAATATTTATGTCATGGTAATTTAAGAGAAATTAACAAGAAACAGATGAAAATAAATATGAACATCCCTACATTATGTCAATAGTATAAATATAAGGAAGACGTTAACATTTGCGTTAAATCTTAAATGTTTATACCCTGTTCACAAATATAATTTATAATTTAGTATAAATACTAAATAATATAAAGTGTTAAAAATTATATTTATGATCCAACTAGTGAAATGACTAATATATTGGTAAAGCATATCAAAGAATATAAAATATATTGTATTAAGGTTTTCTGATCAATGAGTGATTACTCTTAGGTTCAATAATAAATAATTAAATTATCCAACTAAATAATATATACTTTTAAAAATTTACTACTTTACATACACTGCATTATAAAATAATAATATTAAATATAAACTTGACATTATATATATACATATACAAATGATTATCATCGTAAAATGTCTTTATTGACCAAAATAATAAAAAAGAAAAAGAAAAAAACAAAAAACATTTATAAATAAATTGTAGCTATATAAATTATATACACACACATATATATAAAAATAAAATAAAAACAATCAAATAATTACAACAAAATAACAATAATAATAATAATAATAATAATAATAATAATAATAATAATAATAATATATAAATAACACTAAACAAATTAGTATAGTGTATCCAGCAAATGCTTCCTAAATACTTTTATCGTTTTACTAACTTCCCCATCATCAGTTAAAATTCTGTATGTTGTTTTTTTTTTTTGTTTTTTTCATTTTGTATATTTTATATTTTTTATTTCTGTTACAGAGAACAGAAAAAAAAAAACAAAACAAAACAAAACAAAACAAAACAAACAAATATAAAATAAAAGGATTCTGAAAAGTTGAAATTCATTTGAAAAGGAAAAGAATCTTTTTAAGAATGTATCTATAAATTTTTTTTTTAGGGTTTTTCCCAATTTTTATTATATTTATTTACACATCGCAGATATTTTGTGTGAGTAAAAAAAAAATATATATAAGATGATTGAGAGGAAAGGATGAAATATTAGAAAAAAAAATCCTTTATTATTATATTTTTATTGTTGAATCTTATGATCACTAAATAAATGCATTAATTAATTAAATGTTACAAATGAATAAAGTGTCTCAGAATTTTTTTTTTTTAATTTTTTTGTATTTCTTGTTCAGATTTTCAGATTTTTGATTTTTGTGTCATCTCTACTATGCGCAATTTATCTACACAGATTACTTTACAATTTTGCCAAAAACACATCCTATAGTTACATCAACTTTACACATAAAATATTTTATTTGTTTTTAGAAATAAATAAAATGCAAAACAAAATAATGACACCAAAATAAAAAAAAACATTTATCTCGTTTCTATCAGGTGCAAAAAAATAGAGTATCTAGAGAAATACAAAAAATAATGACAAACGATTTTAAAATAAAATTAAATGAAATGAAATTACAAAAAAATATAAAATAATAATTGTATATTCTAAAGAATAGAATAAAGTGATTGGAGGATGAAGAATATACTCAAGGATATATTCTGCATTGACATATTTATATGATAAATAATAGAGACACCTTACACACGTGTGTTTATATAAATTTATAAATATATATACACACAAATATTTATCTTTTTTTTAAAAAGATCTACAATAATAAAAAAATACGTAATTCTTGGAAAGAAAAAAAAAATAAATTCTATTTTATATTTATTTTTTTTTTTTTTTTTAATTGATGTCAATGTAGAAATAATTACAATTATATGTATGAGATTTCTTTTTTTTTTTTCCATTTATTTATTTATTTAGAGAAAAATCTGTAATATGAAAGGGAACTTGTTGTTTTGCGTGTTATAATTAAATTTTTTTAATTATATACATGGAATCACTAAAAACAATGTATTTTTGTTACATTGTTTAAAATTGTAATCCCTTATTAAAATTATATATACTGATAGATTGTCACAATAATTGTCATAACATTTGAAATTTATCTATAAAATTAATAAATAATATTCAAGAGCGGATAAATCGTTTGAAGTTTTTAAACTTTTCATTATAATATATTTTATTATTTTGGATCTCAATTGAACTCAGACTAAACATATAGTGATGGTGAATTTTTGGTTTATGTTTATGCAAATATTTTATTACTTATATAAGTCTATTGTATAATTGTAACTAAAAAAAAAATAAATGTTTTGATCTGTGCCGCCTTTAAAAGCATTTATACTAAAGAAAATATAACTTTCGGTTTATTCAATTTGCAAGGACAAATTTTGCCTAATTTTAATGGTCAATTATATAGTTTATAATAATTGTCACCTTGATGCTTAGATGAAATTAAAGGCATGGAATAAGGAAGAAAGGAATTATGTAATTTTTTGATACAATTGGAATTTATTATATAGAAATTCCACCTGAAGTTGGAAGGTACGCATTTATATCGTTAGAATACCAATTAAACAAGTCAATGAAAATATATGCTAATAAAAAGGATAATTGGAAATATATGCTATAAATAGAGGATGACATGAACGAGATCATATATTCATATTATTGTTTTTAATTTTATATGATAATAACTGATATAATCGCAAAAGAATAAAATTCTTTTCAAATATATAATAAAATTTTATATATTTATAATTAACTTTTGTTAAACCCTTTTACACTTTTATAATTTTTTTTGGTCTTTTAAATTTCGCATGTTTTCAAGAGTGATGACATTTTTATAACATAAAATATTTTATAGCAAAGTTGGATTATTTAGGGATAGTAAGTGAATAATTTTTCGATTATACAATCCACCTTAGTTCAAAATAGTTGCTGTGAAAGCATTTTATATGACAACAATAATGAGTATATATATATGGGAATAAATGTACCTTCTACATTTTTAATTTCTAATTAATTCAGATAAATATTTGTAACACAAAACGAAAATTACGTATGAAATCCTTTTCTATTTTGAAAGTTTTTAATATTTCTTCAATGCAATTAATTTCTTCAATTCAATGAGATGCATATATTATTCATTTTATATATGAATTAAATACGCATATAGGAAAATAATTAAATGAAATCGTATAGTGTAGATATGTATATAGGAAATAAAAATGCAAAATGTATAGTCGAATAGTAGCGTTAAACTATATAATTAAAAAAAATCATAGAAAAAAATTTAAAATGTATAACAATAATTAAGGTGCAAACATTACTATAGATTTTTCCATTTTCTTCTCTATATAATTACGCCAAATAAAACTTTGAATAATTAATGCAAACAATAAAATTATAGACGCCATTTTTTCATATGGGCCGGTATTCTTTTTTTTTCGAACTTGTTTATATTTTCAGTCGCCTGTTCGATTTTTATCTTGTTTTTTTTTTCCTCAATATAGAATGAACCAATCAGAGAACATGATTTAACTTTGTTTGCATTTTCATTTTGTGTGTTGCGTGTGTATTGGTATAGAATTATAAAGTATGCATATACATGCATATGCAAAGTGCCTATAATTATAAACAATTAATACAATGATCTTAATTTTGTCTTACTCAAATAAATAAATTATATCATCTAACATGCTTAATTGAAAATAATAATCATAACAAATATAAAAACTATTATCTTTTTTCTGTCCAATTAAAAAATACCAGAAATATCAATTGTATATCACTTAAAATTATTAAAATTTATATAATTTTTTTTATTTTCCAAATAATAGATATGTATAATTTTTATTAATTTGTAAAAGAGTTTTTTAATTAAGTAAGAAGAAATAAAGTGTAATATTTTAACATTTAAACGTTTATCAAAGACACAAACCAAATAATTCATAATTTTTGTTTGTGGTTCATGAAAAGGGTAAAAGAAGACTTTTTGTAACTGGTAGAAATCTCATTTAATAGGCAAACTTCATGTCATTTTTATTTTTAGTTCAATGTTCGATGTAAATAAAATTAGCACGGCCATTTTGAATATCTAATAAAAGTGTGGTATTCTATTTTCGAAGAAAAAGTCTGCAAAGTAGCAGAATAAGAAGAAGAGATAATTTGTTTCTAAAAAAGTAATAATAAATCTTATTAAAAACGTGTTTACTTACGATTAAATTATTAATATATATAATCATTAAAAAATATGGATAAAATTGCAAGCGATAATATAGAAAAACTATACAAAAACTATGAGATTCTTTCTGATGCCAAAGATAAAATTTCTGAGGTGTGTTACTTTTTTTTATATACAGTTTTTTGAAAGTTTTGCTAAAATCAAATTATTATTTCAGCATGAAAAAGAATATAAAGAAATATTAGATGCTGTTAAAGGTTCTGCAAAAGAAAAACGTTTAGCATCACAGTTTATTGGAAAATTTTTTAAACATTTTCCTACATTAGCCGAAACCGCTATTGACGCTCAATTAGATCTCTGTGAAGATGAAGATGTACAGGTAATAAAAAATCACTCATATTTTTTTTTAGTGTTATTAACCATAAATTAAATTTTCATTAGATTCGTCGTCAAGGTATCAAAGATCTTCCACAATTATGTAAAGACAACAAAGATCATTCTCCCAAAATCGGGGATGTTCTCGCCCAATTTTTATTAACAGAAGATGCAGCTGAATTGCAACAAGTTCATATGTCGCTCCAGGCATTAGCAAAAGTAAATAAATTTGTTTTTCCTTCGAAAGTTTAATTCTAACTATACTATATTTTAATTTTAGTATGACATAAAAGGGATGCTGACTGGAATATTCAATCAAATCATGACTGGTGATGAGACAATCAGAGATAGATGCTTCCGCTTCTTAATGAATAAGTTTAAGACTTTCGGTTCTGATATTGTTAACAAAGAAATTGAAGAATATATGATTAATGAGCTTAAAAAAATACTTCAGGTATAAAAATCGACATAACAAACATTAATACAATGTTAATAATAAATATAATTTTAGGATGTTACCGCCGATGAATTCCATTTATGTATGACGATTTTAGGATCAACTAAATTGGGAACCACAGTGACGGGACACGCTGAACTAGTATCATTAGCCGTTGAACAAGCAGAACTCGGAGCTGACGTTGACTCGGTGACACTAGAGGACGAAGTGGTTGAACGCTTTATTCAATGCGCTACACATGCTATGCCATATTTTTCGGTTAGAACGGTGATTAAAATTCTTAAAACTTTCTTTTATGTGTAATTTCTTTAATTTATTAAGAATCAGGTCGAATCTACTCCGTTTGTTAAATTCTTATGCGATAAACTACTTCCGTTGAACACCTGGAACTTAATTGCAGCAGCTGAACAGGATCAAATGCAGTTACGTCTATTAAAAGTATTCGCAGAAATGTGTTCATCTTGTGGACTACTCGAGAAAGCAAGCGAAAAAATCGAATCAATTTTCATTGTTTTGTTGGAATATATGCCCCTTCCCCCAGTGGATGCTGATATTATGAATGACACTCCTTCATTCCAATTTTCACATGCTGAATGTTTGTTGTATGCGTTACATACTCTTGGAAAACAATGCCCTGATTATTTGACATTTCCTAATGATCCAGCCAAATTGAAAGATTTTAGATCTAGATTACAGTATTTAGCCAGAGGAACTCAAGGGTAGGTTTAACCATTATCATCATACTTTCATATTTTATTCATTTTATCAATACACTAGATACATCAAAAAATTACAAGAAGCAGTTAAAGGAGTTACACCAGAAGACCTCAAGACTGACGAAAACAAAATAAAAGTTACAGCACTAAAAACTACATCTAATATTGGAATTTTAATTAGAGATCTTTTCCATACACCACCAAGTTTCAAATCAATGGTACAATTATCATGGGTGACTAAAAAGACTGTAAGTTTTTAACAATTTAAAGATTATATGCATACTTATGTTAAAATATTTAAAATTTAAAGGATAATAAATCACCAACCAAAAGACATGCTCCTATAACATTTGGTGCTGCCGCTAATGGAAAATCCGAAGATACAAAAGGTATTAAACAGCCAAGAAATAATTTGGAGTCTAGTCAACGTGTTTATACTCCTCCTTCCGGAAAGTATTCTGGAAAAGTGTCAAATTATTCTAACAGTAATAATAAAAATGGGGGAGGGTTTGGTGGAAGACAGGGAAATCGTTCAAGAAATGGTGGAGGCGGCTTCAGAGGAGGCAATAGAAATAGAAATTTCCGAAGATATTAAGAATACAGTCTATTTTAAATCCTTGACATAAATTTAAAAAATAATAACTAAATAAAAATGAAATCATAATTAATTACACCAATTAGTGGGTATTTAATTTAATTTAAAAAAAACTAAATTAAAATAAAAAAGATAAGTGGACAACCAAAATTGACTAAAAGTGAATTATAAACAAACCATAATAATAATTTGAGCTGCGTTTTTTTGTTTCAGTTAAATATTAATGAATTATTAAATTTCAGGTTAAAATTTTTCGTCATTTGGTTACATTTGATCCTTCTTGGATATGGAGAAGTTTATTTAGGATTAATTATTAATGAATTTTTATTTTATAACAGGCACATTCTTCTTATATACATCCTTATTAGTTCTTATAAGATATTATCTTCGTTGCTTTCATTTTCATTCACCCCACACATACCTAATATTTTCTTTCTGATTTTATTTAAATTTTCTTTTTAAAATATTTACATAATTTCATCACAAATTAATTAGTTTAAAAGAAAATACTAAAAATGGATTCAACACGAATACATTTAGAATGATATTTAGGAAATATAATCAGTACTGTTTTACGTTTGCTGAAGATGCTGAGATTTTAATGGAGAATCAGCGCCTGATCTTTTATTATATTACATTGTTTGAATTCTTTTCTTTAATAATAAATTTTTTTCAGATTTAATAAAAAAAACAAAACTTTAAATCAAGTGAATTAAATTTAAATATGTGTTTAAAAAACAAAACAATAATATTGAAAATGATTTGTAATTAATTGAAACATTTTTTTAAAGAAAAATTAAATATGCATTTTAAAACTATAATTTTCTTTGTATTTTATTTAACCCTTTTTTTGTCTTTTATTATTATTATATTCAACAATTGTTTTTTAAAAATTAAATTTTATAAGATAACAAGAAATCGGATTTTTTGTTTGTTTATGTTTTTTATAGTTTATGGTTAACCCATTTTTCACACTGAACTAAAACAGAATTTGCAATTTTATAGATATTTGGCAACACTGTTGTCTTTAACTCTCAGTATTTTCAAAATGGCGGTAAATATTTCTGCTGATATCTGGAAACAATGGGATAGAAATGGAAAATCTGATTTGTAATTACAATTTTTGATTATTATTATCACTTATTCTTTTAATGTACTAAATAACCTTTCTTCTGATATATAATTTGTTTAGTTTAAATGAGTATTTTTTATACAAAAAACGATGTTTATTTTGACACGTTCTGCAAAGTCTTGTTTTGATGCGATGCAATTTATTCAACTAGACACGCAAAAAATTATAATTAAATATTCGTATTATTTGCAGTTTAAAACAATGTAGAAGTGCGCTAAAAGATGATCAGAGTCCTATATTTAATAAATCTGACAGAAAAAATGGTGTCAGTCGAGCAATTTATGAATTACTTTCACATGGAATTAAAGGACAAATCAAAAAAGAATCTGTTCTTATTGTATTGAATGAACTTGCTGTAAGATATTTATCTAATATTGTGTTTTTCTAAAGTACTTAGCGTTTTTTTTTTCCTAGTACATGCACAACGATTTACCATCAATAATTTTGGATATAATTAGTATATTTGATGCTGAAACATCGGCAAATATAGGTGATGCATCACAAGAAGAAAGACATTTATTTTGTCAAATTGTTAAAGATACAGAAAAATTTCTTTCTGAGAAATTACTTAAAGAAAGACTAGAGATTGATACATTACAAGATGTTGGAACAGTTAAAAATAAAAATTTCTACACAAAATTTATCAAAGTTAAGACAAAATTATAGTAAGTTTTTTTTTCATAATGGGCAAGCCCTAACTACGTCGTAACAAAATTTCTTACCATTATTTTCAGTTATAAACAGCGAAGATTTAATTTATTCCGTGAAGAAAGTGAAGGTTATGGAAAATTAATTACAGAACTTAACCAAGATATAACTGATAATGTCACCGTCCAAAGTACATTGGAAATAGTAAAATCATTAATTGGTTGTTTTAATTTGGATCCCAATCGTGTTCTTGATATAATATTAGAATCATTTGAAACAAGACCGGAATATCATAAACTTTTTATTCCATTACTTCAAACATATATGTCTGATGGTGGTATTATATGTGAAGTTTTAGGTTACAAATATCGACATTTTTCTGATTCAAAAACACCAGATTCATTATATAAAGTTACTGCTTTACTATTACAAAGTAATGTTATTGCGTTGGATGATGTGTATTCCTGGGTAAAACATTACTTAAATCAATTAAAATTGTGTTTATAATCAAGTTATGGTTTTTTAAAGTTGAGCCCGACAGACAAAAGTTTAGTCGCTGATTGGGAACTGGAAATGGGAGATGCAAAAGAATATGTGAGAAAATTAAATATTATTTCTACAAACAAAGATAAGGAAGCGGAAGTTGAACCTGAAAAAGAAATGGCTGAGGTTTGTTATAATAAATATTTTCTTTAAATGTGTACTTATATTTATTTATTTTATAAAGGATAAGTATGTTAATAATCAAAAATGGGGCCTATGTGAAGCTTTATTGGATGTAGGTGATTGGATAACATCTCAACAACTCATTAAAAAACTCCCCGATCAATCTGTCATTGTCAACGAACCAATTTCGAAAGCTTTATGTAAATTACTTCACACAGTAATTGAGCCCATCTACAGAACACGATGTACATTGTCAGCTAGTATAAAGGGTCGTATAATTTCGCCCCATAATAACAAATTAGCCCCACCACCCGTAACTTCATTTTCAAAGTTACGAACTCATGCATTTCCAATGTTCATAGCTTTAGGGCCATCATTACATTATGATCCAGTCTTAATGTATAAGCTTATTAGACTGATGCGTTTAATTTTATCTGAAATGAATGTGGATCCCTTAAATCCACCAACAAATGGAACTGAATATGAATATCTTTATTACGATATATTAACACTTTTAGATGCGGCCATTTTACCTGCACTTTCGTATATGGATTGTAATTGTTGTATTGCTGAAGAAATTTGGTCTGTTGTGAAATTCTATCCTTACCAACACAGGTAAAGTATTATAAATAACAACAAATGTTTGTTATTGTATTATGTTTATGTACGGATTATGCAATAATCTTGTTATTTATTTTATACAACGATAAGCAAATATGTTGATATTGTATGATTCACTAAAATTACATATAGTAAACCCAAATTTATCACATTTTTTTTTTATAATATTTCAGATACAGTTTATACGGACGTTGGAAAAATGAATCATACCAAGTGAATCCAAGATTAATAAGAAGACGTGGTGCTGCCCAAAAACAAATAAAATCACTTATGAAACGTGTTAGTAAAGAAAATATAAAACCTGTTGGACGTCTTATAGGCAAATTAAGTCATTGTTCACCTGGATTTTTATTCGATTATGTATGTAAATTTTAAAACTAAATGGATTTAAAATATTTAATATTTATTCATTTTTAGATTTTACTCCAAATACAAATTTATGATAATCTTATTGGACCAGTTGTTGATTCGCTTAAATATTTAACATCATTATCATATGATGTTTTGGGTTATTGTCTTGTGGAAGCTTTAGCTCAAGCTGATCGTGATCGTTTTAAACATGATGGCACATCAATATCAATGTGGCTTCAAAGTTTAGCAAATTTTTGTGGTGCCATTTATAAAAAATATAATATTGAATTAAGTGGTTTATTACAATATGTTGCTAATCAATTAAAAGCACAAAAAAGTTTAGATTTACTCATATTAAAAGAAGTGGTACAAAAAATGGCCGGTATTGAAGCGGCAGAAGAAATGACTAATGAACAATTGAATGCAATGTGTGGTGGAGAATTGTTACGTGGCGAGGTAAAATATTTTCTATAAATTGGTTTGTAAATTTTCTCAGACATAACTTGATTTTTAATTCATACAATTAATATTTCTTTTCTCAAATACAAATTTTTAAAATTGTGTTAATTTTTATTTATTATAGGCCGGATATTTTAGTCAAGTACGTAATACAAAAAAATCATCCCAACGTTTAAAAGATGCATTAGCTAGTAATGATTTATCAGTTGCATTATGCTTATTAATTGCACAACAAAAACATTGTGTTATTTATCGTGAAACAGCTCAAAGTCATTTAAAATTAGTTGGAAAATTATATGATCAATGTCAAGATACACTTGTACAATTTGGAACATTTCTTGGTTCAACATATTCAGTAGATGAATATGTTGATAGACTACCATCAATTCATAATATGTTACAGGAATACCATATACACTCAGATGTTGCATTCTTTTTAGCAAGACCAATGTTTTCACATCAAATTAATGTAAATATAACATTTCTTTATTTTAATTTGCACAGAAAATATGAACAAACATTTTAATTATAGCAAAAATATGACCAATTAAGAAAATCAGATCCAAATTCTAAAAAATTAACAACAACATTAAAACAAGCAAAGTACTTAGAAGCAACTGCATTCATAATGAATCCTATTGTTGAATCAGTACGTCCATTACATCCACCTAAAGTATGGGAAGATATTGGACCACAATTTTTGGTTACATTTTGGTCACTTAGCATGTATGACTTACAAGTGCCTATAGACAGTTATCAAAAAGAATTGAATAAATTGAAACAAATGTCATTATCTGTGATGGACTCAAAAGAAATGGTTATATCAATTTCTCTCTTTTTTAGACTTAGTTTATATTTTTCTTGTTTTTATTTTAGAATGCATCAAAAGGAAAAAAAGAACAAGAACGTTATATTGCATTAATGGATAAACTTCAGGATGAAAAAAAGAAACAACAGGAACATGTTGATAAAATAATGCATCGGTTAAACCAAGAAAAGGATTCATGGTTTTTATCTCGTTCAGTAAAATCTGCCAAAAATGAAACAATTACACAATTTCTTCAACTATGTCTATTTCCAAGATGTACATTTACTGCTTTAGATGCTATTTATTGTGCCAAATTTGTGCACACTATTCACAGTTTAAAGACAGCAAATTTTTCTACACTACTTTGTTATGATAGAGTAAGTCTAGAAACAAGAAGTGAAAATACGAAAATCTCAATCTCTTATTTTTTCCTAATTGATTTTTTTTTTTTTATTTTAAGATATTTTGCGATATAACTTATTCTGTTACATCTTGTACTGAAAATGAAGCAACACGTTATGGAAGATTTTTATGTGCAATGTTAGAAACTGTTATGCGTTGGCATTCTGATCAGAATACATTTCAGAAGGAATGTGCCAATTATCCTGGTTTTGTAACTAAATTTCGTGTTAGCAATCAGGCAATTTATTGACTATTATAAATAACAAATAATTTTTCATTGTCATACTTTTTTTTTAATTATTTAGTTTTCTGAAGCAAATGATCATGTTGGATATGAGAATTACAGACATGTTTGTCATAAATGGCATTATAAAATTACTAAATCAATGGTATTCTGTTTAGACTCTAAAGATTATATGCAAATAAGGAATGCACTTATAATACTTATGAGAATTTTACCACATTTTCCCGTGTTAAGCAAATTATCTCAAATAATTGAACGAAAAGTCGAAAGAGTAAGAAATTACAATTATTTTACATTTTCAGTGTTTTTTATGGATTAATATTTTTTTTGTTTAGGTACGTGAAAAGGAAAAGAATCAACGTCAAGATTTATTTGTTTTAGCGTCTAGTTATATTGGCCAATTAAAGGCAAAATCTAGTACTATGATGAGAGAAAATGATTTCCATCAAGTATCTGAAAAACCAGTCAAAGAAAATACTGATCCAAAAGCAACGAATGGTGAAGCAAAACCCGGTAAAATTTTATTTAATATTTCATTATTTTATTTAGATTTATAAATTTTTTTTGTTACCTTTAGAAAAAAAAGAGACAAAAGAACGTGAGAAAAAAGTTGCTGCAAAACAAATAATTCAAATTCAGGCACCAACAAATAATGAGAAAGAACCAAAAAAAGAAATATTTGCAAAAGAGACACGTGAAAGTAGTGTAAGTAGTAGTATAATTAAAGAAAAAACATCGAAGGAAATAAAAAAGGAGGAACGTCAACGTGAAAAAGAACGAGAACGTGAAGAAGCTGAATTGCGTAAACGTGAAAAGGAGAAGAGACGTGAACGTAAAGTAGCATCACCTAGTTATTATGACGCAATACCATCAACAGATCGTTATTATCCAATTGATCATTATGAACATGAACGTGATCGTGATAGAGATTTAAGTTCGGTATCAAATTCCAGTAATGGTTCTGCACATAGAAGAAGTCAGGAACCACCAGACCATGACAGAGGTATTATTTGTTTTAAAGAAAACTTTTGTAATTCATTCTGATTATTTTCTGTATACGTATTTTACGCGATTCTAACTTAATTTTGAAGTGATAACATTTATTTGTTTATTTATTCTAACTATATTAATTTTCCTAAATTTAATGAAAATATCATTTAAACAACTTTTACTAACTTTATTAACTGTTCTAACTTATACACTAATATTAAATGTGTATTTTTACGAATGAATTACAAATTTTTTTTTAAATATTGAAAGAAGAAAATTATAAAACGTATTTAAAAAAGATACCATTTTAGATTTAAAGCGACGAAAATTGGAAACTGTCAGTTCGAAGGTTAGTATTGTGGTGTAACATCGAAGGGAGAACGTATTCTTAAATTCTAGTTAACTAAGAAAAAAAAAAAGCAAATGAAAAAGAGTAAAAAGTAAATAAACACCAAAAAAAAAACAAAATTATTAATGATCTGATCTACCTCAGACACGAGGTACCACCCTTAGTTTGTAAAATTTGATTGTCTTAGGGGAGTTTGGGCTGCATACACAACCAAAAAAAAAAAAAAATTTTTAATTTATTTATAGAATGGAAATGATAAAAAATTAATAATTCAATTAATTAAAATAAAAAAAATTGTGATTTTGTGATAACATAAAATATCATTAAAAGTGAAAATTATTTTTGTGATTTTTTGTAGTTTAAGTGAAAAAAAAAGAACCATATATTTGATAAGACTAAAAGTGATAAAATATAAAAATGAAAATGATAAGTATTATTTGCAATTAAATGCAAAAACATAATTTTAAACCAAAAAAAAAAGAAATAATAAGAAATAAAAATAAACAAACGAAAATGAAAAAGAAAAAGAAAAATGGAGAAAAAAAAACTGAAAGAAAAACAAAATCTCAAATAAAATGGATGATCCAAATAATATTTTCTGCCACCCCCACCCACTCAACCAGCCAAAGAGAAATTTATCAACCACAAAACGTAACAGCCAATAAATGCTAATCAATGATTTTATGAAACAAAAAACTTAAATTAAAATTAAAATTAATTAAATTGTTTTGTTAAATTTTGTTCTTTTTAAAATATGTAAAAATGTTTTTGAATATTCAATTGAAATTACTTTATTTTTGGGGAATATGGAATGGTCAAGTATAAAAATAAAAAAAATAATATGCAGAGATAAAAAAAATAATAATAATTTAAAAGTTAATTCGAGATAGAGAAAGACGAAATCGAGTGAGACTAAAACACAAAGATAAAGAGGAACGTATTAAAAGAGAAAGGTGGAACTGATTAGTGGGCAGAAAATGATTCATTTATTTTTCGTTCTAAATTAAAATTTCTTTTATTTATTGATGGGAAAGCATTAAAAATAGAAAAAAAATTGATATTTTACATTTGAAATGATTTAATTGGTGGACCCACCAAAAATTGATTTAAATTTCATTTACATGAAATCAACGAAGAAAAATCCATTGAGGAAAACTTTCAGAAAAAAAAACAGGAGAACTAAAGAAGAGAGAAGAAAATTTATTGTGGTTGACTTTTAGTAAAAATGATGGACGAACATTTGTAAAGATTAATTTCAATTAAATTTCATCAAAAGGAGAATATTACAACGATTATTATTTGAATTGAACATCAATGATCCTTAGTTCTTTGATCTCATTTAACGTAAAAAATCTAACAAGTATTATGTAATTAATTACACGACACAACTAAAATATAAATCATCCCCTCCTGTAGTAAAAATCATCAAAATCTCAGTTAACGCAACTAAAACAATCAAAAATTTGCCATAAAAAAAAAAAAAAAAATTCAAATAAAAATAAAAAAGATCGTCAGGAAATATTAATTTATAAAAAAAAATTAAATTAAATCAACGAAAATTCATTTTAAATTAATTCACGTTCAAAATAAATAAGTTTTAAAGTATTATTTATTCGTCATGCGAGAAACGGAATCAATCAATCAATTTAAATAAAAATAAAAAAGGAGGTTTGTAGAAAAGAGACAACAAATAAAACGAGAGGGAGAGAGAGGTCATCAACTAAAATTGTTCGAACAACATTAAAATGGAGCATCTAAAAATTTCAATAAAAAAAAAATGGAGGTTTGTAGAATTGTACAACAAATGATTGTGAATCAGGCCATCAGCTAAAATTGTGTAGAAATTTAAATGGATTATTCCGACTATTGTTTACCTGAAGTGGAGAAGGCAGCTTTATTACGATTATTTTAAATATATTTTTTTTTTATTTAAAAAATTAAAAAAAAAATTAAATAATTAAAAGTGAAACAACAACAAAATAAAAAAAACTCTTGTTTATAAAAAAAAAAATAATAAAAAAATGTAAATGTAAATGAAAAAAAAAAAAAAAAAATTGAACTCTTTAGTTAAAAAAAAAATTGAAGAAAATTAATTTTAAAAATCAAAAAGCAAAATGCTAAACTTCAAAACAAAAAAAAAAAAAGAAGAAGAAGAAAAAAAAGTGAATGAGTGATTTTTTTTTTTTTTTTGCTGTAAAGCAGCCCAAAATTCCCCTGATAAAACTTTTAAGGTGAGTATTTTAACTAAATTAGATTTCAACGATCTAAATAGTTATTATTACTTGAAAGTTTCAAAATGAATAAAAGTAAAACACACAAATATTTATTCTTCAAAATTAATTCCCATAATTCTTTAAAACATTTTATCTTTGTTATTGTTGTTGTTGTTTTTTTTTTTTATTAAGAATTTTTAGAAAAACATTTTTTTTTTAAAGAAAAATAAATAAAATTGGTAAAACTTTCAATTAGTAAACAAAAAAGAATATGATATTTTTTAAATTTTATATTTTTAACGTTGTCTCCATTTATTTATGGGAAAGAAATTAGATAGAGTGAAGAGTGACAACTGATGCCCATAAAAATCTATCTACAAATATTTTTCCCAAAAATGCCCCAATAAAAATATAAGAACGAAAAACAAAAAAAAAAAAAAACAAAATACAAAGTAATTAGATCAACCCTAACTCTACGTTCACCTCACCTTACCATCGTCAAACATAAAATATTTACTTTGAATAATTGTTTTAAACAAAGTCAAAAACGACACAAATAATTAAATAAAAAACAAAAGCAATTCACCCTTCGAAATGCAAAACAAAAACAAAAAAAAAAATATTTTTTTTATCAACTTGTTGGGATGTTAACGCCTTAATTCCGGCATCGTATGGATTTTTCTAGAAGCAACATGAAGATCATTATCATCCCCAATCACCAATTGCATCAGCATCAATAACATCTGATTCTAGTAAAAAGGAAAGAAGTTCTAAAATAAAGGATAAACGAGATAAAACTGATGAGGAAAAAGAAATACGTAAAGAAAGAAAATTAGGAAGGAAAAGGGTAAGAATTTGTGAAAATTTAATTTTTTAAATTTTACCTTTACTCTCATGATCCTGATGGGGGGAAAAAAAACTGTAAAAATCTTATTAAATGTTTTATGTTTATTTGTATAGGATCGTGCTGAGGAATCACTACTAAATGAACAAAAACGACGAAAGGATGACGAAAAAGGTTTGTTTCCTTTTTAATATCCTCATATTACCTGCTTTTTTCATATTTTCCTATTATTTATTTTCAGTTTCTAAGATTTCACTCCATCAAAATGGTGAAGATGAATTAACTATAATTCGTGATAAACATCATCATCTCAGAGTAAGTAACTCAAGTTCATCTTCAAGCATAGACAATCATAAATTTGGTTAATTTTTACAAAAAAAAAAAAAAAAAAAAAGAAGAAATTAGATAATAAATGAAATTTGGAAAAATTTGTAAACAAAAAAAAATTAATTGAGAAAAATTAAAAACAAATATAATTGGATAAATTAAATTTTTGTTTAAATAAGTTTTTATTTTGTTATTCTGAATTTTCACAAAAAAAACTAAAAAAACTAAAAAACAAAGAAGAAACGTCAAATTATTCTAATTCTATTTTGTTACAGGAAAAGTCCCCTTATACTAGTAGAGATCGTGAACGATCACATGATCGTATTGAAGTCAGAGATAAACAATACAGTACATTTACTAAATCGTCAAGAACACGTTCAGCCTATTAATTTACTTAAATAAATAAAGATCAACTAAAAATTATAAAATAGGAAATTTAAAAACAAAAACAAAACAAAAAAAAAAAAAATACAAAGAAAAAGAAAACGGGAGAACCAACAACAAACAATCTTGACATAAATTTTAAATATTATTTTTTAAATAATTTAATTGTGTATTTTAAACAGTACAAAATAAATAAAAACAATAAAGAAAGAAGTACAGAGAAAATGAAACAATTGAAAGAAAAGCGGAAAATTAAAGGAACAATAAAAAAATTATTTTAGATTTTTGAAAAGAAAATAGGAAACGTTTAAGAATTTTTACCTAAATACAAGAATGAGTTTAATGTTAAAAATTTAGTCTTTTACCCCCCCACCCTTCTATGAAATTTTTGTTTTATGTTCATTTTTAATAAATTTTATTTTTTATATTTTAATTAATTTTAAATTAAGACATTTTAATTTTTCTCTGCTTCTGTTATTTTTTTTCAACGTAGACAATAAGAACTTTCTCTTCTTTCTGTTCTTTGTGTTAAATAGTTTTTAGTGAAAGGTTTAAATAAAAAGAAAATAAGTAAAATTAACAAAGGAAAACAATTGAAATTGCAAACGATTTGATGAGTCAGAATTTATGGTGTTTAATCTGTTATGGTTAATTTTTTTTATAAGAACACAAACAAAACAAGATTACAAAAAAGAAAACTTTTAAAATGATAAAAAAAAAAGTAACCATAAATAAAAAACTATAAACTAAATTAATAAATAAAACTAATTAATAAATTAATGATTAATAATTAAAAGATTTTCAAAATAAATAAGAAGAATAAGAAGAAGAAAAAATGGAAAATTTGTGTACAATTTTATTTTTAAAAAAATAATTAAATTGATTTAAAATACAAATTGAATTTTTTTTATACAAAAAAAAAAAAACACGAAGAAGAATAATCGTTTGTTTTTATATTAATTATCATTTTTCATTGATTATGTTTTTTTCTTTCTTACTTTCATTTTTCATTTTCTTAGATCACAAAATAATTCCATTAAAAAGGTTTTAATGAAATATGCCGAGTTTGTTTCCTTTTTTCGTAAATTTGGAACTGGATTTCATTTAAAATTTAAAAACTTTTTTAAAAATAAACGTGAAAGTTTTTTTTTTTTTACTTAATTAAGATAAAAATCAAGAAAAGACAGACGGGAAATTTTTTTTTTTGTACACATTTTATTGCATAAGAAACTAGAAAAAAAAAAATAATACAAATAAATATTATAAAGTAATAAATTATGTGAATTTAATTTATAAACAGGAACAAGAATTTACACTATGTTCATTATCACTTGGAATTGATTCAATTTCTTGTATAAATTGACGTGAAGTTGATGGTGTTTGTTGTTCTTCTTGTGAAAATTTTAAAAATGGTGATCTTTCTGTTGGCTCTGTTATACGCTGAATATTCTAAAAGTAAATAAAATTTCAATGATCAAATTATTAGATAAAAAATGGATTTGTTTACTAATACAGGTGATCTGATACAAGTACGACGATTTGAATAACTACAAGTCCATTTTCTATAAACAAATGCATTAAAGAATGCTTGTAAAGGATTTGTGAATGCCTGGAATATAAGAAAAGGAACGAGTTAAAATTATTGTTATGGATTGAATTTTTTTTCTTCATAATCCTCTTACCATAAAATACCAAGTGGCAATTGTGATTTCAACTGGTAAACTATGCCAAAGTGTCCATAGTAATGTTCCACTTATTATATTTGGTAGCCAACAAAAGTAGAATACAAAATTAATCAAAAAATATTTACATTTAAATACTCTCATTACTTCACGTTCTCTTGCAGTTACCTAAATGAAATCAAAACAGAATGAAAGTTATAACATTAATCAAGATAATGAAAATTTAAGAATTACTTGATTTAAGGTCAATGTCAATTGACGATCAATTTCTTTACAAGAACTAAAATACAAAATAGGATTAACAAGCATAATAATAGCAATTGGTAAATATGTTGCACAATAATTTGGCAAAACACGTATTAACGCTGTTGAAAGATATGAGATCTCATGACAACTGCAAAATTATAGGAAATTAATTAATTTTGTTATCTAATCATTACATGATTTTTAAATGTACTTAGCATCTGGAACATAAAGTACTGATAAACCAACAGCTGTTAACACAGCAGAAATAGTCCAAGTAGCCAAATGGTATAGTCTTTCTGTTGGAGGTTCTTTTTTTAATGTACGTCTTACATCTAATGCATAACAAAATGTCCACAACCATGTACATGTGTAAAAATATTGTGTCCATGCCTAAAGTTTGAAAAAATAGTTTTACTAAACACCAACAGAAATAATCCATTAAATAATTGATTGGAATTGATGTATAGCTAACCGATGAGAGAGCACAAAAAAGAACACTTGATGTATCATCATCGGTTGGTATTAAATTTTGGAAATAACGCCAAATTGCTGAACGAATAAAAATTCCAACTGATGCACATAAATCAGCAACAGCCAACCATATTATAATTTTTCTACCAATTATTTTTGTACGTCTTCCGTCATTTTCAATTGTTCGTGGTTCATTCCTTACAAATATCTTTTGAAATAAAAAGGAAAAACATTTTCATTTATGTTTGAATAATTGGATAATCCTATTGATGAAAATTTACCTGATACAATGAACCAATAATACCTAATGCTGATGAAAATAAACAAACAAACAAATAAGAATCTTTATTAAATTCAGACATTAATCTTACAGCTGATGATGAATGATTTCTATGATGACAACAAAATGTTTGAATTGTTGGATCAGCCATTTGAAAATTATGAATTTATTTATTTTTTTTTTACTTTAAAGAAATTTCATAAAACATTTCATCTTTTTTCTTTATTAAATTAAAGGAGGAATTTTACACATTTTTATTTATTTTATATTAAATTTATTTTGTGTTTAAATTCTCACGTCTTACTTTTTTTTTTTTGTGATTCATCAAACACTCACTAAATTATTAATTATTCACATAAAGGTTTAAAGGTGAACAAATTTGTAATACTAAAAACTAAGACGAACCACCTGATAAAAATTCAGAGAAGTCCACTGTTTTATTTATTTTCTTCTAACCAACAATTAAGATTAAAAGAATTTCGTCTCTGTTTTTTTTTTTTTTTTTTTTTTTATTTGTGTCTAAATCACTTGATAAGAAAAAAAAAACATAATTTTCTGTTCCACTTTTCTTTTTCTCCTCACTTTTTAATAAATTTTTAAAATTTAAATTAAATAAATAATAATTATTTATTTTTGTTTGTGTTTTTTTTTCTATACAATTTAATTTGTTGTTTTATTTTGATTTGCTGTTTTGATTTGAACAACAACAACAACAACAAAAATTTACAAAGTTGCAAATTTTTATATTTTTTTTTATCAAAATTTATTGAATTTTTTTTTTATATTTTATTTGATTAATTAATTATCAATTTTCACACACACACACACAAGTACAGACAAGCACATGTGTGTAATTAAATGCATCTAATGATGAAACAAATAATAATAAGATCGTTGAACTTTTTCTCTATAATAGGTACTTACAACTTATGTACAATTTGTGTCCTCCCTCCACCTTTTATTTTATGGATATTTGCGAATGTACAGAAATTCAATAAAATATTACATTATTTGTACAGAAATTCAATAAAATATTACATTATTTTCAATTCTTGTAAAGTAGAAATGGAATGAATCCTTACAAGTTAGGATATGATGAATATTTCTTTTTTGTTTTTACGTTTGTGTTTGGTTGAATTTATAAATTTGAATTGTTTCATTTATTTGTGTGTGTGTGTGTAAATGTGAATAAAAATGAAATTTAGTCAAAAGGTGTGTTTCTCTTTGTTTAGGTCAGAATTAGGGGAGGTGATGAGGAGAAGAATTAATAAATAACGGCTTGAAAATAATTATTATATTGTGAAGTAGCAAAAAAAAAAAGAGTTTAAAATTAAATTATATTTTTGGTAATGAGGTGAAATATTTTTGTGATTTTTGTTTGTATTAAAAAAACAATGCATTTTTTTTCTTTCAAATTGAAAATTTTACCGTTAAATCATATAAATAAAAACTGTGATTAAAATCACTATTAGTACGCCCCTGATAATCAGAAAGATACACACACACACACACACACATATTTGACAAACATAATAAAACATTTTTATTAATTTTGAAATCAAATAAAACAGAAAAAAAAAGCATGTAATCATCGCATTATTATAATAAAGAACGACAAATCAAGATAACAAAACTTGAACTTCATCAAAATTACAAATTTTCTATTTACTTTATTTAATTATTTATTTATTTTTATTACATAAAATAAATACAAATATACATAAAACATTAATTAAGTATGCGAGAGAGAGATGATTCTATTTTGAACGTATCTATAATTTTTTATATTAATGCTATTTTAAAAAATAAACCTAATGATGCAACTCCTAATCCAGTCATATGATTTGAACAATAACCATCAGTAATTGAATAACGTTCCTCATATTTATAACATCCATTTTTATTTTGCCAGGAAATTATTTTGGTCACCCATAATTCGTTTATAAATTCAGAGAATCCATGATAACTGCATAGAAGTACTTGTTCCATAAATAGATCTCTTAGAAATGGTGGAAATTCTAAGAATTCAATTAATTTTGTTTCAATTAAAATTTTAGAACAAATTAGGTTGATAATTGCAGAAATGTCAATGGTAGGTGGAGCATTTGTTGGACAATTTTGATTTAAAATTGTATAAAAAATTAGTCTGCAAATGTTTTTTTTTTGTGAAGAATTTCAATAATTCGAAATTTATAATTTATTGTAGGTACTTGTGTGTTAAATGATAACCAAACGATTCATTTTGCCAGGACATAATAGTCCAACAATTTCTGCTAAGACGACAAGATGACGATAATATTTCTGAGAGACATCTATCTGTAAATAAATTTGGATTCAATTTTTGCAAAGATTAACAATCTCCGAAGTCTATTGGTTTGCTCTAAATGTTTCCTCGAAATACAGAAAGTGTTTTAATTTTGAATTTTAATATTTTTCATAACAAAATTGCACATCCAAAACCCATGTTAATATTTTTACCAGAATCCATTTCGCTTGGAGGTCCAACATCTACTTTTTCTAAATAACTCTCAAGAGATTTTAGATTATTGAAATTCGTTTCCAACACATTTGATTTTATTAGAAATTCTTTATGATTCCAAACTTCCGGATGAATTATTTTTTCTGTCACTAAAAAATTATTGAAAATAATAAAAAACGAATTTAATTCAAAATGATAAATTACAAGACTCAAATCTAAATATACGTTGATGATTAGATGATTAGATAAAACTCACCAAGTTTATTGTAAATTGTTGGAAAATTTAAATTTTTTATATTTGCATCTCTTCTAATTCTAGAACAAACTTCAATAATTAATTTCAAATAAAGTGTATTTTCATCGGTCAAATTATTTCGTCGTTCCAGAATTTCATCAATTTGTCCTAAATGAAGAGTCAAACAGATGGTAATAATTCTTTAATATTAATTCGTTTAACATTCAAAAAAACAAAACCTTCTGCAAATGCAACACCAAGAATTGCATCTGGTTGCATTGATTCCAAATTTTTCTGAAAATAATCCAATGATTTCACTAGATTTTGATGAACATTAATTCCATTTCCATTCACTTCAATTAGAATATAGAACAAAATAATAAATGGAATTTTACACAGAACCATTATCTCGTTTAGAATACTTTCTTTAAACTGAAACGTATTTTTTTTGATTTTGATTAAAAGAAAAAAGTATTCGAAGAAAAAATATCCGCATGCGTGAATTTTAAAAAGGATAAATGTAAGAATAAAGATTTATTTGTAGATTATAAATAAATCTGTTCGTAATTGAAATAAAATATAAAACAATTTATTATGAAAAAATATGGTTTGAGTTTTTCTAGTGATTTTCATTTATTTTATTTAAGAATTTGTGATGAAAATGTTCATTCTTTTAATATGTACTAGTAACTGTAACTAGACAAACACTAGACTATATTACTAGACACATAAACTAGAATGAAATTTTGTAAACATTAAAGAAATTTTTAATTAATTATATTAAAAATAAAATATTTTCATAATTGTTGTTTACACAATAAAATATATTAAATAAAGCAGTTTTTCTATTCTTTTAATTTTTAATAACTAAATTTTCTTTACTAATAATCATCTTCATCATCATCATCATCATCATAATTATTGCGTTTACTTCCATGACCAAAATCATCATCATATTCGTCATCATCAGAAAATTCACTTTTACCATCAATTGTTATTAAATGAATAATTGCTCTAAAATAAAAGAAAATTCAATTATATTTTATTTTTGTATGCATACAAATTATTTACTTTAAAAGCATTCCTTCATCACTATTCCATTCCATTGGTGATGGTTGACAAATTTTTTTCTCTAATAAAATTTCAAAACCATTACGAAGATCAATTATTAAATCTGATGTTTCTTTATTACAATTGAATCTATAATAAATTGAAAGAATAAATCTAAAATATTTGTACTCTGATAAAAAGTAAATTCTTACTTAATATGACCACCAATTGAAATATAATCAATATTATTAACATTTCCAATTTCTAACATATCACCAAAAAATAATATTGGCCATGCATTGACCATTGTTGTATCATACAAGAAAATTGCTGTTGATTTTTGTTTCATATAATAAGTTAAGAATCTGTAAATATAAAATATATTTTAAATTGAATTAAATGAATTTTATTTTATTTATTACTTTGAATCAAAAGTTCTTTGTGTTGCATTCACTGATGATGGATGAATTTTTACTTTACCATCTTCTGGTGTTATTGCCGTAATTACTGGTTGTGTATGATTACGTATTATTCTTATTTTACTGAAAATAAAACGAAATGTAAAATTTATTTTTATTTCAATTTTTATAATTTTACGTTATCTTTGCAATGTTCGGATATAATCCAGCACAAATAATTCCCTTTATTAATTTTGTATTTTGTGAATTAATATTGTCATCATCTGAATCAGGATATGAATTATATAAAAATTGTGATTGTGTTAAATTTTCACAAAATTGTGTTTTCATTTTTGCTAATTGTGCCAATGTTGTATAACTTAAGAAATTATCATGACAAAATTTATAATCATTAGAATGTTGTTTAACATTTCTCCATTGATTAATAACATTTGCTAACATTAAATGATCACTTCGATAATCACCAGCAAATTCTTGTTTAATTTGATCAACTAAATGTGTTTTTCCTGTAAAAACAACAAAAAAAAACAATAATAAGTTAAAGAACAGTAAAAGGCTTGAAAGTAAAAGATACTAACCAATTGGACAATAAAAAGCATCTTTAAATGATAAACTAGCAGCAACTGATGTAATTGGATCAATACAACTAAATATAGCACCCATTAATATCATTTTTCCTGTTTGAGGATCTAAAGGTAAACGTCCTAGATGTAATCCCAGAGGGGTTAAATTCTCATTATCATATAATGCATTCAATCGTTTTAAAAACTCAATACTTTTTTCAATAACAACAGTCTGTGGAACATCAATTAATGACGATAGAAATAACGAACTATCACCAAGACATAAAATCTTTATTGTTAAAATAACACTTTCAAGTCTTGTTCTTAAGATTTCTGGCAATGGAAATTCTTCTAATGTATATCCACGTGCACGTGTAAAAAGATGATAGCAAATTCCTGATTGCACGCGTCCTGCTCTGCCTCGCCTTTGTTTTAAATTAGCAGTTGTAACCCATTCCTCATCTAAAGTTTGAATATGTTGCTCTATATTGTAATTTGTTATTTTACGTTTTCCTAAAATTGAATTTTTTATTGAGTTATAAAATAAATAATAAGAAAAAGTAAAATTCACCTGAATCAATTACATATACAATATCATTAATTGTTATTGATGTTTCAGCAATATTTGTTGCTAAAATAATTTTCCTAACTCCATATTTAGGTGCCAGAAATACATTTTTTTGATCTACTGTTGGCATCATTGAATGTAGTGGATATATTTTAAAGCTTTTATCTGAATAACGATTAGAACTTAACATTTTTTTATGCAGATTAGAAATCTTATCATAACCGGGTAGAAATACTAAAATAGCACCTGGAGGTTTTTTCATACAAATATGGAATATTAATTCTTCAATTAAATCAATATTAATTTTTTCACTTTCGGGGTTTTTTATTGTTTCAATTACTCTTGATGAATAATTTCCTCTTAATGAACGAGCATATGGTTCAATAAATGACGAAAAAACATCATTAGTAAATTTATTAAATGTTTTATTCTTTTTTTGTACCCAGATTGGAATTGGTTTATTATTTCTACTTGAAAAGTTAAAGAATTTAGTTTCTTCTAAAACATCTTCAAGATAAAAACTTTCTACAGGAAAAGTTAGACCTTCAATATGAACAATTGGACAATTATTGAAGTATTCAGAGAAAACATTAGAACGTAATGTTGCACTCATCAAAATCACTTTAAGATCTTTACGTTGAGATAAAATCTAAAAAATATAAAGACACAAATGAAATTTTTGTTAAATAAATTAATTTGATAAATAGATACTTTTTTAAGAATTCCAATGGATAAATCAGAAATAACATCACGTTCATGTATTTCATCTAAAATTAAGTGTGATATATCGTTTAAAGATGGATCAACTTCCATTTTCTTAAGTAAAATTCCTGTAGTACAATATGTTATATTTCCACCTTCTGTTCTTGGTAATTTATTTTCCAGCCTAATCAGATAACCAACTGATTCTCCTAATTTCTCATTTCGTTCCAATGAAACTCTTTCTGCAATTGTAATCGCTGATATTCGTCTTGGTTGCGTACACAATATCTTGCATTTAGTTCCCTTCATAGATTTTATTGCATCATCAAGAATAAATTGTGGAACTTGTGTTGTTTTACCACATCCTGTTTCACCGCTTATAAGAATTACTTGATTTTTTTTAATAAAATCTAAAATTTTTTCACGTGCTAGGAATGATGGAAGACGCTGACGTTGTTCTTGCATTTCAATATATAATTTCTGTTCAGATTTATTTTGCATATGTAAGAAAAGTTTTTCATTATATTCATCTTGTCTACTACCTCCCTCTTCTTCTTTTGTTAATAGACACTGATTAAGATGTGCTTCAAAATTTGTTGAAATTATTTTAAGGAATTCACTTTTGAATTTTGATTGAATTCGTTCATCATAAATGAGAGTATTAAGGATTGTTTTACTTTTCACAGCTGATGAGTTTGGTAAATTGAGTAATTCCCGAATTTCTTTTATTTTTTCACTCGGAAGCGAAATAGATTGAAGCTGTAAATATATAACAAAATTAGAAATTAAAACATTGAATAATAAAATTACCAAAATTACATTTTTATCATCATCCCTCTTCTTTTTTTCATGATTTAAATTCCTATAATAAAGTCCAATTTCTCGGCCCTTCAAATGACTAGGATGACCTGATTTCATAGACATTCCTCTTCCTCTTCTTCCGGAAAAACTTTTTTCTTGCTAAAAAAAATGATTTATTTATTTATTTCCCGAAATTTTTTATAAAAAAATTTACTGAATATTGTCCGCTATCCTCTTCATCATCACGTGAATTATCATTTCTTCTAAACCGTCTATTTCTTCCTCTGTAACTCATTTTATATTTGTTTGTTTATAATAAATAAATAATTAAGTCTATTACTTGATGTTTCTATTTTACTGCGTTCGGTAAACTAAAAATTACAAATTGTTTTGTAGCGTTTTTTTTTTTATACAAAATTACATTTTTGTGGCGTTATAACAAAGCGCCATTATTCTTTAAAAAATTTAGTTAGTAGATGTAGATTTGACAACAGTGTAAATAAAATAAGTTGACAAATAGCAAATTTTTTTATAAGGTCATTTTGTAACAGAGAGAATAATATTTTTTCGTCTTATTTTTGGAAATAATCGTCATATTTATGTGACTAGTTGTTAAAAATAAGTGTCCTATATATATAAAGAATAAAAATAAATTAAATTAAAATAACTTTTTTTTAATTTTGTTATAAATTTGATGCATAATAAAAAATTGGTGGTGATATCAACAAGTGTTTAAAAAAAAAGAAAAAAAAAAAATTGAGCATATATTTTGTTGTTCAATGACGTAAGACACAGAAATGTTAAATGTCAAATTTGTGGGAAAAGGCGTATTTTATAAATGAAATAAGTGATTTTTATGTTTTTTATTATATTTGTTAAAATAATATAAATTAAATACTATATAAAAATGGCAAAACACGAACGTTCTAAATCTGGTCTAATGGACACAATATTTGGTAGACCTAAAAATCGTGGACGAGGGAATAACACAAATGGTGGTCGTCCTATTTCATCTGATGCACAAATTCTTCCAGATACACAAGATTTAAGAGCAGAAATATTAAAATTAACAAGTTCTGAAGTTGATCAAAAATTTTTAGAATTAATAGAAGATATGAATATTCCAAAGGATAAACGTGAACCATTATTTAATAAAAATCTAGATGAAAAAAGGGATATGCTATTAATGCACCGTAAAGGTAATTCATTATTTTCTATTATTTTGCAAATTTGCAAAAAAAAATTTACTAAAGAAAAGAAAAAGAATCAAACAGAAAAAATCTAAAGAGAACAAATTACACTTTTTTTTTTCGTTTTAAAACAAAAATAAAGAAAAACAAAAAAAAAACATAAATTATTGATGTTGTTGTTGTATTTCTCTGTCTAATTTTAAAAATTCAACCCACGATATCCGTCTGTCCGTTCTATTTGCAAATTTGCAAAAATTCAAAATTACGTTACCTGTCTTCTGTGTGTTTGTGTTGTCTGTGGTGTGTGTGTGTGTGTGAATGTGTAACTATTTCATACCCAAAAAAAACATTATTTTGCGTAATCAATTATAAATCTAATTGCAAACTTATTTTGTTTCTTAATTTCATTTTTATTTTACGTTTTAAAAAAAAAATGAAAATGAAAGAAAAAATAAACACAAATCCATTAAAAAAAAATTTATTCTGTTGCTTTTATTTTTATTTTTGTTGTTTTTTATCATTTTGTTTTTGTTTTAATTTTTCATTTTTTTCCATTTTATTATTTTCATTCCAATAGATTAGATTATTTCTAATAAAAGTACAATTATCATTTTTGTCATAATTTTTTATGTTCTACTTAACACACACTCACACACACATATCTCTCCATACACATTTATACACACACACACACACAAACATGCATACATACATACATACATACAGAAATTAAAATGAAAACATTTATTCTATTCTATTATGAAATTCTTGAGTGTAAATTGTATAGATAATTTTTATTAAGTCCTTTATTATTATTTATACTTTATTTTATTATATTGTAATTAACTACGACAATATAACAACAATAACAACAGCAACAGTGAAATAATAAAGACAAAAAAACAAAGAAAGAAATAAAATGATTTTTGTATTTTTTTTCTTCTTTCATTTAAATTAAAGTTATTCGCGTTTTAAAAAATTACCCAGGTTGTCTAAAGTAAAAATTATATTTTTTTTTTGATCCATACCATACAGTCATTCTCTTGCTGTTGTTGATGACAAATTATTCATAAATGAAATTACGTCAGATATCCCCCAAGATCAGTAAACAGATTTAAATGTATTAAGAATAAGACGAAGATAAAAAGAAAAGAAAGAACAGCAAAAAAATTTAACCCATTCAGAATTTTTTAAATTTTTTACGATTTATGTAAATTCAAAGTTTTTCAGTTTTTTTTTGTTTTTTTTTTATTTTTCTTTTCACTTTTTAAGAAATTTTTATGAATAAAATAAATTCTTGAAATTTTTTTTTTTTTTTGCAAAAATCAAATTCTGATAATAAAAAAATTCTTTTGCCACACACACACACACACACACTGAGAACCAGTCAAATAGAAAAAAAAGGCACACAGAGTCTTAACACACATGCGAGGTAATCAGGTTAAAGATTAACGCCGGGTAGGTACCCGGTATTCACATAAAAATAAAATATTTTTATCTTGACTTTTAAGAGTGAAAGAGAGAGAGAGAGTGTGAATAATACTTAGAAAGGGAAAGGGACGAGGTTTTGTGGTAAAGTAGTCAAATAGTTTTTTTTTTTTTTGGTTTGTAAATACGGACGGGGCGGTGGGGCCTATCAGAGAATTTTAATGCTAAGATTTATCGTATTCTTTCATTACTTAATATTATTTCATGTAGTTTTTTTTTTTTTAAGTTTCACCGATGTATGACGAATAAATATGAACTAAAAAACATTTTTTTTTTGTAATTTAAGTCAAGCATTTGAACATTTTCAATTTAAAGATAAAAAACATAATTTCTAACTAAACAATTTATCTATCCGCACTCGTAAGTTCAGTTTATTTAATTGAATCACTTACAAATGATTATTGATTGAACTGATTAAAAATTTCATAAATAAGATTTATTTGTTCAGTACAAAATTGGTCTCAAAATTGGTTACACCAGTTTTATTAATGAAAATATTTATGACGAAATTACATTTTATTGCAATTTACAATTTATTCCTAAATGTGAGAAAAAAATCTCACTTATTATTTTCTATTTCATAGTTTTGAATTTGTTGATTTTTTTTTAGCCTGGCAGTAAAAAAAAAAATGGAAAAATAAACAAACATTTAAAAAAAAAAAAGTGTAGTTGAATGACTTGGAATTAAATTAGAAATTTTTTTTGGTTGTTCGTAAGTTTTTTTTTTTGGTATCTTTAAAATGATGTCAATCAAAATTCAAAAAGAAAATAGAAATAACAAAAATCTGTTCAAACAAGATCAAATATGAGAGAAGTCTGTCAACGACGGACAATCAATAAAATCTGTTTTTTCCAACACCAAAATCACAACAACAACAATGGCAAAAATAATCAATAAATTATTTCTTTCGTCTCTCTTCTTCTTTCTTCTCTCTTTCTCTTTTTTTTTTTTTTGTTAATCTCAAAATTTTTGATTAAAATTTTTGACTTAAGATTTGCCCTAAATAAAATAAAAACAAACAAACAAAAAGAAAATGAATTCAAACAAAATTTAGGTAAATTGAATTTTAGAAATGTGAGAGGAACAAAAAGAAAACAACAAAAGAGTAAATTGCGAGTGCGCTATAAATATTTTGTTTAACGTTTATTTTGTTTTTGTCTTAACGATGATTAGATTGAAATAAAAACCCAAATTCTTGTCTGTTAGTCTGTATAGATTTTTCTCTTCTTTATTCATTTCCACATTTTGTTTCTCTTTTTTTATTTACAATTTTCTTTCTTCCTAAGAATTGAGACACTTTTTTGTTTTTAACTTCATCCTCATCAATTTCTTTACCATTTTCTATTTTATCACAAATAATCTTCTTTTTTTTGTTGAATGTCTTTGTGGTAAATTTGTTGTAAAAGCAAAAATAAAAAAAAATAAGAAGTTAATTATTTCCGTATGTTTTTCTTGTTGAATTCAAACCGTTTTAACTTCTTTATTTATTTATTTGTTGTTGTTGTTGTTGTTGTTAATCTTTGTTGATCATTATTTGTTGTTGTTGTTGTAATAGGTACCTATCTGATGATAAATATTGGATTGGCTAATTCTATCTTTTTAACGGAACTTTCTAAAGAGTTGAAATATTTTTTTTGTTCCTTCATTCTTTCGATTTAGAATTTTTTTTTGTTTATTTTTTTGATTTGTTTTTAAAAAAAATTTCTAAAGATTGCATTCTATCGTTTTGTGCTTGTTGTTGTTGTTTCTTTCTTTTTATCTTGTCATATGCTAAATGGGAAATTCTGAACAAAAGAATATTATTAAATATTTTAATTAATTTTTGAAAGAACAAAAAATTAAGTTCATTTTCAAATGTGGTTAACAATTTTTCATCCTTCCTGTATTTATTTAATGTTTTCAATTTGATTCTTTTAAAATTATGAAAGTTTTTAATTTCATTTATATTTACCAATTTTCTGATAAATAAAAAAAATATGACTCGAATTTCCCAAAGTAAAATAATTAAATAATGAATAATTTATCTAATAAAATTTATTATGTGAGAATCCGATAGATAAGATTCAATTGGATTAGAATAAATGACATAATAATTTATCTTTTTACTACTGATAATTCTCTGTCAAATTTTTCTGTTTAATTTTAATTACATAATTAGTTTATACGGGTAGATTAATTGTACCAACAATATTGAACTATTTATATTTCACATTATTTATTTTTTTAAGGTTTAAAAAAAAAAACACAAATAAATTGTTTTCTTTTTCTTTCTTCTGTTTTAGGTAAAACAACATCAGAAAATCGTTCAAATTCACGTTTTGAGAAACCGTGTGATTATATATTATATTTACAAGAATGTAATCAACAGCCAACAAAATTATATCGTTGTATGGAAAATTTACGTGTTGCATTAACAAGTAATCCAATAAGTTGGATTAAAGAATTTGGTGAAGAAGGTTTAAATGTAATTGAAATATTATTAAGAGATCATAAAATGCATGAAAAAATTGAATATGAATGTGTTAGATGTTTAAAAGCATTTATGAATAATAGTTGGGGTTTAAATTTAATTATAAAACCAGAACAACATGGTTGTGTATTATTATTAGCACAATGTTTAGATATACGTCGTCCACATACAATGTCAGAAGCTATTAATTTATTAGCTAGTTTTTGTTTAATACCAGAACGTAATGGTTATGAAAAAGTATTACGTGCAATTACAAATGCAACAATGTATAATAATAATAAAACAGGTGATCGTTTTAAATCAATTGTTGATGGTTTATTTGTTGAATTTGATAATAATGATCCAAAACTTGAATTATGTTGTAACAGTTTAATATTTATAAATACAATTATAAATACATCACCAGATATGAATTTTCGTTTACATTTAAGATGTGAAATAATGCGTAATGGATTATATGATAGATTAGATACACTTGGTGAAATTGTTGAAAAATGTAACAATGATAATTTAAAAAAACATTTTAGAATATTTAATGAGACACGTGAAGATGATTTTGAAGAATTTAGTCAAAAATTTGATAATGTACGTATGGATTTAGATGATATGAATGATTGTTATGAAATAATTAAAAATTTAGTTATTGATACACAATCGGAACCATTTTTTTTATCAATATTACAACATTTATTATTTATACGTGATGATCATATATATCGTCCTGCATATTATCAATTAATTGAAGAATGTGTATCACAAATTGTATTACATAAAAGTGGTTGTGATCCAAATTTTAAATCAAAAGATTTTCATATTGATACATCAATGTTATTAGATGAAATTGTTGAAAAAACAATAGCAAAAGAATCAAAACGTAGTGAAGAATATGAAAAGAAAATTGAAGAATTGGTAACAGCAAAACAGGAGGCTGAAGCAAAAGCAGCCAATTTAGAGGAGAAAATTAAACAATATGAAGCAACTGGAGTTATACCAAAAACACAAAGTAAATTACCGACCATTAATATACCGCCACCACCTCCACCACCTGGTGGTATAAGTATGGGGGGACCTCCACCACCTCCAATGCCTGGAATGATGGGTCCTCCACCACCACCTATGCCTGGAATGGGCCCACCACCACCTCCAATGCCTGGAATGGGACCTCCACCACCTCCAATGCCTGGAATGGGACCTCCACCACCACCTGGTATGATGGGACCACCAATACCTAGAGTTATAGCGCTTCCTTATGGTTTAAAGCCGAAGAAAAAATATGAAATTGATGGACCAATGAAACGTGCCAATTGGAAAGCAATTATTCCACAAAAAATGTCAGAGAAATCATTTTGGGTAAAATGCCAAGAAGATAAATTAGCATCAAATGATATATTAACAAGTCTTGCAATGAAATTTACATCTAAACCTAAAAAACCAGATAAAGATGCTGTTGATCGTCCATTACCAACTAAAAAGAATGTTGATTTACGTGTACTTGATGCACGTGCAGCACAAAATTTATCAATATTATTAGGTGGTTCATTAAAACAATTATCATATGATGAACTTAAATTATGTTTATTACGTTGTGATACATCTGTATTAAATTCAAATGTGTTAACACAATTAATACAATATTTACCACCACCAGATCAACTTAAAAAATTACAAGAGATTAAAATGAAAGGTGAAGAATTATCTGGTGCTGAAGATTTTGCAGCAACAATTGGTGAAATAAAACGTTTAGGTGCACGTCTACATAGTTTAAATTTTAAATTAAATATGCCTGATATGGTACAAGATGTTAAACCAGATATTGTTGCAGCAACAGCTGCCTGTGAAGAAGTTAAAAATAGTAAAAAATTTGCTAAAGTATTAGAATTAATACTTTTACTTGGTAATTATATGAATACTGGTTCAAAAAATGAACAAGCATTTGGTTTTGAAATAAGTTTTTTAACAAAATTAACAAATACAAAAGATTTTGAAAATAAACAAACATTATTACATTATATTGCTGATACAGTGGAAAAGAAATTCCCAGATGCATTAACATTTTATGAAGATTTATCGCATGTTGATAAAGCATGTCGTGTCAGTATGGAAACAATACAAAAAACAATGCGTCAAATGAATAGTTCACTTAAAAATTTAGAATCAGATTTAAATAATAATAAAATACCACAAAATTCTGATGATAAATTTGCAAGTGAAATGGGTTCATTTACAACTGAATGCCGTGAACAGGTTGAAGTATTAAGTAAAATGCAAACACAAATGGAAACATTATTTAAAGATTTAGCTGAATATTATGCATTTGATCCAAATAAATATACATTAGAAGAATTTTTCACTGATATTAAAACATTTAAAGATGCATTCATTCATGCACACCAGGATAATGTTAAAATTCGTGATGATGAAGTGAAATCAAGACGTTTACAGGAGGCACGTGAACAACAACAACGTGATTTATTAGAACGTCAACAACGTAAAATAACATTAGATATTGATATTGATGCTGCACAAACACAAGAAGGTGTTATGGATAGTTTATTGGCTGCATTACAAACTGGTTCAGCATTTGGTAATCGTGAACAACGAAGAAAACGTGGTGTAAGACCAGCAGGTGCTGAAAGACGTGCACAATTAAGTAGAAGTCGTTCTAGAACAAGAATAGGTACAGCTGGATTATCATCAAGAGAAATGTTGTCAAATGAAGTTTTATCTTCAGCGTAAATTCTTTTTAAAATAAACAGAAAAAAAGAATTTTTGGTCTTTTGTTTTTTTTTATTAAAAAATTTTAATCATTAAAATGATTTAAAATAGACCTTTTAGAACGTAAAACTTCTTAATTTTATTATTTCTTCTTCTTCTTCTTTTTTTTTGTGTACTTAGAAATTTGGTTGTTTAAAAAATAATTTAGAAATTTATTTAGTTTCCATCAATATTATTAATTTTAATAATCCTGTTAAACAGACGAATGTTTTTAGTTTTTATTTTACTTTACTCTTTACTTTACTTTATTCTTCTATTTAATTGAACTAATTTTTGCTCAAACAAACGCTTAATGGAAAAAAATAATATGAAAATAATAATTTGCTGTGTGCGTGCGACTCTGAAAACAGAAAAATGTGCCAATTTACTTCTTCTTCTTCTTTTTTTTTTTGATTATTTAAAAAGAAAAGAAAAGAGAACAAATTTTTGTAGATAAATTATAAATAATTATATAAAAAAAAATATTCATTTCATTAAATAAATCAATTTATAATTAAACAATAAAAAAAAGAGAGAATAAAAAACGGGGAATTTGGTTGGATTAAACAAAGGAAGCATGTGTAATTATTATTATCTCTCTCTCTGTACATTATTATTTTGTTTTAAATAATCAATATATTCATATCAATTTGTTTTTGTTTTTTCCAAAACAATTTTAAACATTGAAATGATTTAATATTTTATTTAGATAAATTATTAGATCATTGCTACCAGGAATTAGTTTTTCAATAAAAATATATAAATTCAATTCATCTTATAAATTTCAAGATAATAAACAATGTTTTGAAGTTTGTTATTTGTTAAAATATGTATCTACTGAGATTAACTGGGAAGTCTTAAACTTTAAAGTAAGAAGAAAAATATGAATTAAACAAATTGTTTATTTATAATTCAATGTCTTAAGCACAAATATAAACCGAATTAGTGGATCCTCTATAAAATGACTAACTTTTGTATTATTATTTTTTTGTTCAATTTAAAATGGTTGTGTAGAATAATATAATTTTATAAAGATGGATGGTCACTGGAAAGAGGTTTTTTCTCTATTTTATTTTTAACTATTTCTAAATATTTAAAAAAAAAAAAAGGAAAAAACGAAAAAAATTATTTATCGTGAATTCATTAAAAGTTTTTTTAAGTCCTAGCACAAGAAATAATTGCTTAACTTTTTTTGTTGAACGACAATTAAATAAGTTCCGTTTAATACTTTATTTTAAATAAAACAATTACCATAAATTTGCATGGCATTACTAAAGATCCATATAGAAATTAATTAAATATATAAATGAAAATAATAATAATTGTAAATATTTAATGAAAAATTTAGAAAATTAGTAAAAATGGGAAGTGCCTGTGTCGACAAACAACAACAATTTTTTTTTTATTTAATGTCAAAAATAATTTCAAAATCAACAATAAATATGGCGATTAATTTTTCTTGTAAATAAATTTAAAAAAAAAAATTTACTTAAAAATTATAAAAGCAAAATAACTAATAACGAATATTTAAATAGTTTTCATTTTCTTTATTTTCATTTTCTTTTTTTTTTTTTTGGTACTATTTTTCTTCTTTCATAAAATATGTTAAAAATTAATTAATTTTAGTTATTCCCGTTTTATGATTTATTATTAATAAATTAATTACGATTATGCAGAAAAACAAAAAAAAAAGAAAAAAAGATGAAAAAAAAAACAAACAATTTTTAAAATTAAACTTTTGTTATTACATTTATATATTTTTAAGTATAATAATTTAAGTTGAAAATAAATAAATATAAGAATAAAAGAAAAACAAAAAACAAACAAATATTATAAATAAAATAAAAATGAAAAAAGACGATGGAATTTTCTTCTTTTTTTTTTTCTAGAAAAAGAAAAAATAAGTAATTTTTTGTATATTTTTGTGAAAATGAAAAAAAATTGTAAAAAGTGATAATTTTTAAAAATAAATATAAATATTAGCAAAAACACGTTAGTATATTTTTTTCATATAAATGTAGTATATGTAATTACTATATGTACCTACTGTTATTTATTTTCTTTATTTAATAACGTCATAAATAACTGTTAGTTAAATGACTTTGAAAAATAAATAAAATGATATCATTTTTGTTTGTTTTAAATTGAAGGTAAAGTATTGGAAATTTTCCAACAAGAAAGTATTTTAAAACATGATTTACAAAAAAAAAAAAAACGATGGAATATGAATAGGTAAATATTATATATTTTATTATTTAATCAATGATTTGAGAAAACATAAAAATTATTTGATATTTTCAACTGTAAAATAACAACAATTTAAAAAAAAACCGCAACTAAAAATAAACCGGTTCATTAGAATCGGTTCTGCGTATCCATTTTATTTTTTAGTTCTTTGTTAACAGAAATCATGTTTAAGTTTTTAAGGTTAATGTTAAATTTAAAACAAAGTTAAATTCTCATTGACATTTCTTATAAAAACAAATAAATAAATTTAATTTAAAATGCCATTAATCGCTGAGGTTGGTAAAAACTACTTTAGATAATAAAATATGAATAATTATTTAAATCAATTTTAGCTTGCTGGAGATGATGATTCGGACCATTCAAGGACGTTTGTATTTGAAAACGAAGGACATACATTTGGAAATGTTTTAAAATCTATAATAAGTTCATAGTATGAATACTGTTATTTTATGTTAAATAATTGAATATTAATTATATGTATTCGGATTTTTAGCCCTGAAGTATTTTTCTGTGGATACACAGTTCCACATCCTGCAGAACAGAAAATGCATTTCCGGATACAAGCAAAACCAAAAGTTCGTGCAATTGATGTATTAAAACAAGGATTAGAAGATTTGGATAGAGCCTGTGACCAAATTTTAGTGACATTTGAGACCTCGATGGAAAAAGTACCAAAATAAAAGTTGTTTTCTTTTTATAATTAATTTTTTTTATAACTTCTTACTAAATAAAATCTACAATGTACATTCATTCATTAATTCAATGTCTCGTATTTCCATAATATCTGTTTTCAGTTTTTGTTTTAGAATTTCTCTCCAAATTGCCTCGCGGTCGTTTTTGTTTGTAATACCCATTCTTAACAAAGAATCGTCTGTAATTCTTAATAAAGCTCTGCCAGTTATTTCGTGCAGTTGAAATAGATCTAAATATTTAAGATATTCTCCACAATGCCTTCTGTACCATTTTTGGACTGTTTCCTGTGTCCAAAGATGCTGAATTTTAGGTCGAGTTGTTTTGTTCTAAAACAAAGAAAATCATGAACATTTGGAATGCTTCATCCTCATCTTGTGGTTAGTTCACTTTGGCTTTATAAATAACTGTAGTTTCTTCAACCATTATTAATGCTTTTTGATTTTTGTTTAATACAATTTCTAATATAAGTTTGACACAAAATTACATCAACAAAAAAATTTTACATTGAACTAAAAAGAATTGCACAATGAACTGAAAAACAATAATAATGTGAGTTTTGACAGTTACACTGACATATTTATGAAAAGTGGAATTCTATTTTTAAAATTTCAATATAAAATTGTTTGTAGCGTTTTTGGTACTAAAATTTTTGTTTGCGTTTTACACACATATACAGTTCTATTTTGTAGCTTATTTTGTTTTCTTGGGCTATCAATAATATTTTGATAAATAAACAGCAATGAAAATTCATTTTCGTGAACAATATGGAACTAAGGGTAGAGAGATTATTTATGTTACACCTGCTGGTAGATCTTTATTATTCAATTATAGTGTATTTTATACAATTTACTAATCATAAAAATTTCAGACCAAAATCATATTGTTCGTGTTGCTTTGAATGACAAAAGACAACCAAAAGAAAATAATGCATTGGTTCGACTGTTTCAAAGAATATTTCTACCTGCAGGCTATCCGGATAGTGTTAGCGAAGATTATTTAAGATATCAAATTTGGGATACGGTTCAAGCATTCTGTAGTACAATCACTGGTATGAAGATAATTGACACATCAGAATTTTACTAATACATATTTTGTTTTTATTAGGCACGTTAACAACACATGCAATTTTAAAAGGTATTGGAGTGGGCAGTGATATGGCTAATCCACTTTCGGCAACCATAACTTGGGTACTGAAAGATGGAACTGGACATTTTGGGAAAATTTTATTTGCGTGGTGGAAAGGTACTGAACTTGATGTCGATTCAAAAAAGTGGCGAATTCGGGCGGATGTTCTTAACGACATCGCAATGGGAATTGAAATTTTTGTATTGCCACGTTTTCCACACGTCTCAACTTATATTCTGTGTGGTACAACAACCATGAAAGCTATTGTTGGGGTGTCAGGCGGTGCAACTCGTTCTGCATTAACACAGCATCATGCAATACGAGGCAATTTAGCTGATGTTTCGTCGAAAGACAGTGCACAAGAAACCTGTGTTAATTTAATTGCGTCATTTTTGGGTTTATTTTTGCTCACGTGGATACAAAATCAAACTGCATTGTATAGCGTATTCTTTTTCGTTACCTGTCTTCATATATACGCTAATATAAAAGCAGTAAAATCTGTTTGTCTAAGAACATTTAATGAATCAAGATATTTAATTGCTTTGGAAGAATTCTTCAAAACCGGTAAAATGTTGAATCCACAAGAAGTTAACAAACTTGAACGGGTGACAATTGGACAAACCGTTTCTCTATCATTAAAAATTAAAATTGGATTATCTGCTCAACATTTACTAACCCAATACAAAACGGCTCACGAAGTTGATTCTGTTCTGTCTTGTTTTGATCCACATGATAAATTTATTGTCGCAGAAACAAGAAAATGTTTAGGAATTTACATGAATTATGAAGCAAGATCCCAAGATGTCCTAAAAGGTTACTTTTATGCTGTTTCTTATCTTCAGGATAGAACACAAATAAGAGATCGTTATTGGGAAGTACAAAATAAATGGAATGAATTTTTGAATTATTCACAAAGTGAAGGTTTGTTTTTCATTTTCTTTTCATTATATATTTGATTGAAATTTTGTCATTTTTAGGTTGGAACACATCCTCCCATTTGCTCTATGTTGATGAGTATCGTCTTGATTGGAGTGGAAGATTTAAGACTAATTAATATGTCTGTCAAAATGTTCAAAAATTTTAGGCCTTAATCAGATTTTTAATCGTAAAATGTTAAACATAGTCAATTCAGAAATTTTAAATTTGGAAATCAGAAAAAAAAAATTTTAAGCATTCCGTATTATTGATTATAGAATTTTATTGGTTTGACTTGAGCATTAAGGTAAAATACAGATTTATATAATGCACTCAAATTATCAATATTTCAGTTTTATATACTTTTAATAATCCGTATAATCCTTGGCTTAAGTCAATAATCAATAAAATCAATCTTTATTACTTTTTATTCAGCTTCAAAGTCAATTTTAAAAGGAAAATTTAAGAATTAAACATTCCGTAGAGAAATTAGAATTAAAAGTAGATGAATCAAAGGTTGTAATTTAGCGCTTCGAAATGCGCTTATTTATTTTATTTCATTACTTTTTTTTTTTCGTATCAAAAATGAAATATTAGAAAGCTTATTTAAATTGAATAAATATTAAATAAACGACGCTACTTAAAAAGACCTTTTTAATAATTAATTAATTAAAAAAAAAAAATAACTGTAGAAAAAGTCACATATTTTCGATGACAACAAATTTTTAAATAAAAAATATATTCTAGTCTTTTAACAAAAATTAGTTTTGTGCCGGATTTACCAAACAACAAAAATGAAAGAATGGAGAAGAGAGGTAAAAAAAAAAAAATACAACGGAATAATTAAAAAAGTTTAGCTTTTGTGAAATTCGACATTTTAGTAAAACTTATGTATAAGCTTTAATGAAAATTATTTAAGAAAAAGAAAAGAAAAGAAAGAGGCAATTGTTCCTTTTTTTTTAAGAAAAAAACAATTAAGTAGAATTTTAGAGAATCCTTATTTGAATAAAAAAAAAATCAAATTTTAACACTAGATGACTAGTAGAGCGTAGAATCAATCACGTAAATCATACGTTTAAATAAAAAATTCTTTAATTATGCTTATTAAAATGCCTTTTAGACAACAACTTGTAATTGACGACGTTTATTTATTTATTTTTTGTAAAGAAAAAAAAAATCGTTAAAAATGAATTCACAGATTTTCTTTTGTTTGTTTTTGGTTAAAGAAAAAAATTCAAACGTTCGTCTTCCAAAATAAATGATCTTATATCATTTTATTGTTCTATCTTTCTTTAAAATTCATTTTACATTAATTTTTAAAATTAAATCGATGATTTTAGTGATGATGTTAACCGATTTATTAACTTTAGATAACTTTAAATCGTAACAAACAAATCGGAAGGCGATTAAGTATTTATTTTTTTTTTTCACAATAAAATAATACAAGTTCTTTAAACTTCTTTGTAATTAAGAAAATTTGAAATTAGTTCAAATTCAAAAACATTCTAAAACATTCTAAAAAAAAAAAAAAAGTAAACAAACTCATTTTTCTCTTTGTAGAATCAAAGATTTGTTTTTGTTTATCGCAATATAAAAAAGACAAAAAAAAAAAAAGTTATCTTCCAAAGAGCAATATTACAATACATAAATCATTTAATAAAAAAAAAGAAGAAAATTATAGAATATAATTCTGTAAAAAATATAGAATCAAAAAAATGTTATAAAATTTTTCATGGTGCCGTAAAATTTACTGTAATTTAAATGTGTTACCTGAGAAAAAAGAAAAGAAGAAAAGATAACAAAAAAAAACACAATATTTTTAAGGCTTTATCGGTAGAAAGAGAGAAAAAAAAAACCTATTAAATAATTAAAATAAAAAAAGATTCAATTATTAAATAATAATTTCGTTTTTTTTTCTTCTTGTATTTACAAATACATCAAAAAATAATTTAATTTATTTGAAAAAAATCAAATCAAATATAATTCACTAGAAGATATGATGTGTTGTAAATAACAACAGAACATCTTTTAGTTATATGGGATCTTGGAAAAGTACTTAGATATCCATATGAAAATAAAAGTTGTGTTTTGTTTTTATTTGAAACAACATTATATCAATTATTAAATATTTTTATTTTATTTTATGATGTTTCTGGTTTACCGCCAGTTTGTGATAAATGTTTAACAATATCAACCCAATCGTAACCTCTGCACTTTTCACCCTTATGATCACTTTTATCCCACATTCTTCTTTTTTGTGACTTTGTTAATTGTTCCTTTTTTGGTTCTAATTTTGAAGAATCCTTAAAATAATAAATTCAAAAGATAATTAAATAAGTTTTGGTAAGTTTAAAAGAAAAACTACCTTTTGTAAATCAATTTTATCTATAGACGCAGAAATATCAGATATCAATACTTCTGGTTGTGCATCTAAAATTTGTGCAGCACGTTCTTTAAGACACTCAAATAATGTATATGTCATTCCACATCCTAACCATTGTTGAGCTTCTTCATTAAGTGCTAATATTATATTATCTTTAACGGATTGAAGTCTGAAATATATAAAAAAATAGGATTGTAGATGTGACTGGAACATATTTTTTACGTATGATGTTACATATTTCTATTGTAAAACATATCCAAATTAATAGAAGGAGCATCATTTGGATAATTGTCTCCCCATGATAATTCCAATAAAAATGATTTTAGGTGATCTTCTTCGCCATACTAGAAAGAATTTAAAATTACGTTGACACATAAAACTTTTGAGGTTAAATTAAAATTCAAACCTTATATTGATACACTTTATCACTTATTTGTTTGAAAGCATTATCACCTTCATATATGGATATTAAAGCTTCCTTTTCTTCATCTTGCATTTCTTTTATTTCCGACATTTCATTGATATTAATTTTAATAATTGTATAAATAAACTCGTACAAAACGCTACAAAATTTTTAACAATAATTTTTTTATTTTTTGTAGTTGTCAAATTATAAACGTCACATATTTTTTTTTATTTAGATTCAACGAAGGAGGTAAATATATTTAACGATGGAGGTTTTACGTGACAGTTCAATTTCGCGCCATTCAAATTGTGTTGATAAGCAACAAGTGAAGTTATTTGTTAATTGTTATTATAATATTTTTGTGTAATGGATCCTGACGAGATAGAATTTATTGGTGAAAAACAAACAATTGGCATTATTCCAAATTTTAATTCTGAACCGTTACACTTAATATCTGGAAGCATTGGGCAATTTAGAGCTGGTCTTCCTATTCATGTGCCTTTATGGTTAGCAATTCATTTACGAAAACAACAGAAATGTAGAATAGTTCCACCAAGTTGGATGGACATGGATCAGTTAGAGGAATTGAAAGAGGAGGAAAAAAGATCTCGGTAAATATTATACTTTTGTTAATGACTCGTTTTAATTGTTGTATTTTTCTTAGATACTGTGTAAAAATGCCCTCCGATCATTACATGGTTGAAGCAAAACTAATTCTCGGTGCTGGGCCAGAAGATGTTCCTCGATCAGAAGAAATAAGAACTGTTATTAAAGATATTTGGGATATAAGAGCAGCAAAATTACGAACAGCAATGGATTCATTTATAAAAGGTGATGGAACTTACGCAAACATAGATAACTTAACAATGTTGGAAATTCATTCCGTTAGACCTTTATTACCTCATGCACTAGATTTAATCGGTCGATTGGAAAAAGTAAGCATTTTTACATATTTTATACGTTATTAAGTTTTCAAATTTCATTTTTAATCTTAAGTCGGAGCAAAATAGAAATACTAGACTAGCAAGTAGAACCTCAAGAAGATCAAGAGCATCAGGGTCACAAACCAATACTAGATCATTTTTTTCTAATTAATTTTAAAAAATATTCACATGATTAATTTTTTGCAATAAATTCAATTCCATAATTTTGTAAAATTCTAAATATTTTTTTACGTATCCCGAATTAGAAGCATAGTTCGATTTTGAGAATAGCTTCTCTCTTATTCCTTCCAATTCTTAAAATTTCAGCTTTGATTTTATTCCATTATTTTTGTTTCTCGTTAAAAAATTCGAAGCCATACTGTTGCATTTTTCTATATTGGGGCTCAAGACTTTTTGTTTTTTATTTTATTTTTGTTGGCTTTAGGACTTTATTTTTCGTTTTTGAAGATTAAAGAATCGGTCAATTACATTTATTCCCATACTTGGATAGGATAAAATGAAAAAAAGACAAAAAAAAAAACACAAAGAAATATTTTTTTAATTCAAGAAATAATTATTTTATTCATTTTTAAAAATTTAAAAAAAAAAAAAATTCAGTTCAATCTTAAAATAATTACAAGTACATTTTTTTATTTATGTTTATTTATTTTTGTTTTTTATTTCATTTTTTTTTTTTGATATTTGTGTGTTTTACTTATATTGGAAAAAAAAAATAGAAAATAGAAAATAAATTAATGTAATAATTTTTTTATCAGTTTATAATTACAAAATTTCTATAGAGAGAAATTCCTTTTCTTTGAATTTTTTTTTTCATTCGAAAAATCTAAAATCTAAAAAAGAAAAGAAATAAATGAGGTAACAACAAAAATCATCAAAATTGTTGCCCCCCCACACCACCCCTCATCATTTTTATTTATATTTTTATTTTTTAAAACACAATCAGTAAGTACATGGATTCTTCGTAATTATTTTAAATTTAATTGTTTTTTTTTTTTTCATTTCTTGTTTAATTTAAATTTAAATTTAAATTTAATTTAATTTTTAAAGTTTAAACTTATTGCCTAAAAATTTTATATTTTATATTCTATTTTTTTTCTTTTTCTTCAACTTAAAAATTATGACTGATTTGTATGTGTGTGTGTGTGTGTACATATGTGTATATGTGTGTGTGTATCTATGTGTGATTTTATATAAAAAAAAAAAATATTTTTCTTATTTTTGATTATGAAAGCTTTGCTGTTTCTAAAAGCTTCTAATTTCTATTTTTTTTTCTTTTTTTTTATTATTAATTTTGAAAAGAATAAAAATAATACAAAAAAAAAAAAAAATTGTAAAGGAAACGAAAAACAAAAAAAAATGTATTTTCGTTTCCCAAAAAAACAACAAAAAAAACACAAAATAAAAATGGCGAAAAATATTCGGCCATTTTTGTTGTTGTTTCGTTTTTTTCTTCTCTGTTTTTTTAATTTTTAAATGAATTTTATTTTTAATTATTTTTAAATTTTTCGTAATTAATTTTTTTTATTAAAAAAAAAATTTATTTTTATCGGCTTATATTGAACACATTACTGCAAAGCAACCTAAACAAACTTTGGTTTATCTCCAGCGATAATTTTTTTTTCAAAATTTTCCAATTTTCTCCCCCCCCACTTCATTTTTACACTTTTTTTTTTGTTTCTCCTCAATTTTCCATATTTTTCTTTTTGTTTTTGTTTTTTTTTTAAACCTGAGACGCTTATGTCAGATCATAACAATTTACTGTTATGAACAAAGCGAATTTATATTTTCATTTTCATATGAATTAATTAGAAAATTAGAAAGAATATAAATGACGGACGGGAACAAATAAAAATGTTTCGTTAAAGAAATAAAAAATCATCGCTTAGAATTATGTTACTTTTTTTCTTCATTTTAATGAAACCAAGATAGACATTTTTTTTTTTTTTTTTACTTTCATTATGATAAATTATTTTTTGATTAATGTAAATTATGTACAGAGGTTCCAGGAATATATACGGTCACTATTCAATTCCAGAAATATTTACGTTATGATTAAAAATGTTAATGCATTAATTTATATTCTCATTCACAATGATGTTGTGAATTTATATTCTCATTCACAATGATCGTGAAAATTATATTCTCATTCACAATGATCGTGAAAATTATATAAAAAAAAGTGAATTATCGTATTTTTTGAATTTAAAATAAAATTATAAAATATAAATTTTTTTAATTGAAAATATCAAAAAAAATAAATAAATAAATGAAATAAATTGAAGAAATAAAGGTAAAGTACGAAGGTTATCTCTCATTCCACTTTTTTTCTTTGTCCTTTCATTTTATAAACTTTTTGTTTTTCTAATTATTTCCGATTTTCGTTTTCAATTTTTTTTCTTCTTCTTCTTCTTCTTCATTCCCCTTAAATTAACACTAAACTAATATTTACAAAGAAATTAATTATTTAATTAAATTTCTAAAAAAAAAAATAAAAAATATTCTTAAAATTTAAAAAAAAATAATAAAATAAAAGAAAATGCAAACAGTATGAAAGAATAATCACATTTATATTTAAACAGCAACGATTTTACTTGGATCAACTTTGACTCTTAAAAATACAACATCATCTCTTATAAATGAACGTTTACTAAGTAAGTCATGTGATATAAATCTTGGAAAACCAAAACCGAGTGTATCTGGTGCACGTGATGGTCGTTGAAAATTTTCCCATGATGGATCTGGTACAAATGATTCAGCAACACCACCTTGTCCACCTTGTGGTCCTTGTTCAAATAATGTAAATGTAATTGAATGGGCAAATGGCCATTTTAATAGGGCATCATATTCACCAGGTAATACTTTTATATATACAGAAACATGTGATCCTTCACCAGGTCCATTACCATTTAGGAACATTGATGCTTGTAATTTATAACCATATTGGCTTGTATAAAATGGTGGTGAAACAAGTTCTAGACCATCTTTTGTTTTAGCTTCTGACATTTTCATTGACCAATCATTAACTTTCCATAATAATGTTCCCGTATAATTTGTACTCAATTTAGCAATTGCACTTTTAAGACTAAGTATTTGTTGTCCCTGACGTCCAGCCATACTAACCATTAATGATAAATGTGATGCTGTATTTGCTTCTAAATGCGATTCTAATAAATGACGTGGCCCTTTAAAACGACAACCAGCATCTTTAAAGGTACACGGTATTGCTAATGCTTTACATTCATCACGTAAATGTGTATCAAGTTCAGCACGTGGTATTGGTCCAGCTTCACAACGTTGTGGACATGGTACCGGACTACGTGGACACGATGAACCATGTACAGCTAATGTATCAGCTGAAAATTCACGATTACAATGCGGACAACGACGCATTCTTTTGGCACAATCTTTGGAACGATGCATTGACATACGACCACGTAATACACGTGCCCCACATTTTGCTTCACAATAAACAGGTTCTTGATTACATGTACCACCATGTTCTTCAAGTCCTTGTCCACTAAATTCAGCGGTACAAAATTCACAAGTAGCACGTCTTAATGTACAAGTATATTGTAGATGATCTGTCATCATAACTCTTGGTATTTGTGATCCACATTTATTTGGACAGGCAACAGCGTCATGTTTACATGTGTTTAAATGAGCCTTTAAGAAAAAAAAGAAAGAAGAAAATAATTGATTATTATTGCGTTCATCAATAAATAAATATTTATTTTTAAATTTGTAAATAAAAAAGAAAAACAAATTTAATTGGAACTTCAAGTGTCGAGAAATAACAAATTTTAGTAAAATATTCAATAAAATGTTTTTGGTTGTTGTTTTTAAGAGCAAAAATATTCATAATGATTCTTGCCCCTTAAATTAACATCTACACTGTTTTTGACTGATGATATTTGAATTTTCTATTGAACTACAAAATGACTAAATCTTCTTTCAGTGGTGGGATTAGAATAAATTTATATAAAAATAGAATAATAAATAATCGAGTATTAAATTTAGAGTCAATAATAATAATTTAAATTATTAATTAATTAAATGTGTGGAGAGGACAATATTTTTATGAGAAGGTTAAAAAGAAAAAAAAGAAAAAGGAATTTTTATTCGATCAGAAAAGTACAAAAGAAAAAACATCTGGAATTTTTTGTTTTACTGATACAAAAAATTATCGACAGATGGCGTCTCACGTCACGTTCATTTTTAATAAAAAGAAAAATAAATAAATAAAAGTCATTAAACAGTTTGTTCCTTTTTCTTTTTGAATTCTCACACACAAAAACACAAAACTATATTTTTTTTTTTTATTGTTACAAAAAGAAAACCAAAAAAAGCAACAACACCAAAAACTAAAAACATTGACAATAAAATCAAAGACTAAAAATAACAACAAAACTGAAAAGAAAGAATGAATAAAAAATGAATAATAAAATACAACAAATGAAAATCGGAACCCACACGTTAAAATGAATTATGAATAATTTGTACGTTTCTTTAGACTTTTTGAAATCATTTTGATCAGGTGAATTTTAATTTTCTTAAGATTTAACAAATAAATTACTTTTCATTCTATTTATTTCGCTTCTCTTTCTCGCTATTGCTTCTCTGTCTCTCTCACATTGTTTCACTCAGTGTTTTTATTATTATTAAATAATTCTGTATCTTTAGTTTCTTAAAGAGTTGTATGTCGTTTAGTGGGAGGACTCTTAACTTCTTATGACTTTATTATTTTTTTTGCATTTTTATTACAAAATAAAAACTAAACGCATAAAAATGGCATAAAAAAATATCATAATTAAGACAAGAAACAAAATTAAGTTTTATTGAAAAAGAAAATTGTTATTTAGAATTTTATTCAATTTATTGCTGAATAATTTTTTTTTCTTTTAATAAAGGAAACGCAAAAAGACAAGAAAAATCTCTTTTTGTGTTCATTTCATTTTTCTTCTCTTTTCTCTAAATTGTTTTTGTCTAAATGAAAAATCTGCATTTTTATTTATATTTATTTTTTGTGTTCATCTTCCCTCAATCTAGATTTTTTTTACATTCATTTTTTAAAAATGAATTTTTTTGTATTGTGTATTTTCACGATTATTGTGTTTTGTGCGTTTATTTATTTTTTTTCTCTTCTACAAAATGAATAACGATCGTTAGAAGAAGAAGAAGAAATATATAAAAAAACGTTACTGTATCCAGATGATGAAAAGTAACGTTTCTTATAATTTATTTTGATGATAAAAAAAAGTTTGTTTTTTTTTTTTTTTCTGATTTTATTTTTTATTTTAGTTTTTGTTTTTTTTTTTTTTTTATTGACGTTAAACACGAAAAATATTGGTTTGGACCAGTTGTATCTTTTAACCAAACATTTTAGACGTGTTTAGTTGTTGTAATAAATTTATATTTAGTTTGAATATTGTGTAAAAATTTACGTGACTTAATAAAGAAAATTTAATGGTAGGTATTGGATGGACGGACAATGATTTTTTTTTTTTTTTGTGTTAAATACTAAATTAGTTCCATTTTAACTGTTTCAAATTTATCAAAGATTTTTCTCAATTGAAAATTTTAAAGAAGTTTTGAAAAATCAATTTTCTTTCTCTCCCAAGTTCGTTTATCGTCGACGTCAAATAAATATAGATTTGAATTGGCAACACGAAACAAAGAAGTTTTATTTTTTTTTTTTGTCAAAAGAATATTTGCGATGGTAACAGAGAGGGAAGAGATTAGCCATTACAATGTAATTATTAAAATTATCATTAAGAAATAATTCAATTATCGGAATCCCTTTTGTTTTATGTTGGAATTAATTAAGAAACCAAAAGGCAAATATACTAATACAAAAAGGGGAAAAAAAAAACAAACATCAATCATTCATTCATTCATTCTAAATGTGTTTCTTTTGTCTCTCATATCATTATCATTTTTAATAAATACAATTTTTTTATTTTTTTATTAATTTATAATTTCAATTGTCACGATTGACCATTTGAATTTTTACTTTTGTTGTTTTTTGTTTTAATAAAACAATTTTTTTTTTTGTCACGTACGATTAATATTTACAAACATCAATGACACCACCAAAAATATTAGGTAAGCGTCGTACAAACACACATACACACACACACACACACATGTTTTGAACAAGTAATAATTGTTAGGTAAGATCCTCTATAATACTGCCTTATAAAAATACTAAAAAGTAGGTACATTTATCCACATATAATAACAAAAGCCAAATATATGAAACAATGAAATTTTTTTTTCTTCCATTTAAGTCGTTGGCATCTGGTGGGAAAAAATTGTACTATATATGATTTATTTTGGGCAACAAAAACAACAAAAAAATGTTTATTGTTTTTATTTTGATTTCATAATTTTGGGGTTTTGTTTTTATTTTTGTTTTTAACCGTCAAAAGGAACATTCTTTGTTCATCGTAGCGCCTCTACCGACCGCTTCGTCAAATGATAAATAAAAAGAAGTAAAAAAAGAGAAATTGAATGCGTTTTAAAGTAAAATTAAACGCTTCATAACAGATCATCAGCTGTTTTCCCCGATTTCAAAAAAATCAAACGGCATTTTTTTTAATGAAAAAAAAAAACCAAAATTCCGGTTTTTTTTTATTCATACAAAACTTCATCTTCACACTTGTTTTTTTTTTTATTTTATTTGTTTGTTGTTATTTATCATAATCGAATTCACTCTCGTCGTACTCCTCCTTTATATTCTTTTCTCTTTGTACAACAACAATATACAGTTTTTTTTCCTCTATTCTGCTATATATTTTTTTATTATCATTATGATAATTTCTAAATTCAATTCTAATTTAATTTTTTTTACAAACAAACAAACAAAAAACAAACAAACAAACAAAAAACAAACAAACAAACAAAAAAACTGTTTACTGTAACAAAAATAAAATAAATAAAAATTACCTTGAGTTTTCTAAGTTCATCAGACCATTTACATCCTTGTTTATGATGAATACAAAATACTAGTGAACCCATTATAGCCTTCTCTGACTCTGGATCAGGATATATCTGTGTAAAAAGAAAGAATATTTAATAAATTTTTCTAATTAAATTACAAATTAAATTGTTTTAGGTGAGATCAATCGGGTAGGTTTAAATTAAAGAAACAGTTATTTGAACCATGACAACATAAATATTTCAAGAACTGATGATTTGATGAGAATATAATTCTAATGGGAAAATAATGAAAAGAAGTTTAATTTTTGAAATGCGCGAAAAAAAAAAAAAAACTTTAGAAAAATTCACAAATATAGTTAAAAGAAATTTTCTCACGATCCTCCTAAATGGAAAAGAGGACTTCACCATATTTAGTGTCTCCTTCTTATTAAAAGCGTACTGACATCATTCTTCTTCTTTTTTCTATCTTTTCGTTTTTTCTGTTCAAGTTAAAAAATAATCATTTTTATTCTGTTTGTAAATTCCTTCCGACATTTTTTTTTTGTGTTGTCAGTTTTTTTTTTTCGTCTAAAAATATTTTGTCAAAAGTTTTACCACAATAACAAAAAAAAATGTATAAAAGAATTTTAAGTCGTTTCTTTAATTCTTCTTTAAAATATACCTGTTAAATTAAACTTAAGTGGATTAACTTAAGTAGACTATGAATTTTGTTTATTCTTACCGAATGTACACAAAAGAATAATAATTATTCAAGTTGTTTATTCACAACTATTTAAAAGAATCAATCCAAATGGACTTTCAACTTTAAACAAAAATAAACAAGAAAATTATTATTGCGATAATTTGTTCGCTATAAAACAAAAAAATCTCATAATTTCTTTGTAAAATCTGAAGTTACACTGGCTAATAAAAAGAAACATCCCTCGTGACAAAGAAAGATATAACACACACACACACAAAGAGAGAGAGAGAGATCAAATAAACAATTTTTTGCACGTTTAATTTTATGAAATCAAAATAAAAAAAAAAAAAAAAAAAAAAGACAGAAAGAAAAGAAGAAGAAGAAGAAAAAAAAAGAACTTAGCATAAGCCAATGACCATAAATGATTCTTTTACTTTATTTCTCTTCCAATCAATTCAAAACAACTTTAATCACTAAAAAGAAAACAGAGAAAAAAAAGGCAAAAATCTTACTTTATATATTTATTTTTATTTTTACAAGAATTGCAACTTTAGGTCATCTTTCGGATCGTCTGAAAATACCAATAGTAAGTGTCATCTGTATTTAGTTGGTGACTCATTATTTGATGGTTTTTTTTTCACATTTGAATTGGAAGTCAATTTTTTTTTGTTTCTGTGTTTTTATTATTTAAATTACAGGAATATTATTTTCTGTATTTTTTTTTGTTTTTTTGTTAATGAAAGACACCTTTGCTAATTGATTTAAAAGAAATGTTCATGAAATACAAATCATTCAAGATTCTTAAATTGACATTGATAGTTAATTAGAATTTTAATTCATGTGTCGAAGTGTACTCGCTAAGTAAAAGTCAATTTTAATAAATATCAACAGAAAAAAATAAAATAATTTCTTATGATTTATGTTTTCTTTATTCAAATTAAATAAAAAAATAAAAAATATATATATCAAAAGAACAAGAGAGAAAGAGGGAGAGAGAGAGAGAGAGTAAGAACGAGACAATATAGAGAAAGGGTAAGGTCAATTAAAAGGTCAACGGAAATGATTGTGCACTGGTGAACAATCATAATAATAATAATAAGATATTATTTTTTTTAACCGGATGTCTCGACAATGTTAAGAACACCAATACCAATAAATAATGTTCTATTTGTATTTGTTTGTCTGCTCATGTACATATACAGAAAATATAAAAGAAAAAATGTAAACGTAACGCAAGAGTTTAAAGATAATGGAGAACGTAACATATGTTTGTGTGTTGGCTATTCTTCCTTCACTGAATTATGCAGTTTTTTTTCTTTCTACAATTAAATTAAAATATTTTTATTACATTTATTTTATATTGTCTTCTTCTTATTGTTTTTTTCTTCTTCTTCCTTTACGTTCTTGTTGTTATTATTCTTGGTACTTGTTCTTGAATTAATATACTTAAGAATATTAGTTTCCCTTTTACTCTTTGTCTTCTCTTTTCCACATAATGTTAATTTTCTTTTGACACGATATTATTTGATATAATTGAACAAAAATAAAATGATGTCGGAACACAGACTTAAAGAGCACACGTATTTAATTTAATACTAAGAAGTCTTTAATTAAGAAAAAAATAATATGAATAATATTGAAGATAATTGATTATTATGTCTAATAAAAATTACGTTAAGTCAAATCAAATTAAGTTTAACTTTAAATAATTCTACCTATCTCTTATTAAATAAGAAAAAAGATTTTGTTTAGTCTTCTAGACTGTAGACTGTTTTTTTTTTTTGATTAAATATTCATGATGGACGCCAGGTTAATCAAATAAATTTTATGTTTTCTGATTAAATTGAAAAAGGGGGAAAAAAAGAAAAACTCAAGAGGGTTAAATTCATTTTGATTAGTTTTTTGTATTATTTAATATTCTTCCAATGAATGATTGAATCCTGTATGAGCGCTTAGGTAAAAAAAAAAACAAAACCCAATTTATTGTTTCTTCCTCCGAACATAAAAAAAAAGTAACAGATTGTTTTAGGTTACATCCATATGTTACGCACTTTTTTTTTTTTAGATTAATCAATTTCTACAAAACATTAATAAATAAAGATTAAATAATCTAAATTCTAAATAAAAAAAACATGTTATTAGGAGAAAAAAGAAACTACCTAAGCCCCTTCACTCAAGAGGTTAGTGCGTAGTGAATCACAAAATTAAATTTTACTATTTTTCCTTATGCTTTCCAAATAATAACAAATAAAAGAAAGAAAAAAAAACTGATAACGATAATAAAAAAACTTTCCGTTTTTGACCCTTAAAAAATTTTGTTATTCCCCCGAATTAGTAAGTTCAAAATACGATTATCAATCTAAACTAAAGGGAAAAAAAAAAATCAATTTAATATGTACAAAATTTATGTTATTTCATTATCTTATCAACACTACTTAACTGCCCTTAAATAAATACAAATTATATTATTAAATAATAACAGATCGATAAGATTTACCAGCATTTACCCATATTTTGTGTAAATAGAAATGTTTTTTTTTTTTTATGTAATCAAAAATATGAAAATGAGACCACATTTGGTATCCATCTAATTTCTTAGAAATGTGTCTACCGTTCAGTGCAATCAAGAAAACACAAGAAGATAAGATTATTGATAATACTTTTTTTTTTTTGTGTCAACTCATAAATACTGAATTCAATCATATTCATCAAAATGGAATCCTTGTGGAGTTCAATAATGTTCTTTCTTTTTTTTTTTCTGTTGTGTTTACTTTTAAATAAATTGTTTATTTTATTTCTTTTGATGAAAAATAAATAGAATATCAATCGTATTCGTCTTTCGTCTTGACAAAGTAAAAAAAAAAACAGACTATAATCTACATAATAATAATAAAAAAAAAAAAATTATGTCTAACGGAAAGATTTTGTATAAAATTGATTTTATTTAAAAAAAATAAATAAAATAAAATAAGAATTGTACAAAACATCGCATTATCGATTAATCGATTATTTACATAAAAAATGTCTTCATCGTTTTGTTTATTTCCATTTTTTTTTTTGACAATTATTCAATATTTCTAATATTTTCTTTTTCGTCTTTGATTATTTTCGATTATTTTAATTAATTTATGTAAGAAAATATATGAGTGAAAGTTGAACTTTGTTGTAGGGTTTAATCAAGCAGAGGCATATTTTTATATTTTATTATTAAGTTTTTTTTTTTTTCAGTAGGAAGAAATACAGAATAACTAAATGTTTTCATGTTTGTTGTTCCGGTGAAGTCAAGTCACGCATTTTGATTATAAAAAAGAATTGAAGACAAAAATGAAAATTTTTATTTATAGAAAAGTTTACAAAAGTTAAAAGACCAATGCAGATACATACATAATATTTATTTTGTTACTTCATAACATTAAAAGTTACAGGCCAAACACAATTTTTATAAATATACGTTATAGAAAATAAGAAAAGAAACTGTTTTCTACGTATGTAATTAAAATCTGGCCTTAACTTTTGTAGTTTGTAGATACCAAGCATTTTTTTTTTTTGTATTCATTTGGAGTGCAACAGCAGTTACCAAGCAAACAAATAAATAAACAAATATTCAACTAACCAACCAAACCAAACACAATAAATTTTTATTGAAAATGTGTAAACATTAAAAAATAAAATTCTGGTCATAAGAAATAATTCTAAAATTTAATAGAGGAAAAAAAAAAAAAGATTAGGAACAGATTACTTATGGCTTGTCTTTGACTCACCTTGACTTGTCTTGTGAAATCAACAAATCAATTAAAATTGAAATTAGGAAATAATAAAAATATGTATTCACTGAGTCACTCAAAATTGTGTATTTGCTTTTTCTAGAGTAAACTTACTGTAAATGTAGATTTGAGTATTTTACTAAAGACCTGTAAAAAGAAGGGCACAAAAAATAAGCATAAATCAATAAATGCAACATACTATGGTCATCATAATTTATATTCTTTATAAGTATTCGTAGAAGGAATAGGGGATTTTTAGTGGGTGTGTTACACACACGCACACACACACAAGAAATATTTTAATAGTAAATAAAGAATAAAGGGAATCCGGAATAGTGTTTCAACAAATAAATAAAAACCCATTGTAAATAATTTCTTAAAAGCAAATTTTTCGTATTCTTTTTCAATTCAAAGAAGATAAAAAAAAACTGATACAAAGAATCTATTTTGCATTCCGTTATTTATGTGGAAAGAAAAGACACAAAAAAAAAAAGAAAACAAGAATAAAAATACATAAGAAAAAGATAAAATGAATCAATGCATTCTCTTCTCAAATCTCAATCATCATCTTTTCATTTCTTTCTCTCTTCACCATATACTCGATCTTTTTCTTTCAAATAGAAAAATAAATGAAACTAAAACAAAATACTAGAGTCTCTCCTATTTCTTTCTCATTCTGTTTATTTTTGTTATTCTCTTGTTGTTATGTTATTTACAAAAAAAAAAAAAGAAAAAAAGAAAAAAAAACAAATTCATAGCCTACTCTTCTCTGGAACCCAACACAACTCAAACTCTATTCTATTATATTTTTACAGGTAACAGAACGAGTTCTTTTTTCGCAACATGTTGAAACATGAATAAAATACTTTCTGTTTAATGTCATTTTGATTGGTCCACCATAATATAATCAACGGACAATCGGAAATCTTTATATTCAATATAAACGTATTGGAATTTGAATTCTAATCTTTATATTGTGTAATTTAATTAAGATCTCATCATAGGTTTTACTACACACAGATCAATATATATATTTTTTGTTTATAACGATATTCATGATTTAGTGACGCAATTTTAGCTTTTTTTTTTAACCGAAAATTGTGACTTCCATTCATAAAGAAAAATAAAGAAAAAAAAATTAATAATAAAAACCACTTCAAAACAACATACACTCTAATCTGCATAACATTCTCCAATAGTTTCTCATGACCGAATCTGTTTACGTAATGAAAGAAAAAGAATGAAGAAGAAAAGAAAAAAATATTTAAAATTAAAGAAAAAAAAAAAAAACAAAAACAACATAAATAAAATGATAATAATGAAAATAAAAAATTAACTTTATGAAGACTTGCTAAAAGGTAAAAATTAAACAAAATGTTACAGTGAAAACAAAAATAATAAAAGAATCGATAAAAAAAATATAAAATCCTTGTGTCGATAAAAAAAAACAAAATTACAATTGATAATTTGATTACCGAACGCACCCACTAAACTAACATTTTATTGAATGCGCTCGGATCGCATTCTTTCTGTTGTTCCCGCAACAAAAAATTTCTTGAAAAAAATTGTCGTAAAAAAAAGCCAAAAATATTAACGTTATTTTCTTCTGAATATTATATGTTGTGTTGTGTTTGTCGTAATAGGGAACATGGTGACACTTAAGATTTATGTAAGATTTTTCTGTTTTATTATGTTTTATATTTATTACAAATAAAAACAAAACAACAACAAATTTTTTGTTGTTTTTTTTTTGACAGACGTCGTCTGGTGAACGTGAATATTTAAAAGGAGGACACGATTTAGAAAGTGATTGATCGTGTTTATAACGTGTGATAATAATATAGGAAATTTTTATTTTTAATATTTTGATTAACACTTTTTCAATTTTATCAAGAATCGGATAGTGAAGTGTAGAACAAACTGGAATATGTATAAGCTGCTCAAAATGCTCAAACAAGGTCCGTAAATATTATTTATTTTTTCATTTCTTTTAACATTTCTCCTATTTTGACCTTACAAAAATTCTTAAATAAAATTCTTAGAAAATCATAATAAAATGCTATAAAACAATTTTGATGATCAATTTCATGCCCGCGATCGTTAATTTGATTTTCGTATTTGTTGTTATTGTTGATGTGATGTGTATTTGTTTTTGTTGATTCCGTTTCGGATCCAAAATCGTGAATAATTCCCACGAAATAAAGGGATTGTTTTTTTCTGTTTTAATGTTTTGTTAGTGTTTGCGCGTTTTTATTTTTTTCTTTCTATTTTGGTTGGGACAAAAATATTTTATGGCGTTAAAAAAAAAAATTGGAGGTCATTTTCTAGATACTATTAAGTATAAACAACCCAGATGATGAGACAGGATGAGAGAATTTTTTTCTTTTTACATTTTGTTTCACTTTAAATAAATTTTTTAAGTATAAAACAATTAAAAAACGTTCATTCCTGGATAAAAACAGAGAAAAAAAAGAACAACTGACGAACAACAAATACAACAACAACAACAACAACAACAACAACAATAGTAAAAGAATAAACATAATAATAATGATAAAAAATAAAGACAGTCGTCATTCTTTTTCATGCGTTAACAAGCACAAGTGGAAAATGTTGAAATAAAAAAATAAAAAAAAAAATAAAAAAGAAAATAATGATGAGAGATAAAAAGACGAGACCAAAAAACAATTTCAATCGTTATTCTTATTATTTAATTTTGCAAATTATTATTACACTTTTTAGAAAATAAACAATGTGTGATGAGTGTATGTGTGTAAGATGTGTGATGAGTGGCTGTGTGTGACTGCCAATTTGAGTGAATTTTATGATTATGAAATTATACATAATTTTCGTTATGAATATTTTTTGAATAATGAAATTTGACAAAGAAGTAATAAGAACACTAGCAAAAATAAACAAACAGACAATTGAAGACAAAAAAACGCGAAGAAAAATAAAATTTTTTTTTTGTATCAATCGAATAATAAAAACTCAACTTTGTTACATTTTGTTATTTTTTTTTTTATGAATGGAAAACTGGAAATATTGGATTATGTATCTTTTATTTTATGTTTTAAATTTTGACTGAACTGAATACATAAATGATAATAAAAAAGTAAGAAAAAAAAAAAACGATGCGGTTTTATTACGTCAGAAGAGTCGTCAATTTGAAATGATATTTAATGGTCAATTATTAAACAAATGGAATTGGAAACTGTTTCAATAAAATATTGATTATCATTAATGTGGTGTTGGGCCAAGTATTTATTTTATCAATTTTCTAACAAGTTAAACTTTTATATAAAATTCTCTAAACTCTCTTAAATCCTAAAGTAAATAATTAGAAAGTATATGTCTGGTTAGGATTTGTTGTTTTGAAACGGAAAAAGGAACCGTGAAAGGACGATTATTATCTTTCAAGTTTCTTTAGTTATTGTTGTTACTCTTTTACTGTGAAGGATAATGTCGGCATTTTCTTTGAAGCATACTTTACTCTTAAGAATTAAATATTCAAAAATTTTGCTAAATCTTTTGTTGATTACAAAACAACTTATTAAATTATAAAACACAAAACTTCCAAGTAAAATGAGGGAAAACGAAAACACAGACTGGTATCACATAAATTAAACCACTTTACTTTACTCTCTCCTATAATTGAATTGATTAATAATTCAAAATAACATAAAGCAAAACTAATAAATCGAATAATTTTTATAAGATATGCGTGCACCTAATCTGATTTTACTTTTTATAAAATAATCATTGAATTGGCAAACAACGTGATAGCTTTGCAATTAACTCTCTTTTTTTATTATTTATTTATACTGAAAATGATGGATCATAAAGTCGCGTGTCTCCCTTCAAATCCGGATAAAAAGAAAATATAGTAAAGAATGATTTGATTATAAAATAATTTACTATTGTATCGTGTTTTCAAATAGTAAAATCGAATTTAGATTTTAGATTTATTATTTATAGAAGGAAACGTATTTTTTTCCTTAAACACTCCACTCGATCTTACCCTAGCCCCTTATATATTCTTTTATGTGTTATCGTTATGTGTAGCTATCTACTCATACTCGGAACTCATTCCACTACAAATTCTAAATTCTTTCATTAATAAAAATAAATAAAAATTTTCTTGTATTGTTTGGATTATTCTGTGGACTTTAATACTATGGATACGTGACACATCCTAATAAATATTTTACTAGAACTTAATCAATAATGACTCACTTAGAAAATGGTTTTCGAATAATACAAAAATGTTGAATTTAGTAAATAGCAGAAAATATTTGTGAAAAAAAGAAATTTATTAATCAGATTTGGGGGAAATAAAATCGAATAAAAGAAAGATTTGTAAAAATAACTCAGATACCGTTGACCTTAAGAAAAAATACTACTTAAGTAATAAATATTCTTATTTTAATTTTTTAATAAACAAAAAAACACAACAACAACAACAGCAGAACAAAAAAAAAACAGCGTCCGAAAGAACTCCTCAAACTCTCTAACTTAAAGAAAAGAGAAAAGAAAAAAGAATTCCAATGAAATTAACACAAATCCCGTTTTTAGTCTTCTCATTTTTTTTTTGTTTGATGTTTTTTTGGTCTTTTGGTTTTTTTTTTGGGTATAAAAAAGTAATTTGTTTTTTTTTTTTGTTCAAAAGTTAAAGTTTAAATTTTTAAGTAAAAAAAAAAAGTATCGGACGACATCAAATAAAGAAAGAAAGAAAGAAATAAGAAAAAACAGATTAGTCCAACTTCGGTCCACGGACACCAATTTGTCTGAAGTTCTTAAGTATCTACGGTACTTTGAGCAGATTTTGGAAAGTTTTGAAAACTTTTTGTTATTTATCCATTTATCAATGAAAATAATTTACAAGAAAATTATTGATAAATTCCAACAAAATATATGAAATACATTTTTTTTTGCGTACAACTTGACAGTGTGTAAAGGGCTCAGCGGAAGACTGAACATAAACCACCTAATAATTGTTACCAATTAGAAAAATTAATTTTAAATCAGGAATTCTAATTGTTGTTTTGTATTTAAAAACTTTAACTCCTTCTATTAGAATATTTCAAGTATTTTTACCTGAACAATAAATTGAAAACAATCGAGTACACTTAATGAATGAAAGTAAAATTCCATTTTAATCTTAATATTCAAAAAAAATTATAAATAGAAGAAACGATGAAAAAATGTAGTAACAATCATTAAAATGCAATTTTTATGGTAAAAATAATTGTCAACGTTTCCAATTTAGAAAGAAAACATAAAATTCAACCAAATTCAGAAAAACAAAACGTTTTTGTTGTTTTTGTATTTTATTTTTTTTTTACCTGCGCCGGTGGACAACGTAGTTAATACGTCCGTCTTTCAATCATAAGTGCAAATCCCGTCTTGAATAGAAAATAATATTTTTTTTAGTTTCATTGTATAAGAATAGGAGTACAGGTAGAGGTGGAAGTGTACGAAAATAACCCTGGGAATTCTAGTAATACGTGTGACACACGTTGAATATAAATAAAATTAAAAAAGACGAAACCACAAAAAATCTTATCAAAATTTTCAATCTTTTTGATTTTTATTTATTAATTTAATTAATTTTTATTTTGTCTTATAATTTAATATTCGCTTTTTTTTTTGTTGTCATCTCTTTTTCTCTTTCTCATTTTTATAAGTTGAAAATAGATTTAAAAAGATTATGAATGATAGGAAGTTATTCCTTAATTCATACAGATTTGTCAATATTAAAACCTGCTGTTTTTGTTGTTGTTGTTATTGTTGTTATTCTGCCAATCAAAATCAGTTTAAAAAGAAGCCAAAGAACAAAAAAATGTTAACTAAAAAAAACAACCAAACAAAGAAGAAGAAGAAGAAGAAGACTATAAAAAAGTAAACCGAAGGATCCACTTTTTCACAATTATTTCTCTTCTTTTTTTTTTCAATGAAATAAAAAAAAAAAAAAATAAAAACAAAGAAATCAAAAACAAAACACAAAAAGCAAAACTAATCTAATCCTATTCACTTGTTTTTTATTTTTTAGCTGTTTCTATTGGGGAAAGTTTTGTATTAAATGGGATTAAAACTGAGATTAAAACAACAAACAAGAGAAAAAGAGAAGAAAAAGTTTTGTTAAAAAAAAAAAAAAAAAAGAAAAATTGAAAAATTAATTAAAAGTAATTTTAATAAAAAGTATGAAATGAAAGACGAAAATTTATTCATTTTTTTTACGGTTTTATTTTATTGTTGTTGTTGTTGTCGGTCGGTATATTGTTGTTTTAGATTTGGCGGATTTGATTCGGGTTGGTTTTATTTTTGAAATTAAATCAACTGAGTAAATAGAAAAAATTAACAAACAAACAAACAAACAAACAAACAAACAAACAAACAAATAATAAGAAAGAAATCAAAAATAAAAAAATAAAAAATTTGAAGAAGAAAAAAAAGCGATTAAAACTGAGATGAAGAAATTTCTCCAGAATTTCTTTGAATGTCACCTTTTATAAAAAGATAGAAATTAATGAAGAAGAAGAAGAATGAAGAATTTATGTAATTTGAGAATAAATTGGAAAAACAAGAAAGAATCGGAGTCTAGAGTTTGTTGAAGTTTTTGTGAGACAAGAATCATGAATGAAAGAAGAGAAAACTGCGATTTCTTGTTGTTTTGTTTTTTTTTTCTGTTTCGTTTTCTTTCTCAAATGCACGTGTTTCCATTTTCTGTTATTCCATTGTTTGATTGATTTGTTTTTGTTGCTTTTTCTTATCTTTTACCATTTTTGTCTGTTGTTGTTGTTTTTTTCTTTCTATTTTTATTCTTTTTTTGTTTATTTTTGTTCTGAGTTTACAACTTAAAAAAAAAAAGAAGACATTAAAAAGTAAATATTCTCTATTCTGCTTAAAACAGTTAACTAAGTAGAAGTACTAATTAATGTATGTGTGTGTGTGTGTGTATGTGTCTGTGTACGTTTCCTTCTTCTTCACATAATCTTTCTTATACTTTAAACTTTTTTTAACAGTCTTTCTAAAGTCTAAACTCTAAACAATTAATTGGTAATTGACCTTAAAAGCTGAAAACATCTTCCTCTTCTTCTTCTTCTATTTTGTATTTATTTTTTTCTTCTTCATTTCTTAATTAATGGATTTAGATTGAAAACAATTATTATTCTATTTAATTCTCTTTTTTTGTTTATAGTTTTTTTTTTATTCTCTCTTCTTAAAACTTTGTTGGACTTGGAAGTTTTTTTTTTCTTTTTTTTTATAAAAAAAAATTTAACAAAAATAAATAAATCGACTTACAATTTGACTGATTTCTGTAATGGGAACATTTGGTTCCAACATCAATTGTTGTTGTTGATTATTCTTTTTTGGTGGTGCTGGTGGTGTTCCTGTTGTCTGTTGTTGTTGTGTTGCTGTTGTTATTGGATGTACATTAACAGCACAATCTTTTGAATTACGATTTGGTGATATCCTTGATGGAAAACTTAATGTTTTTGTCCATTGTGATAGACTACGAACCATTTTATTTAGTTTAATTTTGAGTTTTGTTTTTTTTTTTGTTGTTGTTGTTTTTTTTCTTCTTTCGTAGCACACAATTTTTATCGAATTTCCACAAAAACAATTAATAATAATAAAAAAAACTTTAAACTTTTCACAAATTTATTTTATTTTTTGAGAAATAAACTTAAAGGAAGCTTTACTTCTTTGCACTGTTATATTTTGCACAATGAAGAAATTATGTAAAAACTATAAAAAGGAATATTTAATAGAAATTTTAATTTTTATTGGAATTCATCTTATAAGATGACAAATAGGAGGAAAAAAAATGAAAAACTTTGAATTTTTTTGTTTTTTTTTTTTGGTTTAAAAAAAAAATAAGAACAAACTTAACGTTCCGCAGTTTAAAAGCAACTAAATTTTTTTAGTAAAAGTTCATTTGAAATTTCAAAGAAATTGAGAACACAAAACAGGCACTTGAGGGGAAATTGTTAAAATGAGAGAAATATATAAAGTTTTTTATATAACTATCTCTTTCATACACATAAAAACAAAATCTATAGTTGTCTCATTTATTTACATAGAAGTTGTAGGAAATTATTTTTATTTCTGTTTCATTTTATTCTCTGCCATATTTTTACTCTTTACACAGAGAGAGAAAATAAAAAGAATAAAAATAAAAAGAGTAGGAGAACAGCTGTTTTTAGTGTGGTCTTCTGTTTTTTTTCTTCTTTATCACTTATTTATTATTCTTCTTCTTTTTTCTCTTTTACCTATAATTTACAACAACACAATGTTTTTTTGTTGGGACCTCTTTTTTTTTTTTATTAATTTTTGAAAATCTTAATTTTAACAATTAGAGGGAGAGACAGAGAGAAGCGAATTAAATAATTTTTATATTTTACGATTTATTTTTTCTATGAAGACATAATTAAATTTTAAATGTGATCCACAAATGACCGTAAAAAAAAAAAGTATAATCACTTTTTTTTTCCATCTTTTCTTTTTAATAAAAATTGTATAAAAAAAATATTGATTCAATGTTTGGCCGGAAGTTGGAAATATGAGAGAAAATGTATGAAAATAATAAAAAAAAAAACATAAAATATTTGGTGTTTGCCTTCCGCTAGAAAGTCACGTCGGAAGAATAAACAGGATTTTTTTTTGTTATGTCAAATAAAACGTTAATACTAAAAGTAGGTTGATAATAATGTACATACGATTATTTAATAAGTAAAGATGTAAGTCACAAGCAAAAAACGGGCACGAAAGAAAAGAAATGAAAAATTTTATGTTCAGCTAAATGATGGTAAGACAAAAAACAGAAAATTGCAATTTTTGTTTCATTCAAGGACATCTTAACATTTTCACTTGTGTAGAGAATAAGTAGGTAGCTAACAGTTATAACCTTTAATTCAGAAAGAGGACTGTTAGGTCTAGTCCAAATTTTGAAAATTTTGCCTAAAGCTTTGATATGAATCCGAAGGATGTTAGATGTTTTACATTAAAAACGAATGTGAAAGAATATAATTAAAACCTAAAAGGTTTTTATACAAATAAAAACAGGAAAATATAAAAATCTGTTTTTCAGTAACATTCCTGCTATTGACATCGCAAACAAGGCATTTTTTTTTTCATATAAATAAGAAAAAAAAAAGTATCATATTTCTACCATCTGCTTCACTTCCAATCCAATATGTTTCATATGTAAGTGGCCTTTTTTTTTTACTTTGTACCTGTTTTATTTTTCGTGTAAAGACATTTAAATTTTGTTGTTGTTGTTGTGATTTAAATAAATTTCTAAAAATAAAAAAAAAACTTAAAACAATAAAAAGAATTTTTAATGAAAAAAAAAAAAATTGTAATAATTGTAAATAGTAAGTAATTTCTTAGTTGTACCTATCATCCGTCCGTGACGTGATACATATAATTTTTTCTCTTAACTTTAATTATTTATAAAAAATTATGAAAATGAAAAATAATAATAATTTATTTAACTCACTTTTTTTTTTTAAATTAAAGTCAAAGAAAGTAACTGTTTTCAAACAAATCTTGTGTATAGGATGGGTTTGATGTTCGTCATGGTCAAAAAAATTACAATATATGTATAAAAAAAAAAGAAGGCAGATCACAAAAAAATAAAACTAAATATTTTGTGTGCATTATCGTGAATGAATATGTAGTTTATGATGTCCACTTTACATTATTATTATTATTATTCTTCTTCTTCTTCTTCTGTTGTTGTTGTGGGTTCAGTGAAGAGAACCAAAAGAAACTGTTTATACTAAAATGGTAATTATTTTGGTCATCTCATCTCTGATGGATCTCTTTCTTTATTTCTCGTCTCTATACGATAATTTTCTTTTAATGATTTTTCACTTTTTTTTTTTTTTTTGAATAAGCCACACAGTTTAACACATTTTTTAAAATAATTTATTACATAAAAACTAATTTAAGTGAAATCTTACATAAAAAAATAAAACAAAAGAAAACAAAAAAACAAATCAAAATTTCACTGGAAATTAAAACTGAATAAGAAAAGCGAAGATACTTACCGTGTATTTATGTTAAATGCATTAAATCACTGACGGTTGGATACGTGACTCTTGAAAAATTTATGAACATATTTTTATTTTATAAAATACTTTACACGACGACGACGATACTTCACGAAAATAATAAGAAAAACAATTAAAATAAAAGGATTTTTTTTTTGTATAAATTCAAAAGAAACGAAAATAAAATTCTTTTACAAATAAATTTTCCATTTCAAATTTAAACAATTTTTGTTTCCTTTTTTACAAATACATATAAAAATTGTTCTTTATACATAATCATCTTCATCTTCAGGTTCTCAGCAGTAACAAATATATATATATATATATTTTTTTCTTTTATCGCGGCCTTCTGTGACCTTGCCGTAAAGGTAAATTACAAAAAAAAAAAAACGTTAAAATAAATAAATACAAAAAGAACAAATACGAACGAATAATTTTCTGTACTCTTCATACGTACACATCTGTTTGTCTCACTCTAACAACGCCTGTTTGTGTTTTCTGTTACCGGTTTTTTTTTTTCAATACTTGTGAAGCAAAAATCGAGTCTTTATAAAATGAAATATTTGTAAGAGAAAAAAAAGTCTGTTTCATTTTTCTTAAAGATCGTTTTCTTATACAATTTTTTTTAATATAGTATATAAAAGAGAAGAGAGAGAGAGAAAGAGAGAGGGAAAAAATCCGTTAATGTCTTTATACTGTTAGATTTCGGTTGGGATTGGGTCTCAACTTCATACACAAGTAAAATAACCATTTTTTTGTTGTTGTTTTTCTTTAATATATATATATTTTTTTTTTTTGCACAATAATTTGCTGCTTCTACTTTTCTCTCTCTTGATTTTCAAAAGTAAGAAAATATTAAACAAAATAATAAAAAAAAACACAACTAAAATGAAGAAAATATGAACCAAAAAAAAATCAAAAAAAAATCAACAACACACAAAATGTAATTGAATTAACTGAAAACAAAACAAAAAAACAAAATAAAAAAACATTTATATGAAATAATAACGTACAGCAGGTACGTAAGAATGAAAGAAATTATGTGTGTTACTACAATAATATTATTTGTTGTATGTAATAATTTTTATAATGTACAACTTAACTTAGTTTAAATTGATTATGACCTCGTTACCTGAAGAACTGAAAAGAAAAAAAAAGCAACAACAAAAAAAACTACAAACATTTTTTTTTTCTTCTTATTTTGGCAATGTTTTTTTTTTTTTTTTTTATTGTTGCTGTTTGTTGTTGGATCTTCTGTCTTATTTATGATTTACATGCGACTATTGTTGAGTAAATTTTCTTCTGTGACTTACTATTTGTTGTTGTTTAATTTTCTTCTGGCTTTGGTTTTTTTCCCTCGATTTAAGTAAAATTAAAATTTAGTGAAATGATAAAAAAAAAACATTTTTTTTTTTGTTGAAATTGATAAAAATCATTTGAATAAAAATTCAAAAGTTGAATAAAAAAAATTTATATTTTTTTTTTTGTGTCAATTTGAAATTTTTTGATTTCAGTTTTTATATTTTCAAGGCTTTGAAAAATTTCGTCATGTTCAGGAATTTTTGTATAATTAAATCAATTAGTATTGAGAAGAAAAAAGAAAAGCAGAAATTTTAACGTCGGGATGTCTAAAAAAAATATATTGGAAGAAATTTTTTTTAAAGGGAATAAAAAAGTCAGATGGATCTACCTGAATATTTCCCAAAATATAAAATATGAAGATTAACTAACTTAACTACCTCAACTACCATAACTAACTATTTATTTATTTATAATTGGCCTTGATTTGTGTTTGGTATTTCTCTCTATATTTCTAGTTTTGAAATTGGAATTTTAATGATTTTTAATCAGATCCTTATTTCACTATTTTTATAGGATTGTCTCATAGATTAAATTATTGTAAATGAATTTTATTTGATGAATGCGATAAATAAGAAAAATTTGAAAACAATTTCTAAGAAATATTGAAATATTTGTTTTCGTTAAATTTGTTCGTAGGTGGATCCAATTTCTTTTCTACAAACCAAAAAAAAAACAAATTGTTTTCTGACAAAAAAACCAAACAAAAACCTCTTCAAACATCAATTAAAAATAAATTATACTTTCATTTTCTTTTGTTTTTTCTAAATTGAAATTTTCAAACAAACCAAAAGAAAAAAGATTCAACCCATCAAAAATTTCACTTCATCAATTAAAATTTTTCACCATTTTTTTTTTCTTCAATTTTGTTTCGTTTTTTAATTTACTTTATTCATGGCAAAAAAAAAAGTGTAACAAATCGACATAACAACATTTCACTTTAGTTCAAAATCGGTCATCAATTGTTGGTGTTCAATGATCAAAATCAGTGATCTGAATTTATGATGAAATTTTCTTTAAGACTTTGACCTGTCACAAAGGGTCAATCATCAATTTGTTCTGAATCAACAGTTATCATCAGTTATCAATCCTGATTAACCCAATGATCAATTTCATAAATTCCATTATATTAAAATAGTTTGTACTTTTTAAATCATATTTTTTTATTCCTTTCAAAAATTATAAAAATTAAATATGAAAATTATTTACAAAAATAACAAAAAAAAAAAACAATACCTGCGGAATCAACAAACTAAAGTTGCACGGTTGGCTTACCTCAGGTGTTTACAATGTAGAATTCAACACCTGTCCTCTTTTGTCATTTTGCTAGAATAAAGAAAAAAAGGTGAAAGAAAGAATATGGTTAAATTACCTTGAGCCCTTTTTTAAATTCCTTTTATATCCTTTGCCTTTATTTCTCTCCTGTGTTCCCATTTCAAATTTTATTGAGGAACATAATTTTTGTTTAATAAATTAACCATAGTGAACGCAGCATTTTATAAAAAGTTAAACTTTAAACTGTGTATACGTTTGGCTATTTTATTCTGTGTTTTTCGTTATTGTTGTTGTTGTATATATTTTATATCTGTTAACCAGACTCTTTCTCTTTGTCTCTGTCTCCCTCTCTCACTGTTTCTTTTTTTTTAATTTATGCAAATATATCAAACAGAAGAGAAAAAAAAAACAACAAACATTTATAACGAACTTTTAAATCAGCGTGACGACAATTTATTGAATAATTCAGAGATTTTGTATTTTATATTCGTCACTTTTGAACCTGTGAGTTTTGATTTTTGTTCATTCTGCGTGTTTTTTTTTTCTTCTTTTTTTATAGTTTTTAGTTATTTATTTTTTGTTTGTTTGTTTCAGAAGAGAGATAGAGATGAGAGACGTACGCACAGCATACACGTCATAAAGGTAAGTTTAACAAAAATAAAAATAAAAATTTGTATATAAAATCCGTTGGTTTTCTGAATTTAACCGACTTTGGACCGGTTCTAGAAAAAAATATCATCTTATTTATAAATAAGTATATTTCTTTTTTTCTTTTCTTTGATACTAAGATGTCGGAATTAGCTCTTTTTCGAAGTTAATTGTGATTGATATACGTGTGGCTCTTAAAGCGGAACAGGAAGTTAAGGTTTAGATAAGGTAGAAAAATTTATGTCAATATTTTGATGGGTAATTTTCTTTTTTGTTATTTTTGATGAAGTTGAATTGAAATTCAAACATGTTCTACCTTGTTGGCTTCTTAAAGATATAGAAAACTAAAACAATTCGTCTCGTCCGTTTTTTCTCTTTGGTTTAATCTTTTTGCATTTTTAGTCAATCATCAATTCACATAAGATCGCCTCGATAAATCACAAACTTTAAAATTGGACGCGCCTTTTCCTTGTATTCCCGACCTTTATAATAAAAAGCAAAAATTGGTCAGGTAAAGAAAAGAATATTCATCCTAAAGTCCAAAATTTAATCATAAAGGGATTCAAAATTCAATACAGATCATTGGCATGCATACCAAATAATATGCACCAAAGACGTGCTGAAATTTATTCATCAAATTCTACAGGGTGTCTTGTCTGCGTGTAATCAATAAATTTTATTGGAAACTTATTGCTTCACTTAAGCTTCACCCAATGAAAATTTCAACATGTGCCAAAACAAATTATTTCTTTTTCTTCGTCGGCTTGGGATTTTTAAATGTGACAAATTATTATTAATTAAGAATTGAATTGATTAGCTTAAGCTTTTTAATTTAAAGTTTATGCAGGAAACAAACCCCAATGGTTGACTTCCCTGCACCTGATACCAACACCAATAAAAAAGGTACATATTTTAATAGCCATTAACTTTTGCCATTCAAATCGGATCAGAAAACAAATTCCTTAGAGGTACGTTACAGAAACATGTTCAAACGCGTTTAGTCATGATTTTTCATGAGACAATTTCTTTATATGTGTAATCGTGATTTTATGTATTTATTTATTTACCTGTGTGTGTGTGTATCCATACTCTTACATTAGACCTGTGTTTTGTCTTTACTTTTGTTGATTTTATTTTTCTGACGTTATAAATTTATATTATATTTATTTTTTTATATACATTTACGTGCATAACATGAGAAACAACTTTATTGGATTTGATTTCTTATAAAGTACATCTTATTATTATTGTCTGTTTCATGTCAATTATTTGATAGATTATAGAAGATGGAGACAAATTGGATAAATAATATTATATTGTTATGGGGATTTGTTGAAACGTGAATAATAACGTTAAATCAAAAAAAAAATTCAAAATTGGTAAGATGGAGAAAATAATTAACATCACACGTCCAAATTTATTTTTAATTCTTTTGTATTTAATAAACCAATATGGACCCTTTAATTATTTTCTTTGCCAAAAATAATACACAAAAGTTTAAATTGGTGAAATTTAATGTACAAAAAATTTGGCAAATTGATGTTAGAAAGTTTTGCCTTGAGCCTTGACTAATTTCAATTTGCCAAAATAAAAAAAAAAAGAGTTATTACATAATTTCTTTTACTTTTCATCAATTATTTTTTCTTTATTTCTCTGAATAATTCATAGTTGGTGTAGGAGAGTTACGAGTAGACCTCTCTAATATGGCAAAGACAACATACAAAATAGATTTTTCAAATAAAATATTTGTTGATTGATCAATTAATTGGTTTTGGCATTTAAGAATTCTTTCATCCAAATAACAATCTTTAAATTCTTAAAATAAAATAGAATTATCGTGTGCCTTCAAAGAATAGAAGACTTTTCATGTTGTGTGGTCGAAATCGGGACAGAAGTATTTTTTTGTTTGACCCATTTCTATATTTCACTTTTATTGTGTCTATTTTTGAAAATAGTTTGAAGAATAAAAAGTGTTTTTATATTTACTCATCCATCCGTCCAATCCAATCCAATTTTGATTTAACAAAAAAAAAAAAAAAAGAAAAAATCAAATGCAGGGCAATATAAAAGAAAATAAAATTCCAGAGAACTACTTTTCTATAATTAAGAAAATATAAAAAGAAAGAATTCTGTTTATGATAATTTTTTGGGTCGGATTTTGAACTTATTAACCAGGGGATTTTATCATCTTATTTTTAACAATCATAAAAGATGAAAAAAAAAAACAAAAAAAAAAAAGGGAACCTAATTTTTGTCATTTAATAGAATTTGATTTTTCTCCCTCTTCAAAGTCCATTGATTTATGATTCTTCTTTTTTAACGTTTTACGACGATAATCGTCATAAATACTTTTGTCTTTCAAGGATATTTTATTTTTATTTTGAAATGCATTTTAGATTTGTTTTTTAATACGGAATTTTTTTTTGTTTTTTAACAGCAAACTGTTGGAATTTAGTGACAAAATGAAATTTAATTTTCAATTCAATTATCACTAGAAGACCATTTTGCTTACCTACGGTCAATCCTGGATTGATTGTTCAACCAAACAATTTTAAAGAATTAAGTTTTTGACCCAAATTTGTTCATTAAAAATTTATTACAAAATGAGAATTCACTCAAACACTCTTCTGACATAAATAAAATAATTAAACCAAATTTAATGGAATCTTTTTTAATAATCGAGTGAGAAAGACTCTTTAAGTTTAAGCATCTCGTAATTTTAAATAAAAATAAAAGGTCAAATGTAATAAAATGCAATAAAATAAAGAAGAAAAATAAAAATTTCTAACTTTTAATTTTTTAAATTTCAAAATTTATAATTTTTTAATAAGAAAAAAATAAAAAATAGAGAGAGAAGAGAGAAAAAAAACGAACAAACTTCAAAACAATCAAACTAAAATGTTAACAAAATAACAATAATTATTTTTGTTGTTGTTATTTTAGTTGTTAAATTGGTGAACATTTTCATAGTAATTTACATAAAAATTGACCATATGTGTGCGGTAATTTACGTTGACTTTGGGAAAAACAAAACAAAACAAAAAAAAAAAAACATACAAAAAAAAATAACAAAACAAAAGAATTGGTAACAGATGGAGAAAAATAAAACAAAAAAAAACAAAAAAAATTCCTCAACTTGAAATAAAAAAAAAAATGAATAAAAAACAATCGAAACGAACAGAAAAAGATGTAAATAGCATTGACCGGTAAATATACATGTTGAAATGAAGCAATTTTATAATATTTATTAAAATGAATGGCGGATGTATATGAAGCCACCATGCAAAATTCTATTGAATGGATTAATAAGGGCAGATGTGTTCTGACTTTTATCATCATTATTAATGGTATAAATTTATAGAGAAACTTAACTTTGGTTCTCAATAAAAATCAACTGACTTCAAAATAAAAAACAAAACATAAAGAAAAAAAAAATTGTATGTTATTATTTTTTATACCAAAGTAACAAAGATACAAATTCATCTTTCACCAGTTTTTTTTTCTTCTTCTTTGTATTTTGTAATAATTATGAGAAGAGAATTTTTAATCGTGACGTTATTTTGATGATTACTTTTTTTTTTTTCGTTATTTGTTATTTTTATTTTCTTTAGTTTTTTTTTGTTTTTGTTTTTTTTTTTTCATAAATCCAGAATTATTTAATAGAAGTAACAGAAGAACCGAATAGAAATGAAAAAAAAAATATGTAATAGTAAATATTTAAGGAATGCAATGTGAACGGAAATACTTATTTCGCACGTTCCTTTAACTTTTTTTTTTTTTGTTTTTTTTTTGTATTTTTTATTTATTATTTGTGCATAAATTGGAGAAAAAGAAAAGAAAAGAAAAAATATGAGTCTCACAAGACCGAGACTTCTTTTTTTTTCTTCTTTTATAAAAAAAAAATAAAAGCAAAACAAAACAAAAATTCTTCTTTTATTTTTATTTTAAAACTTTATTTACTTACTTACTTTTTTTTTATGTATAATAATCATAGAGTGAAGTTCTTTTGTTTTCATAATAAAGTACATCTATAATATATTAAATAACTGAAAAATATACAATTACAACTGGGTTGACATTCATAAAATATAAAACAAAATTGTTACAAAAAAAAAAAAAGAAGAAGAAGAAGAAGAAAAATGTTGACTTTTAACGTTCGTTTAAATTTTTTTTATAAATACAACAAATTTTATTCTTCTTGATAATTTCTCAATTTATCACTTGTAATTATCATTATGCAATCATATTCACTAATTTTCATTTTCTTTTTTGAAAATTTTTATTAGCCATTTTTTTTTTTATTAGTTTACCGGTAAAATGACGGCCATTACTTTTGATTGAAAAAAAAAAATGGTGCCTAATATAATTTTTTTTTCTTTAATAAAAAGAAACAATTTCTTGAAATGTTAAATTCAAAAGGAAAAATGGTTAAAAAATAAAAATTAAATTTACTATTTTTTTTTGTTTCTTCTTTTCTTTCAAATAAATAAAAATAATACAAAAATTATTTGTAAGAACTTTCATTTAATGGCGTCATTATTATATGATTTCATTCCATTTTTAAACCTGTTGATTTGCTTCTTATTTTTTTTTTTGACTTCTTTTTCTTTGATTTTGTTTTTTTTTACTTATAATTTTTTCATCTTTTGATATTTTAGTTTACATGATTAAAAAATTATTAAAATACAAAATGGACAAAAAAAAAAAACAACCAGCAAAATTAAATAAAATATCTACAATATTTTTTTTTTTGTTCTTATAAAGACATTTTTTTATTGTACATAAATATATTTTTATTTCTTGTTAATGGTTGAATAAATTTTTTTTTTATTTTTTATTAAATGTAGAAAACTATTAAATTGCATCACTTTCACAATAAAAGAATGCAAATTCAATTTGTGGCTGTTGCTGTTACTGTTGTTGTTGTTGTGTTACTGTTGTTGTTGTTGTTGTTGTTTATATTTAATAAAAATGAATTTTTCAATTTTAATTTATATAAATTATAATAACTGTGTGTGTGTGTATGTGTGTGAGTGTGTGCATAGTATGTCTGGTTAGTTAAATCAGAAACAAGATGTTTTAGTTACAGTTCAGTTGATGGTAGGTCATATATCAATTATAGGGGGAAATAACAGATCAACAGAGTCAAACTTTATCACTCTTCATTCTTAATGGAGTTTTTTTTTTTTTTTTGTAAATTTTATTTGATAATTTAACAATTTCGTGCTATTAAAATTATTTCATATTTCCTGTTCTCTAACATTTGATCATCCTAACTTTCTTCATTTAAATTTATATAAACAATAAATTCTAGTTTACAGCCACCACTGTCTTATAAAAAATATCGAGATATTATTTCATTTTATTACAAAGAATCGTGCAATTTAATTTATAAGTTTTTTTTATTCATGTTTTTTTTCTACAAATACAAACACAACGAAAAAAAAAAAACAGAAACAAAAACAAACGTTTTGATTTGCAATTTTTCTAATAAAATTGCTGATGCATTTTTTAGTTGATTGTATTATTTTTCAGTTTTTAAAACTTTCATGCGAAAAAAAAAAGACAAAATAGAAAATATTCAGTTGGATGTTTTAAGGCAAAAAAAAAATTATAAATAATCATTGAGATATGATCGCGATCGCGATGGCCGACTTCGAATCAAATCAAGTGGGATGATGTTTTTTAGTAATGAAAAAAAAAAAAAAAATACAAATGCACGCAAATATTTATGAAAAAAAACATAAATAATAAAAATAGCGTTTATTATTTTATTTTTGGGAAAAACCAAAAAGGTCAGTTATTTATTATATTTTGTCAAAAGCGAATGCGATCTCATCGCGTTCATATACAATTGACAACACACGCTCATTTCATTTCGTGCAGGAAGGAATATCCTAATATAGACAATTCATAATAATAATAATAAATAAAGAAACAGTTTAAAATTCGCATAACGTAATTCTATAAAAATTTTTTGTAGAAAATAAAATATTTCTGTATATTTTAATAAACACAAAAATAAACAACGATTAGTGGACACTAAAAACTTAAACTCTCTCACGGTGTAATTAAAATTCTTTACTCGTTTTAATTCAAATTGTGCGCTTATTATTTTTTTGTTTTTGTTTCTATTTTCTTTTTTCTCTTTGTTGTAAAATTTATCAATAAAAATATAAACAAAAATCTATTTGAATTTTCTTCATATTAATTACAATTAATTAAACGAGTCACATCGTAAATATTTTTGTGGTATTAACCCATTAAATTTTGCACAATTTGTAGAATCTAAAAATATGAATTATTGATTTTTGTCACAACAGTTTCCACTTATTAGGAATTAATTACAATTTGTTAGAAAATTTGAAAGGAGTCAGACCTGAAAGGGTTAATAAATTATTATTTCAATTTTTTTTTTCTTCATCATTTTATGTGATGATTTGATTAGTGTCAAGGTGATTTTCGATGTCCAATCATTTTCACTTTATTTTTTATATTATTTATAATTTGCAATGAATCATTTACTGAATGTTTTTTTAATTTGCATAAATATAAGTTAATATCAATATCCTGTCATTTTGTATATAAACTTTGTTTTCTTTTTAATATTGTGTTGTTGTTTTGTTTTTTTTTTTCCTAACATGTAAATCAGGTAAGATCCCGTTCTAGATTGTAATATATAATAAATACAAATGTGCGTCAGAGGTATATAGACGTGTTAAATCAAGATGGTTATAAGTTCAAATGAAGAACCTTTTGTACAGAAAGCGATAGGTAAACCTTAAAAAGATGATTCATCAACATTGAATTTTTAATTTTTTTTTTTTGGTGGTAACCAAAGAAACATAAAAATGGAAAACAAAATATTTTCATAATTAAGTGTGTGACTTTAAGAATATTTAGTATGTTCGAATTGTTATTTATTCTTTATTCTTCTTGCTTTCAGTCATTGGCCTTAAGATTCATAATGATGAAGTCAATATGTAATAATAATTGAATATTAGATTGAAAATATTGGAATTGTAACGCAATAATTGTAGTCTATAAATTGTAGTCTATAAATTCGTTCTTAAAATCTTCATTTATAAAGACAGAAGAAAACAGAATTCATTTGTAATTATAATTTTTTTTAAGTTCAATTAATTTAATTAATTAAAATAAATTTTATAACATAAATTAGGCAACTGTATGTAACTGTTTTTGATTAATAAAACTTTTAATCTAAAATAATGGATTATGCGGTACTGTATTCAACGTGTGTGTACTTCATGAATTTTACAAAAAAAAAATAAAATAAAATTAGTTAAGAACAAATTTTATTTTACTAAAAAAATAATTAATAAATACAAACACAAATAAAATTCCAATTTTCAACTCTTGACTCATATTATATCTTTTCTTTATTTTATAGACAAACGCAAAAAATGTTGATTATAATTAAAATGAAAGAAAAGAAAAATAAATATACGAGTTTTTTGCATTGCGTGAGAATTTTATATTTGAAGAAAGAAACAAAAATAAAATAGAATAATTCAGAATAAAGAAAACTAAAAACTACGTTTCTCATAATCCAGTTAATTTATTCTTTTTTTAACACATTTTCACCCTATATATTTTCTATTACTTTACCATACTACAATTACAATTTCTGACATTGACGTGACGTTTATATTCTATATACCATATTTTTTGATTAACAAAAGATTATTAAAATATAAAGGAAACCTTAAAAAATGATAGAATAGATTTACGTTTATTATTGTATTCTTTTCTTTTTTATGTGGAAACAAAACCAAAAATCTGGTTTAATAAAAAACATGAATCCTCATAAAGAAAATGATTCATATAAGAAAGGAAAAGAAAAGAAAAGAAACGAATATTATTATTAGTAAAAGGTGCGTTCACAATGATGTCTATAATTTAATTTGATATGGTTTATTATCGTGTGTCCTGAATACCAAGGTCTCTCCAAATATAAATTTTACTTAAAATCCGTGAAGGGCGGATTATGTTATCTGGTAACGAAACAATGACACAGGGATAATTTTTATATTTTCCATACTTGAAATCACTTTATTTGTCTTTATTTAAATTTTATTTGATTATTTGGTCAACTGTATAATTTTTTTGTTCGGCTTTATGAATTTGAAAGTAAATTCTGAATTTTTATTCTTTATAAATTTAAATAATCCTCATTTTGATTAAATGTTCTTGAAAATATTATGATTTTATTCTGTCAGCTGTATATATAAAATGTTTTCATTAAAATCAAATTAGTAAAATATTTAAAAATTCAAAAAAATAATCCAACTGAAATTCCCATAAACATTCCATTCGATTTAATCAAATCAATCAAATATAATAATGAAATATTTTTGTTTTTCCCCCTCATTCTTCTTCATATAAAGAAATTTTTAATATAAATTCTGAACCATAAAGGTTCAAATTAGAATTTTCTCACATATTTTCACCTGTAACCCATATAATATTTTTAAGTCTTAAAACTTTTTTTTGTTTTTGTATTGTAACATATATATTTTTTTTCCTATTATTTTCTTAATAATTAGAGTAAATAAATTAATCAAATAAATGTTAATTGTTTTCTCATGATTTCCGTTTTTTTTTCTTATTCTTGTTCAAACAAATCAAAATCTTTCAATTTTCTACTTTTACATTCTTAGAATTTCTTTTTTAAAAAGATTTTACTTTTAAATAAAGAAATTATGTTAATTACAAAAACAAAATTACAATTTATATTTAATGTTTATTTATGTTTTTCTTTCTTCCTGCTTCCCCATTTTAAAAAATGAATACGGAACAATAAGCAAAATAGAAAATGTAACAACAATATAAATTGAAATTAATTTCAACTTTTAAAATAATTGAGAGATGTCTATTATTTTTGTTGAATGCGTGCGATTAGATTCTTAACATAGATTTAATATTTTAAGGGTTTGAAATTAAATGATATTTTATTTAGTATATATTTTAGTCAGCCTTGTTTAACTTAATGATGGATTGTTTTCAATTAATTATTTAATTTAGAGGAAGTTAAAATAATTGGTAAAGTATAATTGTATTAATGATTGATTAGTTGTCTAAGAAATATATATAAGGGTAAGAAAATGTCTATAGGGAATTTACAAATAATGTAGAGTTGACAGAGTCAAATCAACAATGAAATTAAAAATGAACAAGTTCAATTAATTTTTACATTTTTTATGTTAAATCTTTTTTAACAAAATTATAAATTCAATGTAAAGATTATTTTCTTTAGTTTTGAAAGCGATAAAATTTAAATCATAAATTTATTACATCAAAAATCGGATCAAAATTTTAGCACCAGAATCAAGAAATAAATTTCATTCAACTCTGATCACTCATGATCAGTTTTTTCTTTTTACTTAAATAAAGCATTAGAGGTGAAATTAATCTATAACATAAAAAGGTATAAAGTAAATCTCATAATCTGCTGAAGTGTGGCGATTCCGGCTTAAAATAAATTTTAATCGAACAGATAATTTCTAACATCCAACTTTTATTTTATAATCAAATAAACGGATCAAACGGATCAAAACTAAAATCTATAATTAATTCAGAAATGTTGTACAAATTATACGAACTAATTTACGAAAAAACTGGATGAAGGATCTTATTTAATCTTTAGGAAATCTTTAAGAGTTCATCAGTAGTTTTATGAACGTAATTAATTTAATAGAAATAAAAAACTTATCCGATTAAATTAACAAATCAACATTTTTTTATAAATAGGGCTTCATTATTGGTTTGTCTTTTTTTCTTTCTTGTTCAACCAACAACATCCTCTTTATATTTATCATCTGGACAACTTTATATACACGATATCAAATTTACTAGAGAGTAAAAGAGAGAAAGAGAGAGAGAGAGAGAGTGGAGAAAAACTTTAAAATAAAAAACAATGACCTCTTCAAATAAATAATAAAAATAAAAATAAAAGATATAAACTTGCTAAAGTTAACTTTATAAAAGCCAAACCCAAAAACCGATTATCTTTTATTGCCTGTCCAGTCAGGTTGATATGTGTTAATTTATACAAAATTGTAATTTTTTTTATTACGCAAGTTCTTTTTTTTTTTTTTAAATAATTAAATTATAATTATGATAATTATTATGTATGATGATCATTGAATATCTTACTTTTGGGCCGGTATATGAATAATACGCATAGTCACACGCGTAATTAGAAAGTAATCATTGAATAATTTTAGTTTTTGTTGATTTTTGTTGTTGTTATTTATTAAATAATTTTGATGTGACAAAAAATTAAAATTATGATGCTTGGTACAAAGAATAAAATAAAAAACTATGAACGTTTTATTGTTAAATAAGCAACTTAATTTTTAATTCAATTTATATACCTTTTTTTTTATTATTTAATTTTAATTTTATTGACCTTCTTGCTAGTTATCTCGTGAATAGTTCACATTACCGATTATAATTATATGTACATGTTACATATATACACGTTTAGAACTTTATTCTTGTTTGATTATATAATTTATGGAAAAAAAGGCAAAAAATAACGACCTTTACTGATGCAATCAATTTGTTTTTTTTTTTTTATTTCTTTGAAATAAAAATCATAATTAGTAACACCTTATTTTTTTTTTTTTGCCTTTAAAAATTTGCTTTCGCTTTTCATCTTCATTTTTTCTTTATTATATGAATAAATCACATAAGATGATCAGTATAGACTGCGGAACTATCCATTACTTTGTAATTTGTTAGATGACAGCCTGACCCTGAAGATTATCTCTGATGTTTTGAACATTTAGATGAAAAAAAAAATACAAATTTCCCCGGGTGTTACCTACTGACTCTAACGAAGATGTGTTGATTTTATCTTTAGTTTTGTATTAGCTCGTCAATCAATGTTTTTCTTTATTTGTTTACTTAGAAGAAGAAGACCTAACTCAATTCAACTCAGATTTGAGTTTGACGAATAAGAATGTCAAGTTCTTCCTGTATTAATTCGTAGAATATTGAATATTTTTTCATTTATTCAAAACATTTTGTTTAACCTTTTTGATTTGATCTTTAACTCTCACGCATCTATCTTTTCTTTACAAATTTCGATAACAAAAAATATCTTCACAATTAACCACAAACATTCAACTGTTTTTCTATTTTAAACTCGCGTTTTCTATCATAAAAGAATTAAAGAAATCCTAACCTCAAAAAATGTCAAAACCGTTTGATCAATTATTTGGTTTGTTAGCTATTTAGGTACAATTTAATTCAATTAATTTTACAATAAAAATAGAACAAACAAAATACAATACAAAAAAGAAAAAACAAATCATTTATTTAATTTAAAAGAAACAAAAAAAAAATAATAATAATCCTACAATAAATAAGAAAAGAAACTCAAAAAAAGTAAAAAAAAAAAATAAAGCCCAGTTCACGCTGGACTCAAACGTAAATCGAATGAATGAATGAAAAATGCTAATATGTGTACTACCTTATTTTATGGAATCTGTCATCTGTCAAGTGTACGCAAACACAATACAATATTGTGGGATTTTTGTACATTTTAAATCGTTTGTCACTTGAATTTCATGTAAACAAACCTTTAAATTTTTACACATTTTTATGTTTTGTTTCATCTTTCATCAGCGATAATGCAACTTTGTTTGTTTGTTTGTTTGTTTTTTTTTTTATTCTTTTCTTTTATATTTTTATGAATGAAAACTGGCAAGATCATTTCTGATTGACCTTGTTTAACTATATTATTATTATTATTGTTTTTTATTATAAAAATAAAAGCAATTACAATTTTAACTTTGGTTTAGATCAATTACATCTAACTGTTTTTTTTTTCTTTTCATTCTTTTCTAACTTTTTAAACTAAATTTATGGTTTGACTTGATTTAATTAATTTATTTTTATTATTTCATTTAAAAAAAAAAACAAAAACAAAAATGAAATCATTATAAATTTTCTATTGAAAAATTATTTTTTATGCTTTTAATTGAAGTTTGTTTTGGAAAAAATAAAGTTGTTGAAAATTGACTGAAAATAATTTATTAAGAACTTAAATGATTTTAATTTTACTTTGTTTGTATTTTCTTAAATAATTATAATCAATTTTACGTTTTGTATATGAATTACATTTACATTAATTACGTCATTAGATTTGGATAATTAACATTTTGATCTATTTGTATGTACGTTTGTATCATAAATACGGTTAATTTTTTTGTAAAAATTATCTGTGTTAATTGTTAAGAGTATAAATGAAACAGACAGGCGGTCAACAGTAACCACCACACTTTTTTTTTTTTGATCTTTCTTTTGATTTTGATCATTGTTCTAGAATTCTTTAGTTAGTATTTGTGAAATTTACATTTAAGTAAATTTTTCTTAGCTTTAAAAACATTCTAATATTTTCACATAATTTCATAGATTTTGCTACCAAAACTTAATCGTAATGGTAACAGACACAATTACGTGTATCGTAATAAATTAATTACGTATGTACTTTGGCTGATGATTTGCAATTATAATTATATGTAATTATTTATTTCATTTAAAAAATAAAAAAAAATTAACTTTTGTTGTTATTTTTTTTTCGGTTACGTGATTTAGATTTCTAAAATGTTTGGCGCGTTCTGAAATAAATATAAAGTAGATATAATTTAATCTGCTTTTAATGTTTTTTTTTTTTTTTATTTTCTATTTTTACATAGACACAAAAATTACTTTATAAAGTTGTAATGAAATTTAAACAAGAAAAGAAAAAATATCCATAGAAAAAAAATTAATGTTTGAAGATGAAGAATTTTTTTCTTCAAATTTTCTAAGACCTCAAAGAAGTCTATCTAAATAAATGTATTGAAATTAAAAAGAAATAACAATTTTCATAACGAATAATCGATATAATCAATTGATAGAAATCTTTCAAAACGTTTTCATTTTATTTTTGGAATGAAATTGTCTGAATAAATCGTGCTTTTTGTTTATTGCATTTTTATTTTCTCTCTTTTTTTTCATATATAATTTTTTTTTTTTTTGTTTAATCTAAAAGGAATAAATATTGAGGTTAACGATAACTATCTTAACCTAAAAGTCATATACGGTGATACGTTATTGTTTCTTATATAAAAAAGAAAAAAAAAAAAACTAACTACAGCTACACCTTACCGACCTTGAACATATCAAATCAAAACAGCAACAACCTAATTTTTTTCATCTTTTATTAATTAATTAATTTTTATTTTGTATTTGTTTTATTTATTCGAGCATACAATTATGAACAAACAAACTGGACGACGATAGTTTTTTTTTTTTTTTTTTAAGTAAATGTCAAATGAATTCAACTTGTTCTTTTAATTTATAATTTTACAATAGAATACACCCAAATTAAATAAGTAAAACCAAGATGTAATTGAAATAAAATTAGAAACGGAAATTGTTCATATAATTATGAAAATATATATTTAAAATTTATAAAGTTTTTTTTGTGCGAATATTTTTGAAGATCTTTTTCAACGTAGAAAATAATTAAAAATCAATTAAGGAAATAGGCGAATTAAATTTATATGAAATTGAAATGGACAATAAATCTTAGAAACAAAATTAAAAAAAAAATAGACCATTTTCACATATATGGGATGGTTGTTTTTGATGACAGTTTTTACATTCTAAAAATGTGATTTGTAATTAATTAAAATTTTAATTATAACTTTTAATTGAAATTAAAATGCATTTTTGATTTGATTTTACCTGTTATGGGATAGTGTGCCCTTCAAATTATTATTATATGACAAGCATGTGAACTGAATTTATTGTAAAATGAATTACATTTAGTGAAATGAAGAATGATTGTAATAAGAACGGAAATTATATGATCTAAAATCATTTGGAGACATTGAGAAAAAAAAAATTGTAATCAAATCTAATACCTAAGGGAGGACAAGGGGAAAAACAAATGAAATGTATATTTTTTTTTATGTGGATCAGATAATTTAATTTCACAATAACAAAAAAAAAATTTATTGCTTTCATTTCGACTCTACTGTAAATATTATGTTAACTATTTTCTGTACAGAATTAGTTATTTTTATTATGTCGCTAAATTGTTTGAATTCCATTTTTCATGTTTGTAATTTAGTTTATTCTGTTCTAAGTAAATATTCAGTATACGAAGGCGTGTACTTGCGTAATAAAGATAAGAACGTCTTGATTCAAACAAATTCAAAAAACAGAAAAAAGAACAAAAATAAATAAAATAAAGAAAATTAAAGACAAAAGTTTGCGTGAATTTTTGTAATTTTGTCAGTGTCACTATTTTTCAAAACAGAAACATTAATAAATTACGACAACAACAACAACAACAACAATAACAATAACAACAACAAAAATAGATGAACATATTTTTCTACAAATAAAATAACTAAAATTCATTCATCCTTTTCACAGACAAAAATTACATATAGAGAAAATAATAGAAAATATTTTTAGTAGTTTTTTTTTTTCTTTCTTTCTTTTAACAAAAAATCGAAAAATTTTTTTACCAAAAATAAAACATGTTTTTACATTAATTTAGAAACAAAAACACACACACACACACACACACAAAAAAAAATACAAAAGTGAAATAATAAAATTAACATATCTCAAGGAGATGAGTTCAATGTATTGTTTAAGATGATCTCACTAAATTAGTCATCAATATAACATAATAATTTGTTAATAATCTTCACGTTCATCTTCTTCTTTATTCTTTTTCTTCTTTTGCATGTACAACAATTTCTATTAAATAAAGACGTTTTTTTTTTCTTCCTTCTTTTTCAGCTTCTTTTTTTTTTTTTAAGTTTAATTTAAGTATGATTATTGTGATACATTGAGCACGTATCATTGTTTGATTGAAATTGATTTAGGATTAAAATTTTAAATTCTTTTTTCATCTTTTTACTTTGGAAGAGATTTTTTATTTTTTTCTCTTAATTCTAAATATTATTTTTTTTTTCTCTACTCGTAAAATTTTTTGATTTAGAAAGGAAAAAAAAATTAAGTTGAAAATCATTAAATTAAAAAGAACAAAAAAAAAAAGAAGTAAATTCATTTATAAAATCTATTGGACTAATGAATTTTTAATCCTTTGAAAATCTAATGATAATTAAATTTCATTCTTTTAGAATTATTTGATGTGATTTACATAATAATTCTGGATTTAAATCTTACAGCTTTAATCTGCCATATACTTACACTTAACTACTTAATGTACATTAACTTAGTTAGATGCTTCCTCTTTTTTTTGTGGACGCACATAACGAATCACATCCGACTGTACCAGTATTCACATTTATTATTTAACCAAAGCAAAATTGTATGTACAGAATACAAAGGTACGTCTTACCGATATTTATTGGCTACAAGAAAAAAAAACACCAAATATAATTATTGTAACAAATTGATGATTTTTAATTTTAAATAACTGAAATGACGATACTTCAATTAATTAACATTCCCCTTCCAAATTAGTAAATCACAATTATGCGGAAAACACTGAATTTTTTTTTTGTCTTGTCTTGTCTTGTTTTAAAATTCTCATCAAAATAATACAAGAAAAACATTCCAATATTTATTTATATTTTATTTAATGATATTTGAGGCGTGAAAGTTGTGTTGTTGTGTTTTTTTTTCCTTCTTATAAGTTTCCTTCTCGGTTGTTGTTCGTTCGTTTATTTATTTATTTTATTTTATTTTTTTTGGTTAAAACAAGTGATGCAAAAAATAAAAACAATTCTGTTGAGGAACGCAATTTTTTTAAAGTCGTACGATTGTATAAAAGTCTGCAAACAGATGCAAAATATTAGACTTCTTTTTCTTGTCTTTTTATTAATTTTTTTTTTTTGTTTTTTTTTTTAATGAAAATATTAATGTTACACTTTTACTACACACACACACTTACACACACACACACTTACAAATACACATTTGTATGAAATGTCATCAAATTATCGTTAAAATGTAACAGATCATTTTTCAATGCAATTTTTTATTTTGTATTGTCCTGATAGACATATTTTATATCGTTGCTGAGTTTACTTTTAATTGTAAATAAGTTTTAAGTTTGTTACAAAAAAAAATTTGTACAATAAACCGAAACAGAAACAAAAGAAAATTAAATGAAATGGAAAACTTTTTGTGTTTGTTTGTTGTTTTTTTTTTTTTGTAATGTGAAAAATTAAATATTGAAATGTAATCAGTGAATCCTTATAAATATAAATCCTTTATAAACATAAATTAAATATAAATTAAGTTTAGAATTTAGATCGTTCTCTCTAAAAAAAAAGAAGGCCCGTTTCCCCTACAACCAATTTATATACAATAAATTAATGAATAATGTAATGAGTTTACGAACTAATTTATCTCAAAGGAAAAAAAAAAAATAAAGTCGGTCTACCTTTATTATTATTATATTTTTTAATATAAAATTTTGAAAACTTAACATTTCTTTGTAATCATCTTTAAATAATTCTAAAATTTTATTACCGGCAATTAATTTTGAAATCAGAAAAAAAACAAAAACAAAACAAAAAAAGGCTAAACTGTTGATTTTGATGATTTCTGAATAAATGAATTTATTTCTTTTAAGTTTTTTTTTTTTTTTTTATTGAAAGAAAATCTTTGAACTAAGCGAATAATTTTTTGATTTTATTTTTTATTCACCTAATATATTTTTTTTTCTCTCTTTTTTTTGATTAGTTATTAATATTTTGTTGTTTTTTCTTAGATTTTAATTTGGTTGTTTCAGAAAAAAAAAAAAAAAAAACAACTTAAACACCAATTTGTGTTCTGTGTGGCCTTTATATGTTTAAAAAATAGACTCAGAGAGAAAGAAAAAAAAACAAATGATTTAGAAGAAATAACTCAGTGGGTGTCACATTGGTCGCATGTTTTTTTTTTTTTAACCTACTTGATGCTATTTTATTTATTTTTTTATTCGATTCAAGAAAAACTTAATCAACATTTTTCAGTTTCCATCAATATTTTTTTATTTGTGCTTTAAATATTATTTTTTAGTTCATTATTATTGTAGTTTATTGAGATCTGTGTATGTTTTTTCTAACTATCTGTCAGAAGTGTTACAATATACGGGTTTGTATTTTTGTTCATTTGAGTAAATTTGGTATGGGTGCATATTGTCTTCCTCTGGAAGTGTAAATCAAAACACTTGTTCTATGTGTTTTGTAACAAATTGTTAGAACAATACTGACATCCTGTTTAAGTATCCTTCAGATTCTATTTTGGTTACTATAAATAATGATCTTTCGTATAAGAATAGAAATGCAATTTAAAGATTAGAAATTTCCTAACAAAGAGTTATGCGATTTGCTAATAAAAATCTATTCGGTAAATTATATAAAATTATTAGGTAAATAAATTCAAGTATGAAGAACTTCTATAATGTTGTTTTACCTTCTGAAATATTGTTTATTTTTTTTTTATTACAATTGACATTAATAAATTCTAATTACACCACTGTTATATTTGATCATCATTTCTATTAAAATTATTATATAAAAATGTATGTTTGATCAAATCAAGTAAACGCACGTCATATCTTATAAAAATGTATGTGTGTGTGTGTGTGTGTGTACGGAGGTACATTGCACTATACAATATTATTGTATTATCTTAAAACTTAAATCTTTAAGAGAGCAGCGCATAAGTCAAATATTATATTATTCTATTTGTACGTATTTGTTAGATTTAAAGATATAAAATGCATAAATAGATAAATTTTTAAAACTTGTTTAATTTTTAATAAGCCAAAAAAAAAAATAATATAAAAAAACAAGATGACAAAGAAGAGGAGAAAATAAGACGATTTTATGAAATTAATATTTTTTTTTTTATTTAAGCAAAATTTGATTATTTAATTTTAAATAAAAGAAAAAATAAATATAAAGATAATTTGTTCTTGTTGTTTCTCCTCCTGACATATTTACGGTATTTTATTTTAAACAACAGATTTTAATCAAATCAAATATTTTTTTCTTTAAAAGAAAACAAAAAAAAAAACAAAAAAAAACTGTTCAAAAATCTGAATAAACAATTTTTTTTTTTTATCCATCATTTTCTTTAATTTGCAAATTATAATTTTTTATACAAAAATGTTATATCAGCTTAATGTTTGATGATTATTTCATCTGTAAAATGCAAAAAAAAAAAAAAGAAAACAACAACAACAACAACAAGAACAATAAGAAAAAATTCGTTATTATTTGTTCATTGACTTAATTTATTTATTATCGATTTAATTGTCACAAGCAAAAGCTAAAAGACAAAAAAAAAATACAACTGTAGAATATTAAAAAACAAAACATAAAAGAATAAAAAAACAAGAATCCTGTATAATTTTTACATTGTCAACTGTGAAAGTTATCGACATCAAACGTTCAAGATGACCTTGCAATGCCGACCATTTCTTATATGTATTCTTGTATAATATATTTGTATTCTTATAATTAATGTGTATTGGTGTAAGTTTTGCGTTTGCCAACACGACTTTCTTGATTCTTTTCTTTTATAAACTTCTTTTTTTGTTTTAAATGCAACGGTTTGGATATTGAACTCATTTTAATATCCATGTGTATTCTTTCTTTATATTTTATTGAGTTTTTTTTTTTGTTTTTGTTTTTGTTTTTATTTTGTAATAAGAATAATGCGAAATGTGTATCTTGTGCTTTTCTTATTATTATTGTCGTTTTGTTATGTTTTAATACAATGTATTAAACATTTTATTAAGTCTGTTCTACATTATCTGTATATATTGCCTTGCACTTAAGTTTAGTACGATGTAGGTAATTGTTCGTGATCCTTTTTATATTTACTGAACGACAAATTTGTTAAATGGATCATTTTAGTTGTTAAATTTACTACCGTCTCCAGTCTCTGTGTCCAGTTATCAGTTGATTATTGCTAATTATTGAGTAAATAAACCATCTCTTTGAATGCGACTTTTTGGTCGTACTTAAGAAACATAATCAAAGTTTCAAAAAGCATACAATGTAAAACGTCCTTTAAAGATAAATAAAAAAATAGCGTAGAATAAGAAAGAGTGAGAAAAAAAACACGTTACAATTAAACGCGTATTATAAAAATGTAATACCTACGTAGACTCGTACTCGTACGTGATGTGATAAAATATAGTAATTTTTGTGTTTTTTTTTTGTTATTTTACAACAATTTATTATATTATTATTTCCCCATTTTTTGTTTTTTTTTTTTGTTTTTTTTTATTATCGTGTGTTACATGAAAAAGTTTAATTAATAAACGTAATAATTATGATATACAATCCACTCTCCCCTTCTCACCTTCACCCCTATATATATAATAAAAAATTACATTCAGACATTAATTAAATGAATAATTGACCGCGTGTGTTTTAGAAAATCGACCTAAATTATTCAAAATGGTCAAAGCAAATATTAATGCAAAAAAAAAAAGTGTAAATTATTCTTTTTTTTTTTAATATTTTTGAATAACAAAAAAAAAAAAAACAATGTTTGCGTGATGTTTGTATGTTGAAAATAACCCTGACAAATTGACTTATAAATTGTTTGCATTTATTTTGCTATTTCTTTTCTATCGTAAGTTTAAGAAGGGCATCATATTTATTGAAGAAACTGCATCACTAAATTAATGCAAAAATTACAAATGATTAATTTTCAAACATTTGTAAAAAAAAAAAATATAATCAAACATCTAAAAAAAACTGAATCTCCGCATAATAATAATCGATTGTTTGTTTAGTATTATTTTTTTATTTGGTGTGTTTGTATGTTTTCATCATTCAATCTAAAAATATAATATTATAGAATTTATGTTTGTTTTTTAAGAAAAAACAAAAAAAAAAATAGAGAAGTAAAGTAATAAGAAAAAGAACTCAAGAAACCATAAAAACTAAAAGTTTTCGTATCTAACCGAATGAAGGTCGTAATTGGAGTGTCTTTTATTCTCGTTATTTTTAAACTTAAAAATTATAAATGTCTTAAATAATAAATCTTAATACAAATACATTTGTATAATTAAAATCATTATTTCTTATGTATTATGTTATGCCTGCCTGCAACATGTTTGTTCATTACATTTATTTTTCTGTATTAGAGAAACGCGATAAGTCAGTTCAACATAATATTCATTCATTCACCCGATCAAATGATTTTTAAGAAATATAAATATAAATATACAAATATATATCTAACACCTTTAAATCCGCTTCTCTAAGGTCACATACATCACTGGAAAATATTTTAGAATGTATTATTTAATTATATAATTTATTATTCAGTTCAATAATAAACTGTGAAATCTTATACTAATAATGAAAAAATGGTAAATACAAAATTTATACAGAGAAATAAAATAAGTGATCCCTGCGTTTGTTTTTTTGGTTTTTGTTTTTTTAATTCTTTCATGTCGGTCGGTAAACAATTTACACATTTTTAATTTTATTTCTGTCTTTCTATTATTAATTCTATTGCTTCTTAAATGCTTCTCAAATGACACAAATGATTTATTTGTAAATTCTTTAAATTCTATAAAATATAATTCGTCTCGCCATCTATCATTTAAGAAGTGAATTATTGATTAATATTCTTTCTTACTTCAAAGTTTCAAATAAACAACAGAATAAATATTAATCTAAATTTTATTGTAATTTTGTTTTATCTTTTGAATATATATATTTTTTTTTTCAGTTGAATAAAAAACTTATAAGAAATCGAAAACTTAAACAACAAAAAGTAAACTTGAGACAAATAAACTTCCTGTTTTGATTGTAAAACACAAATAAAAATCCTTAAATTATTCTTAAATTTAAATTTGAAAGATTTTTGATATTCAGTATTTTCCCTTTTTTTATTTGTTTCCTTTTCTATTATTCTGTATTTTCTATATTTGTATTTTTATTCTTAAATTATTCGGAAATTTATTGAAATTGTTTTGGTTTTGAAATGGAGAAAAAAGAAAAAAAAAACGATAACAAAAGAAAAGGGTTTTCGTCAAATATAGTTTTTCTTGTTACGCAATACAATACTTTTAAAATTTGTATAGAAATATAAAATGCACCCTTAGTCCTTTCTCTGAATTATTTTATAAAAGAACATTTTCTTTATTTGTCTTTCTTTCTCTGAACCATATTTTCTTTATGTTTTATATATTTTTTTTTTTCTGTTTAGTCTAACGTCTAACCAATTCATGTTTTTGTTATAAACAAAATAATACATAATAAATGATAATAGAAAACATGTCTACTTATATATTTTTATGTAAAGAAAATGAAACTAAATGGAGTGTGCGTAGTAAAGACAAAATTATATGCATATGTGTGTACAATTATTTTGTTGTTTCTTTTCTTTTTTTCTCAAAACTTTAAAAATAGAATGAAAAACTGAAAATGATTATTATGTTTTTTTTTTCTATCTTTCTTTTTTTTTCTATATAAAAAAAAAAACACAGAATACAAAACAGGGTTTCTGAACTTTACTCTAGTCTCTATTGTCGTCAGGATTTCTTTAAAGTTAACATTAAAATATTATTTTTCTGATTGAATTATTTATATATGTTTAGTACCACTGACACTGACTTTGACAGAGATGATATTCTTTCTCTGTCTTCTGTTAACTGTTATAGAATAATTTATTTTTAAAAGATTAAGAACTCAAAATGAAAAAGAAAGAAAGAAAAATAAAAGAAAAAAATAAACGTATGTAAGAATTGAATAAAAAAAAAAATAAGAGGATCCAGTGAAGCATGTTTTTTATAATTGTCCTAACAAACATTTTAACCTCTTCATGCACACATTGTAAAAATAAATCCATGACCAGAATTTGAACAATTGAAGCTTACTCACAGCAATAATTTTTAGCAGAAAAAGATTGTCTTTAAAAAAGGAAAGTTGTTAAATTTATTGTTGGCATACAAAAAACAAACTACACAATTGGCTGTATTTTAGTTGTAGAATTTCTACAATTATTTCATGTAATGTTAAAGGAAGACTAATTAATTACATTTACAAAATGTTATTTTCCACTTTTTTCTTTCTTATTGGATTTGATTAAAAATTTATTTTCTTTTTGTTTTCATTTCAATTTTATTTTTGTAACTAAAAACTAAACGCGTAAATATAATGGAAGGGGTGCAATTAGATATTTTTATTTATAGATAAATTTCCAACAGATTTAAAATAAAGAAAATATAGAACTTGTTATAACGAATCCCTGGAGTGTTAAATTAATAAATGTTTGTGTGTAGTAAAAAATGAAGTTATATTTTCAATATCATTTAATTCACGGATTTAATTTGTTTTCGTTTAGATTTTTAATAATCTAATGACGCCAGATGATAGAACTTTTAAATAAAACAGCAAAAATAAAAACGATACAATTTAGATTAGTAACGTTTAAGTGCTGATATTATTAAAACTTATTCCCAGTTGTGTCATATTATAAAACAGAAACATACATGAGTATCGTCGTTTACTTTACACAGCACTCAATTTCTTATACAATTTTTTTTTTTTTTAGAAGTTAGAAAATGTGTTAATGTTAACGGAAGAGAAGAAGAAACAGAGGAAGGAAAAAAATTATAACCATAAACAATATAATTACAATTGCACTTGGTTGAGTCTTTCATTTTTTTTTTTCACTATGTTTTGTCATCTGGCTGACAGATTTTTTGTTTTTATTTTCTTCTGTGATTCTTCTTTAGTTTTGTGTCTATTATTTTTCTTAACACAATTGAAGAATATTATTTGTACTTATTGTCAATTATTATGAAAAGTAAATTGGCAATTAATCTTTTAAGTTCTAAGAAATAAACTTGTTCATTGTGAAAAGTTTGAACTTTATTTCGAGTTGATTGCGACAATTAAATAAGTTCATTAATTTTTGTGCTTTATCAAATTTTCATTTTGTAAGACAATTTTTATTTTTGTCTGAAATTATAATTATCTTAATTATTAACAAGTACTAGACTAGACTATATAAATTGTTACCATAAGAAAATATATACAATTATAAGTGGTATTTGACACAGATCACATTTCTCTTTCAATTTGTATAATCTATAAAAATTACCCATCAGAAACTATAACATGTCAAAGTCAAGTAGATGGTTATTGAGAAAATCCAGTTTATATCAATTCAAGTATCTAAGGGGTACGAAAATAAATCAAATAAATACATTTATATGTTTTAACATCGTAAATATAATTAATAAATAAGGAAGTTGTTTGTTTGCGCACCCGAAAACCATCAATATCCAGCACCCTTAATTATAGTTTGGACATTTTTTTTGTTGTTCTTCTTGTAATTTTATGATGTTTAAAATTTCTATATTTTAAAGAAAATTATAGAAATAAATAGAGAATATTATTGCATTTACAAACATAGACATTTTTCGACAATTTTTTTGTTATTTTCATTTAAAAACATCTGCCATTTTATATGCGGGGTGTTTGCTATGGTTGTTTGATTATTGTTAAGAGTAGGATATAAGGGATAAGGGCAGAGAGTGAAATCTTTCAACTCTTGAATCTTCTTTTGTGTTATATGTGTTTGTGTGTTGAGTCTTCTTTTATATTATAAAAAAAAATATATATACAACATGAAACCATCTGTTGTCACATTTCGCATTTTTATATACGATTATATTTTTTATTTTTTTCCTGAATTTTCTGCTCATCGGCAAATGGATGTTAAGATCATTAAAAAGGTTTTTTCCTTTCATTTTATAATATTTAAAGATATGCTTCTTCATAAAAGTGAAAGATACATATTTTTTTGTCTGTTTAACGTACGTTTATGACCTGTTTTAGTGTGCTGAATAAGACAAATGTAATAATAATAATATTGACTTATTATATTTTCTTTGTATGACTTTCTAGAAAATATATAATTTAATTTTCTTTAACACATAAATTATTTATATGAATTTCAATTTACAAATGTTTTAGATATTTTATCCTTGTCAACCACCCATTATACTTTTCTACACACACACATGTATACTATACAAAGTCAAATAAAATTTTCAACGCATTCCAAAAATCATTCAACCTTTTTTTTACCCTATGATATACATATTTTAAACATATAAATAAATAATTATATTTATATTCAAAAGGATATACGTGCGATAGACAGAAAAATTTAGATACTCAAAAAAAAATTCCCTCTTTCAATATGTAATAAAATATAAATTGCGTAAATATATAGGACCAAATGTTATATTTTATCAGGATATACGGTACGCAGGATTTTTAAATTTTATTTTCTATATACAATAAAAAAAAAGGGATACAGTCGTCTAATACGCAGTTGTTTCTTATATAAGTCATACATCACACAAATTTTACAAATGTGTATATACGACAATTCTACGTTTTCTGTATAGCATAGTGGCGTATAATATTTATTTTTGTTTATAAATACAAAATATGTATATAGAAAATACTATCAACTGTAAAAATGTGCACCCTAAAATTCTTCAGTGTTATCATCACACATTGGTAAAGGCACATTGGTAAAGGCAGCTGCAGCTACGTGATACATTTTTCATTGTGGTTCGTTTTATGTTGAATGGTACATAAATTTCTTGTGTTTGAAAATATTAATAAAAACTTTATTTTGTGCATTAAATAAATTTTGGTTTTTTATTTTTTTTTGAATTATTTAATTTCTTAAAAGTCAAGTTTAATTATGGGTTTACCAAAAATGTTTACCCCTGCTTCTAATGAAATGGAACATTTTAAAAAGCAAAAAGCAAAAACAAAAAGTGAGGGCGTTAAATATTTGTTTTTTTTTTCCTTTCCTTTCCTTTCATTTTTTTTTTTTTTTTTTTTGAGAATAAAAAAACATTCACTTTTTATGATTATTTGAAAGAAAACAAAAAAAATTCATCGAACATATGCCATTTTTTTTTTTTGTTTTCAAATGAATGAATGCAGAAAATTTATTCAATGTTTATTGTAGTATAACCAATTCTTAATAAATTACAATTGAAAATGTGTGCGGTACCATTTTCCCTTCTTCTTCTTCTTCTTCTTTTTAAAATTCTACTCATCAAATAATTTTATTTACTCCACTATTCTATACCAACAAATATTTTAAATGTAAAATGGATTCAACTGAATGCATCAGTGATTAAAAAAATATTATACCTACATTTTCAACTTCTTCTTCTTCTTCTTATTCTTTTTCTTTTGCTGAGGGATTGAATTTAATTTTTTTTTTTTTTTTTTGAAAATTTTTTGTGTTAAACAGAAAACATTAAGAATAAAATAATAATATATAAAAAAGAAAAAATTGTTCGTGAGGTTGTTGTACTTTACTGGATATCTTTACATTTTTATTATGCATGATGAACGGCCATCACTTTTTTACGTTTTATTTTTTTTGTTTGTATTTTGTTTATGTTTAGTTATTTATTCGATGGAAAAACATCTAATTTTTATACTTTTATTTTTTTTTTTTTATTGATTTTCTTACTGACATTTTTATAATTTGTTTTTTTTTTTTTTTTTGTCAGTCTTATTTTTTTTTGTTTGGTAGATGAAGGTAAGACGAAAAAAATTAATGTCAACTGGAATCAAAAATGTATTTTTAGATTTTTAAACTTTTTTCAAACTTTATGAATTTTCTGTTTAGAATTTATTTCTTATCTGAATTGAATTATTGAATTTAGAGAAACATCTGAGTACTTAATATTAAAATATGTCTACTAATTAATGAGTTCTAAATTGTTGATTTTTCAATACAGATTATTTGTTGTTGAAAAAAAGGTATTTAAGATAAGAAATTGTGACAAATATAAGGCAAGCAAAATGTCAAATATGAAAAGACATTAACACAAAATAACATAATTTATTTCTTGCAATAAATTACCGACAAAAGTCCTCACATTCCATTGTTTTTTTTTTCTCTTCTTTATTATATAAATTTGTTCACCCATGAAAGGGGAATTCACAACAGAATTCTTTAAGGAAAATTAAAAAATTAAGTAATAAAAATGGTCGACCGACAATTAAATGAAAACAGAACATTTATCATCTTATATAATTCTTTTGTGTTTTTGTTTTAACCTGTTGAATCAACTAATTCAATATCAATTCTCATTTTGCAAAATGAACAAAAAAAAAAAAAAATAAAGTTTGCAAAGTGAATCTTAAGACTTAAGACTTGGCTTGTGAACATGTAATTTCCTATGATTAAGTTGTCCAAAAATGAAAACTCTAAGAGGACCGGAGAGAGTACAATGACCGTTTATCGTACACAAAGTTTAACTTCATAATCCTCATTGAAAATAATAAAGTCCTAAAAATATATTCTTAAACTTCTTTAAGATTTTTTTCGTTAATATTTTACAGAAAGAAAAAAAATAATAATAAAGAATTAAAAATGAAAGAACAAAAACAAAAAATACAAAATACAAAATTATAAAAGAATTATTCTTCATTTATAAACGTAATCTTAATCTAAAAAATCTAACTATGAAACCTCTTATGGATCAAAAGATTATGTTAATTTTGACCCCAAGTTCTCTCTCTCTCTCTCTCTAATATAATGTTTCTTATAATATTCATTTATTTACATACTTTCGATTCATATCACAATCACAGTAAACAACACCAACAATAACAACAATCGTACCATACAAACAACAGAAAATCTTACATTGTTGTGTTCATTACAACAACAGAAAATGAAAACAGTGGAAGAAAAAAAAAAAAACAAGAAAAAAAAAAAGGTTTCTTCAACAAACTTTAAATAAATGTAAAATTTTCGAATGAATTTTCTTAACAAAAATTCTACCACGTGCAAGAACCAATATAATCAAACAAAATATCTAATAACCATAATAAAACAAATGCAAATCCATTTATATTGTTTTGTTTCGAATTTTGTTTTTTGTTGTTTCTTTTTTATGAAATATGAAACGAGACATTTGGTCGCCTTTTATACACACACACACACACACACATAGGGTAGAAATTTTGGTTTTGTTTTCTCAAGGGTAAATTATGAGGAAATTTTTTTCAGAATTTTTGAATTAGACAAAAGAGCATTTTAAGAGATCTCTTATGGGTTTTGTAACAACAAAACACAAAAACCAAAAATGGAACTTATTCCGTTTTAAAATGTTGTTGTTTTTTTTTGGTCTACGTTATTGCTGTATTTTTTAATTTAAATGAAAAAAATAAATTATTGAGGGTAGTTGATAGAATATTTGTAAAAAGAGGGTTCAATCATTTTCAGCTGGGTTTCTAAACAAAAATTCCGCTATAGAAGTTTTTTTTTTCTCGATGAGGGTTTGAAATGTTTAGTCTGAGGACCATTTTTTTTTTCTTCCTTCTTGCTGAAAATTAAGTGGCACGTGAGCATTAAACTGTATTTATGATAGAAAACATAAAGGCGTGACAATATTTTCTGTATAGACGCGTTCGTACTCACAAAATCCATACTGAATAATTTTTAGTCACGTTGTGAATTGTGTGCGTAACTATGTGAACGATGTATGTAAACATTAAACAACGTCCTGACCAAACGTCCACTCCTTGTCCAAATAATAAATAATGTTACGGCGTTATAATTAATTCAGAATAAATAATATATACGAAAAGAAAAGAAAAGAAAGAAAAAAACGGCGTTTCTCACGCTGTTTAATTTTTATTCCTATGCGTCTTTGCGACTTAGTTTATTTATTTTTTTTTTTTTGTTATTTTCATATCAGAAAAATCGATTTGTTTGAAAACTGAACACGTGTCCTTTTTATTGTCTTGTTTTTTTTAAATATAATTTCCATTTTTTATACGAATAAATATTTTCATAATTTATACAAATAAATTAAAAATCTTTTATTCAACTTTTGAGCCCTTCTGTTTTTTTTTTTTCTTTTCTTTTTCATAAAATCTAAATTTCTATAACAAAAAAAAAAGAAACATTAATTTATTAGTTGACATAAATTAACTATAAAAAAAATATGAGACAATTCCATTAAAAATAAAATTATGGGTTAAGTTAAAGGAGAAAAAACAAAACTCTTTAGAAAAAAAAAAAAAACACATGGCCACAATTTACTGTGATGAAATGAAATGAAAATCTATTATTTTAAGACTTAAATTTGATTAGACTTTTGACTTTGATTTAGATTTTAGAATTTAGATTTAGAAGGGAATTGTCAGATGCAATGAACCTTTTTTTTTTATTTTATTCTTGTTTTTTTTTGTTCTTTTTCGTGAAAACTAAAATGGTTTTGTGTTTGTGTGTGGGTTCTATTAAATTCTAACTTATTTATTTCATTTCTAATTATTAATTTTATTAGAATATTTTTTCAAGAATGCTAAAAAAGGCTAATCCAGTAATTAAGTCAAATGAAATTATCTTAAAGTTTATGTGAAGGTTCAATGCGCGTTATATCTTCCCACGTAATTGTGTTGATGATGTTTTGTTTTGTTTTTTATTTTGCATAAAAGCGCAAAAAGCTTTTAGCTCACAAATTTTTTTAACGTTTTGTTTAAAAATAAAATTTAATTCAATCTATGACATGCTGTAAAGTTTTAAATTAAATTATATTCCATTTAATTTGATTTTAATTAATTCATAATTTTTATGATGAGTTTTTTATTTTGGATTTTCCGTGTTGTTGCTTTTTGATTGAATAAATTATTTCTTACAGCAAAATGCTGTTGAATGAGACAATTATTGTATATAATTTTTGTTTAAATGTTTTGTAATAAAAAAAAATAATACAAATACAACAATTTAAAAAAAATTAAAACCATAATTTAATAATTAAAATATTTCATTGACAAAAAAATTAATAATTAAAAATTCATTGATTCATTGATAAAATATTTTTAAACTTGATATTTAAACAGTTTGATAAACGCCAACATAATTTATACGAAAATAAATAATTAAATAATGTTTTAATTACAATAAAAAATGACCTTTCAGAAACAGATTCTGTCAAATGTAAAATTATTCTTCGGTAATCGAATTTGTGACGTTGTTTTTTTTTTTTTTTTTACAAAAAAATATTAAAAATGCGAAAAAAAATACGCTAAAATATAAAGAAGAGTAAAAAAAAAAAAAAACAATCAATTATTGATTTAATGAACTCACAAACACAGCTGACAAATTCAACGGGATTTTCTTTTGAGTTGATCTTCTTTAATTTTTTTTTCTATAAAAATGCAAAAATGCAAATTTTTCAATATTTTTTTTTATCTTTGTTGACTAAAGAAAACCGAATTATAAAATTTAAAAGTTTGTGATTTTAATCTGATCTCTCTCCTAACAGTTCTAGAATATTAGAATGAAATGATTTGTGACATATAGTTGAATGTCTTTGATTCGTTACGTTTGTGCATCCAAATCAATAAAAATGTATAAAGTTCTTACGTTTATCTTGAAGTTAATCTTTACAGTGTTTTTTTCTACTGATTACAAAAAAAAAAACAGAGCTTTACCCGGGGGAACGTCATCGAACGTGCAAAAAAATAAAAATGTCGGTACGATAAACAGAAAAAAAAAACTTCTGTTGGCCTGGTTTGAAAATTTTCCTATAGCGTTCCACTAATCGTGGAATGCCTAATTTTGACTCTTTCTTCATATAAAAATAGTCAAAACTAAATGTTAAAGTCAAAACTAAATTTATGAATTTATGAATTTATTAATTTATTTTCGTAATAAAATAACAACAACGGACTATTGAAAGTTTTGTGTAATAATTTCATTATCAATTCATTCAGTCATCATTTCTGGGGTCATCTTTTTAATTATTTGGAAATATTTCATTAATTCAATCAAAATTGAAATGATTTTTTTTTTTACGTATGAAGATAAATAAAATTTAATGAATGTGAAACGTTTTTTTGTTTTTTTTTTTTTTCTACTTATCTTCTTAATTTAAATTGTTTGTCGTGGGTGTGTGAAATCTATCTAAAAACAACAAAATCATAACAATTTAGGAAGGTTTTTAAGTTCTTTCAAATTAGACATTAAAAGTAAAACGGTTTAAACATTAAATCGTTTTAGTTTCTTTTCTTTTTTTTTTTTTTAGGTAGGTCGTTTAGTAAAGAAGACAAATTAAATAGATTCAGTAGCACTGAAATATTATTCTAAATTTTTTATTTCAAATCATTTAAATCAATTAACATTTCTATCTTGATGGAAAAACATAAATGGAGTTTTTATTTTATGGGGGGGGGGGGGGGGGTTTTAATTTTTTTCTGAAAAATTAAAGAACAGGAAAAAAAAAATCTTTTAGAGAAATGCAAATTTTTGAAATAAAATTCGGTACAAAATGGGAATAAGAAATATTTACAGGAGATCCGTATAGATATTATTTACATTTCGTTTTTGGAAATTAAATGAGAATGACATGATTGGTATTTCGGTTAGTTTCCTTTTGTGGTTATGCTATTTTTTTTTTCTTTTTTCTTAAAAAAAACTTTTTTTATTGAATTAAAAAAAAAATAAACCGTTTGTCATGAATCTCTTCATTTTATTAAACAACAAGAAAGAAAAAATGAAAAAATTCATTAATTAAATTAAAATATATAAAATATAAAATAAATTAAACTTTGGGACAAAGACAGAAAGAGAGAAAGAGAAAAATCAACAAAATTGTCTTCTAATTTTTTTTTTTCTTTATCTTGGTTGCCCAAATTTGTACAAAAAAAAACTTATTTCACAAATGAATGTGGGCGATATCATTGATTATAACCATGTCTTGACATAATCATCTTCAACAAAAGCAAGTTGTCTTGACAACACAAAGTTTTTATTGTTGTTTGTTTTGATTCGTTTTATATTTTTATTCATATTCATATTTTTTTTTTATTGTTTCATTGTTAACTTTTTTTTCTTTAAAAAATAATAATAATATTTTTTTCCGCATTTATAAAAAGAAGAAGAAAAAGACAAATCCATTATCTGTGTAAAATTTAAGACAATTTTCTTTTTGTTTATTTTGTGCTCTAATTATGGCTCGTGCTTTTGTAAATATGAAATATTCTATTAGATGTGAATTAAAAACTGAACTGAAGTTTATTGTAACAAATTTTTCTTAACATTTTTAAAAGAGATAAAATTAATAAAAATTTATAATTTTTCTTTTCTTCTTTCGTTTCATTTGAAATTTTTAACAAATTAAGAATTATTTATGGTTATGGTTATAGTTTTGCTCATGCAACAGTAAAATCGTCATTGTAGTAAAGCCATAATGATGGAGGTAGTCCAATATGATCTTTCTCATAGAATAATCCATTTTGCGTTAAAGTTGCTTCCAGATTAAGTCTACCAGAAATTGTTTCCTAAATGGATAAAAATAATTTATTATTTTATGAAAAATTAAATTATTTATCAAAATTTATTGTTACATTTTTTGTATCTTTTCGCCACGTGTAGCTACCAGCATGATCATTATAACGTGCTTTGTATTTTTCAATTATTTGAAGAATTGTGTCCTCCTCACAAACTGTCATAGGTTGTTCTGAGCCTGGTCAAGAGAAATTCTTTTCTTATCACTGGTACTTTGAATTTTATAAAAGACTTACCAGTTAATGAATTCATAATTCGTATTTTTCTGTCCATTTCTGTTATTTTTCCAATCATATAAAATGGATCCTCCCACCAATAAAGTCCTGGAGTTTTTGCAAAATGACTACAAGCATATTCAATGGCTGGTCCAAATAGTACAACTGAATTTCCTGTATTCACTGAAACAGTTAATCTTGGTTTACCAGATTTAGTAAAATGATGACTCAAATCCTTTCCACCCAGTGCTATCAAATATCTAAGATTCTAAATTTTTAAATTAACGATAAATTTGTCAAATAACGTAACTAATTTATACATCATTCATTGTATCCAAACGATCTTTAATTAGTAAAGTTAAATCAAAGACAATACAATTGATAATAATCCAAAGGTCATCTTGTTTATTATGTATAATTACTTCGTCTCTTCGGAAATATTTCATTTTTTACGCCTTAAGGTTTTTATTATTTTGTAAAATAAATTTTTATTTGACAACAGAAAAGAAAAAAATGACAAGTGAGATTTTCCAAAGTTTACTTTATAAATTTAAATATTAAAAAAACTGTCTGGTATATTTATATGTTTGTTTGTTTTAAAGATTCCGTAAAAGGGGATTAATAATTAATTATCATTTTCACAATCATAAAAATATATTAAATTAGCGTTTTATTAATAATCATGAAAAAAATTATGGAAGCCAGAAATTTTTGTATGAGAAAATATGTTTAGTTTGAATTTTAACCAATGACACCTAAAGTAATGGAATCTTCATCATATAAAGAAATTCTCGAGCTAGGGCGCATACCTGGTTTAATATAAAAATGAAAAGAATATGTGGGAGCAAGCAATGACAAAACATATACATTTTGGCACGTCCATTGTATTATCATTTCGTTGATTTCTGAACATTTTAGAATTTTTAATTTAAATTTTAAAGTTATGTTTCATGTAATAAAGCAATAAAACTTTAGTTTTTATTTTACTATTTTAGTTTTTTCTTGTAAATGTATATTTCCGCCCTTATAAACTAAAATAAAGTGATTGTTCTTCTTTTCATTGTATCTTATTTTATTTCAAAGATGACCATGTGAGTGACGTTTCCTTAAATTCTTCATCAAAAGTATCATAACAAATATTTCACTCTCACTATTTAGATTAGTTAGGTGGGAATGTGTTAATGATCTTTAATCTTTCTTATTCATAAATATTTTTAACATTTTTAACGCGTGCAAAATTAACACTAGAGAGAGAGAGAGAGAAAAAAAACATACATAATTGTTGACTTTACATAAGTCGTGTATATCAAATGGCCTTTACTTTTAGGAACGGAAATTATAAATGTTTTTTTTTTTTGTTTTCAATTTCACTTTAAAATTATTTTTTCGGAAAAATTTGAATGTCATTTCCCCATCGATCTATCCATCTCTTTTATATAATATCCATCAACGCACTTGTCAATGACTTGGATTACGCAATGACGTCAAACAATTGTTTATTTTACGCGAGATTGCGTAAAGGAATATTTACTTTAGTTTGTATTTAATTTGAAAATTAATTGTTACCAATTTTTTCAATTGAATTGTGATGATGACAGAACAATAAAACAATCATTTTATTTAATTTTTAATTAAATTGTTTTTATATTTTATGTAACAAAATTAAAAACTTTTAAAACAATAGAAAACCGTAACGGAAGTGATTCAAAATCATTAGACACAAATAATAAAATAAATTCTTTATGATTTAATTTAATTTTTATTTGATTTCCTTCTCTTATATTTTGATGATTTCAGATTCCTTCTTTATTTTTTCTGTGACAATTTGTGTTTTTCTAAGACAACAAAAATGGTCAGGTGATTCTGAAAAATGAAACTGAAACTAATTTTTAGCAATTTATTTAATAATCAATCGAATTGTTGTAATTTTTTACTTTTTTTGTTGTACTATAATAAATTCATGGAATCCGTCCGTACAACATTTAATGCATTCTTATTTCTTATAATTTCATTTAATTACCTGATGGATGGATACAAAAAATTCTCTTTTCAAAGTAATTCTTACTTATATTATCTTTTTATTAAATAAAGAAGAAGAAGAATGAAAAATATAAATATATATGAACAGCAAAAGAACAGCAACAACAACAACAACAACGTAAAAAAAAAAAACACGCGCTATTATTATTATTATTTTTTATTTTTTTATAAGACAACAAACAAAAACAATCACAAAAAAATAGTTTGTAATTTCCGTTTTAAACAAAACGCAAAAGTTGAGTTTTTCTTCTTTTTTTTTTATAAATAATTTCTTTAGTAGAAATGCAGGTTCTCGTCTCAATTGGTTGACTTTCCTTCTCATATTGTACACGAGGCCAGTGTGGCCTCTTCTGTATACATTTTAAAGATTCTATATTGAAAAAAAAAAAAAAAAAAAAATGAGAACAACAACAATAATAAAAATCGTCATGCTGGATGGTAGATATGTATATTATGAGGGTGTTTAATTAGCGTGATCTATTACAATTACAATAAAAAGTATAGAAGGTCAAAAGAGTTCGTCATTTTATATTATAGACAATACAATACAAATTGATATTTGTTCAAGAGTAAGGCCTTTTTTTTATTTTTAGAGAGAGAGAAGGATATTTCGTACAGTAAATAAAATAATGGAATTGAGAATAATAAAGAATTGATAACAAAAAATATGTTAAATGATGAGGGTACTTTACTTTAAAATTGTCTTTACTAAATATAATGTCTGGGATGGAATCAATATCATGTAGTACATAATTATGTTTTAAAATTTTCTTTCAAAAGAATTAATAATAGAAAACACGCGTGCTGTCTCGTTAATATAAAGTAGTTTTCTATTTCAGTCAGACCATATATAATTCATAAAGAGATAATTAACATCCCTTATTATAATAAAATCTGTAATATATATACGAGAGAACAGTTTCATAAATCCCTTATTTTTTTAAATATAAACAACACAATCAGTATAATATGCTTACCCTCTGTGTTTACAGTTCTGATGATAAAACATGTGACAACCCCTATAATATTTACGTAATTTAACATTTTGTGTGTCACACACATTTCATGTTTTTGGCATTGACACTTCAACTCACTTCTATAATTATCTAATGTAAAAGAACCAACCACCAATAATGTGTGCAATTTAAGTTTATTTTGTGACGCGTACGACAGATAAATCAAAAAAAAAAAAATATTATAGCGGGCTTGTGACAAACACGTGTGCGTTACAATTTCCTGCTTTTTCTATTTTTTTTTTTTTTTGTTGACGACGAAATTTTTTTTTTATAAAATCGAAAAAAAAAAAATACAAAACCAATGGGGAATATGGTTAGAATTGAAAATAAATAAAAGAATGTCACCCTTTTGTACACTACACACACACACATACATTCGATCTATTCAATTGGTTCTCTATACTTAATAATAATGAATTCATTGACGTACTTACCTTTTTCTATCATTTTTAATCGCTTTTTTTTTTTTTTTTGTTGTTTTGGGAAGGGTTGATTGAACATCGTCAACGATTATTTGCTAAGTCTGATGAGAATTTTGTATTAGTTTTTTTTTGTTGGACAAAAGAATGTTACTTATAACAATAACAAGTAAAAAAAGGATTTTTCTTGTGAATATAAAAATACAATTTGTTTCTTAATTGAAAAATGTTCAAAAATCTTTTCAAAAGAATTAAAAATAACCAAAAGAAAGATCCAACGAGAAATTTTGTATATGAAAAAAAAAAGGACAGATGGTTAAATTAGAATTTAAATTTATTGAAAAGTAAGGGACTAATATCTGAACAATATTTTAATCTTTTAATACTTTTTATATCTAGAGATCGGCTTGACCATTTTAACACATAAAATTCACGTTGATTATTTCTCGGTCAAAAGTTGAATGAATTTTTAATTGTTAAAATATATTTTCTTGTTATTTCTATAAATGAAAATTGTAAGAATATAAAATAATCTAAAAAAAACAATTTTCAAATTGGAAAGGAATGTACAAAAGTCCAGGTGCAAACAAAAACTCAAGAATAATAAACAGAAATAAAAATATAAACTTAAAAATCAAACTAAAGGTGCATAAGCTAACCCAGCAACCAACCAACATACAAGCATCATTCATTATAATCATCATCACTGTATAATGATGATATGGCAGATGTTTTTTTTTTTACGATGATCTAAAATAAATCTTTAACTTTTAGTCTCACTGTCTCTCCTGACCATAAGCCAATTTAAGTATTCATATTTATAATGAAACACCATCTGGTCGTTAATATTTTTATGTTAATTATATGGGGCTGTTTTAAAGTATGTCATGTGGTATTTAAAAATGTCTTAGAGTTAAATTTTACATACACACAACAGTGACTGGTATTGTATCTGATGTTTACATGTTGCATCATATCGATTCTTTAATTTATTGCTTTTGTTTGTCACAATTCCACATATTGTTGAATTTATAAAGTCAGAGCATTTTGATATGTGTAAATATTTAAACATATTGGGGTAACAATAGAAAACCGAATTCTATGTATCGAGAGAATAAATTGGATTTTTAAGTGCAACAAGGTTGCAGTTGATATTGTAACGTAAGAAGCACAAACGCAACGTATTCCATTAACTGGCCCAAAGGATTTCAACGAAACATCAATTTGTGTTCAATTATTCAATTGATGAGAATCATTTTGATTTTGTTTTTTTTTCAGGAAGTAATAAATGAAATCAAAACTTATTTACTTATTTTAATATATTTGTTTTTTTTTTTTTTTTTATTAATTTCAATAATTTTGATTATGATAATAATATTTTCTTGTTTTTATTTATGTTTTATATTTGTTTGTTTGTTTGTTTGTTTTTTTTTTTTTTTTACACAACATAAATGTTTACAACATTTATATTTCATATATTTTGTTTTTAATTTTTTCATTTTTATTAATTTATTAAATATTTAATATTTATTAATTTATTAATTTACTTTTTTCTGTTTTTCTTCTTCCTCTTCTTCTTCTTATTTTTCTTTTTCTTTTTGTTTTTAATAATGTTAAATTATTAAAATATTTTGTTGCCATTAAAGAATTTGTATTTTTAATTTTTTTTTTTCTCTTTAGAGAAATTTTTGTATTTTTAAAGAATTTGTATTTTTAATTTTTTACAGAATTTTATATTTTAATTATTTTGCATTTTATTTTTTTGGGATAAATTTGGGATAAGTTTTGCGATAAGTTTTTGGATAAAGTTGGGATAAGATTTTTGGGATAAAGTTGGGATAAGATTTTTGGTATAAAGTTGGGATAACTTTTGGGATAAAGTTTGGATAAAGTTGGGATAAAGTTTGGGATAATAATAATTTTTTTTCACAAGTTCACATTTTTTGTCTCCTATTTTTGTTTTTTTTTTTTTTTTTTACATAAATATAAGTTTAGATTAGGTATTCTTAGGTAATGCACATTTATACACAAAAATATATATATATATATACATATATAAATATATATATTAAATATTTTAAGGATATAATGGAATGCTGAGGAGGGTGGAGTGGGGGGGTTATTATTATACATATATATATTTTATTTTTATTTCATTTGCGATTATTTTTTTTGTTCAATCTTTTTGTTTTATTTCTTGTTTTAACTAATTGTTGTATGTCCATATCAAAGCATTGTTAATTTAATGTTCATTTTAGTAGGTTCATTTATTTATTTTAATAAATAAAAAATCTCTTTTTACTCTATTTTTTTTTTTTGTTCAATTCCCAGATTTATAATTAAGAAGTTATTTGTGTGTGTGTGTGTGTGTGTGTATGGGGTGGGTGTGTGTATTTATTTTTTGTTTATTGAAATATAAAAGAATTTGACAAATTTTTTTTGATAATCTTCTTCTTCCTTCCTTCTTCTTCTTTTACTTTTTTTTAACGTTTACAAAAGACTGTATGATTTCAGTCTCTTCAATTTTAATGTTTTTTTGTTTTTTTTTTTTTTAATTATTTGATACAATTTTAGAAATTTCTTATTATTTTTCTTCTTCTTTAGAAAAGGAAAAAACAAAATGTAAAAATATAGAAATTTATTGAGATGAAAACACACGGAAACAAATGAATTGATCAGAAAAAAAAAAATGAGGATCAAAATAAAAAGATTGTCTTCTCTTTTTTGTGCATAAAATTCAAAAAAATTATTCAAATAAATCACTTCAAATTGAATGTGGGGTTAATTTTTGAATTTGACAAAAAAATAATTGTTGACATATGTCAGTCGGGGTTTGTCAACTCGTTTTCTTCTTTTTTTAAGTAAAATTTAAATTAAAAAAAAAATATGCTAAGATTTGTTGTGATTGTTTCCTTTGTTTTTTTTTTTTAGTTTTGTTTTGTTTTTTCTTATAAGAATATAGTTAGATAATATTTTTTGTAGTAGATTTTTTTTTTGTAGTAGATTTTTTCTTTTTTTTTTTTTGTTAGTTTAGGATTAATATTTAGATAAATAGTTTTAATATAATTTTGTTGTCTCTCTTTTGTTTTAATAGATACATATATATATATATATATATATATATATATATATATATATATAATCTCTCTCTCTAGATAAAATATTTGAAAATACAATTGGAAAATACAATTGGAAAATTTTTAAAAATAGAAAAAAAAAAAAGAAAAAAAAGTCTCTAAATAAGGCTGTATTATTAAGAGACGTTTGTACAAAGATTTTGAAAAATCTTTTGACTTATTTTTTTTTTTTCTTTTCTATTTTTTAATTTCCTCTTTTATTAAATATAAAAATAGAATATTTCAAACTAATTTAACTAAGTCTTCAATAATTATAATAAATATATATTTTTTTTTTTAAATCTGATTTACCCGTTCCTGTCATTAAAGAATTTTCTGATTAAAACAAAAAACAAATTGAGGGGGGTGGGGGGGGGGATATTTTGTTTTTCTTCTTCTGTTTTTTTTTTTTTGAATTGAAATCAATTTAATAAAAAAATTTTTGGTTCCAGTTTTTTTTTTGTTGAGCTAATAAATTGACAATTTATAAATTCTCATTAAATATTTTCCTCCTCTTTTTTTTTTCTTTGACCCCTTTGATGACATGAAAGAAAGAGACAGACAATAATATTTGACTTTATTGTGAAGAGTGGAGAAAAAAAAGAAAGGAGAAGAATTTTATGAGAATTAATTTTTTGTTGTTGTTGGTGTGAACTGAAAATTGATTTCAATTCAAAAAAGAATAAAATAAATAATGATTATTATAATTAAATAACAAAATAAATATAATTATTAACAAGAATTCTTCTGTTTTTTTATAATGAGGAAAAATATAGAGAAAACTGGATTTGCGGCCCATGCTTATCTCAACTATAATTTGTTTGTTTTTTTGATTTTCTTTTAAATATACAAAATAATTATTTAAGTGTCCCATTCTAACTCCTATTTCCCCTATTTAAAACATCACATCATAATTAATTTACGATTAATTGATTTTAATTTATTTTTTCTGAATCAAAAAAAAAAAATTAAATTCAATCATAAAATTTTGATTAATCGATGTTACAAAAACCATTCTCTATTTATGTTTTTTTTTTATTTTTTTGGACTAAAACTAAATTTAATCATTTTTTTTTTTGTTCTTTTTCCTTTTTGTCCTGCAAAATAAATTTACGTTTTTTTTTTTTTTGTTTTTATATTTTTTTGTATTTTTTTTTTTTGATAAGAAAGAAAGAAAACCAGGTACTAAAAGTGGTTTAAAAAGTTTAAAAATAAATTGTGCCTGAGCTTTTTCTTTTTTTTTTTTTTGTTATAATTTTTCCCTTTATAGAAGTTTAAAAAAAAAAAAAAAAGAGTACAGAAAATTAATTCTAGACCGTTTTTTAAATACAATCAAAAATTCGTGCATTAAAAGAATGTTTGAAGGTACATGTGTGATCATGATAGACTTTTTATATTGATTGACTAAAGATTTTTTATTTTTATTTGTTTATTTTTTTTTAATTATATTTCACTTTTATTGGTAATTTTTTAGATTAAAATTTGGGGCTGGATTACAAATTTCAATATAAAAAATTACCGCACTTTGCTATAATTATTTTTCTAAACTTAAATAGTATTTTTTTAAACAGTTTTTTCTTTTTTTTAAATTAAAAGCTTCAATAAAAATTATACTTAAAAAAAAAAATTTTGAATTCAAAATTTATTTTTCTGCAGGTTTTTTTGGAGATTTTTCTTTCTCCTTTTCTTTATCTTTTTCCTTTTCTTTTTCCTTTTCCTTTTCTTTTTCCTTTTCTTTTTCATTTTCATCTTCACGCTCTTTAACTGCATCCTTATCCAGTTCACGTTTTTCATTTGTAGTACTTTGTGCTGGTAACGCTTTTAAAATTGCGTGAACCTAAAAAATAAATTATGTTAACTTTAATTGTCTCACGGGTATCTGCACAGAATTTTTACCTCTTCAGCAACGGCCATCAAAACAAATTCAAACTGTTGACGTGTAGCGACTAGACCTGCTCGTTGGTCACGTAAATGTTCTAAAGTTGCAGCAATATCAATTTCACGAGCTCCCTTATTCATTCGCCCTAAAACAAGATCTAAAAGAATGTATGCACCGGTACGTCCCGCTCCATTGCTGTAATTCATTATTAATTTTAGTTTTAGATTATTTTAAATAATTATTAAATAACTTACCTGCTATGGACTACAATTGGGCACGATCTTCCTCGGTATGATTTATTAACTTTTCTTCTGAATTCCAAAAGAGCTTTGGCGGATGCCGGAACTCCTGCTTGTGGCCATGACAAAAAGTGGAATTGTGTTACAGTTCGTGTTTCACTAGTTCGTAGATTTTTCAAATAGAATGATCGAACCAAATAGTCGTCACACCAAATATGTTCACTGACAAGATGCACTTCATAAATGTGATAAACTTCTGCACCTTCTTCTGGCCAGTAACGTGCACAAGAGATTGCACCATTCTCCTGAAGACGACACAGAGAAACAATTACAACAGCACCTTGTTCCCAAATCATTTGCCAAAAGTGAGCCAAAGTTGAAGCCATTGGTCCTTGTGCTGCGACATATGCCGGTGCTCTCGGATCATGGTCCGTCTGTGAAAAAATGAGCATTAATCTGAACTAATTGAAAAAATGTTTTCTTACAATTGTTGAAGCATTAACATAATCCATGTCTTCACCGTTGGTTAAGTGATTCAGAACAACTCTCGAATGATCGTAAGGAAGTGGAGCACCAGGGCGGTTTAATGGAGTACATTGAGCTTGCAAAGCAGCTTCTCGAGCACTTGGCTCAGCTTCATACCGACAAAGTGCTTCCCACTCCCTTTGAAGTCTACCTTTGTTCCTTAAATGGTCTTCCATGTATGACTAAAAATTGAAAAAAATATATCCTCACAAAAAAATTACAATATATTTGGTAAAAATTACCAGAACCATATGACCAGTTGAAATGTCCATGTTAGTCAATGCTGGCTCCTCGCTCCAGGATGATGTACTAGAACGTGATGATGGGGGTCTAACATCTGATTCCTTTGATAGTGATGCAATTCTTCCACTTGCTGCTTCGGTTGTACTGCCTTTACCTGCCATACGAGAACGACACAATTCTTGATAATCCTTAGAGCAACTTTCTGCACTAGTCAAACCAGTTTGGAGTCCACCTAATTTATCACGTTTCTTGTCATTTTTCTTGATCAGGAACAGTGTGATAACAATAACAACAACTGCAGCAGCACCAGCACCGGCAAACATATAGGCCATCACATGGGTAACATCGGGGCCATCAGCAGGTTGAGATACAACGGATGTTGAAACCGACGATACGTTTTCCTTTGTCTGTTCAGTTAGGATCTATATAAAACACTTTACAAATATTTCATTTTGAACTCACCTTATCACCAACACCAGCACGAATTACGATAACTCCTAATCGACGTGATAAATTATTTTTGAATCTTGTATCATTTATAAAACGTGCAATATCAGCGGCTGTTTTCTTTTCAGGATTTGGCTCCACACGGAATGAAACTTCATGACGATCAACACGTGGATATGAGAAATAATTTTGCATATTTAACATTTCACCAATTGCGTATACAATTCTTGCGCCGTCACGCCAACTATCGATTCTAAAATAAAATTTTTTTTATATAAAACTGATTTTGATTAATTACACAAAAACAATTTAACATACGGATTTTTAAGAATGACGTGTGTATATTCAGTATCAACTGAATGTGGTGCATGATCATCATCTGCATGATCGCTTAAAAGTTTTTTGATTTTTGGAGATCCTTCTGTTCTTAAATGTGCTGGCAAAACTTCTTTGTTTTGTGGCAATTGAACATGATTCTCAATTTTTGGTGCTTGAAGAAGGGACAACGCTGAAGGTGGTGGAGCTGCTGGTGGTCCTGGTTTCTTTACATCAAGACGTTCATGTCGCGTAAATCCAAGCATGTCTCTTAAAAGGTTTCTGGCTTCGGTCTTAGTTTCTGTAAAAAAAAAATTTTTGGAATTTAGATTTTCGAATATTTTTTCATCATTATAATTTTACTACCACGTTCTTTGTTTTCCTCTCCTTCTGGAACATAAACCAATCCACCTTCAGTGTAAACTCCAGATTCTCGTTGAGGACTATCATTTTGCATTTCTTTTACATCTCCTGAATTACCTGTTGTTTCATCCATTGCACGAAATCTATGAGTTCTTGATTGACTTTCATATGGATCATGTTGTAAATAAACTAAACCCTCTGGAATCTCATTTGATTCAAAAACTGAAGATTCCATGGGAATATGTTTATCACGCGAAACTTCTCTAAATGATGTTTTGGCTGAATTTTCATCATCTGATGCTTTCGTTAAGTGTTCTAACATTTCCATGACGTTCTCTGCGTTTTCATTTTCTTTTCTTTCCTGTAAAAAACATGATGGAGCTTTATTATACTTGTAAAAATATTTATTTTAGGCAGTTATTTTTTATTCACTTAAAGGTTTTATATTTGAAATTTGTAAACGTAAAAGAAGTTAACTTCTAAAAATAACTCTACTGAATTAATAAAAAAAATGTTCCTAAAATAATTCGGAAAACATTAAATCACGAAATAAAAAGTAAAAAAAAAACGGTTCCTTCGAATTACGTCAGACATATCACGTCTTAAACTAAAACAGTCTAAAAATATATATTCTGGTAATATACCTTAAAATGAGATTCTGTTCTTTTTGAATCATGTTGTAAATGATTGATGTTTTCTTCTCTTACTTCCTTTTCATCATCCTCATTATCTCCGGTACCAAGACCCTCTAACATTCCGTTTCTATAATATATTGGTGGTTTTAAAATTCCTGATTCATATTCAGCTAACATCCGTCTTAATTCAATGCGATTCTTAATATCCTTTCGTCTGTTCTCAATTTCGGTATTTGGTAAAAATTGCTTATGTTGCTGACGATTATTTTTTTCATAATTTTCGTCATTTGGTAATTCAAACAGAAGTTCATTGTGTTGTGGTGGTTCAACAACTTTTGGTGGATGAACATATAAACGATCATCAAATGCCTTCTTTAACGGTGGATAATAAACTTCATCAGCAAAATTATCATTTGGAGGTGTAAAACGTACAAATGCTAATGGACTTTGAGGTCCTAAAATTTCGGGATCTGGTGCAAGATTTCCGCATAAATTAGGTGGCATTGGTGTTTTGTTTCGAATTGAAAAAAGTGTGCCTTGCATTCGACATTGAACAAATGGATGTTCCCAACCAAGTCCTGCTCCTTGTAAATCTTCTAACATTGTAGCCAAAAAACCAGAATGTTCTTCAGATAATGGTTCCCTTAAAAGTTCTTCCGGTTCTAGTCCGTATTGTGGAAGACATTTTCCAAAGATAAAATCTGTGATTACAAATAACAAATTATTGTCAACTGATGACGTCAAATCAAACACAAATAATATAAAACAAAACAAAAATCAATATTATGTGGTTGTGAGGCAGTCCTCCTACACATTCTCTCATACTGTATATATTTTGAAAGGCAAGCTTTATTATAAGTCATAGAAAATTGAATCGCGTTTCGTTCTTGTTTTTGTTAAAAGAAAAAAAAATATATACAAGAAATTAATTTGATTTTAAATCAAAAGTTCAAAGTGGAAATCTTTTTTGTTGTCAAGTTTTGTGACTTGAATAGAGAATCTTATTTCTAAAGTATTGGAATTATTTAAAATTTTATATTTTCCAATAAAAAGCTTTCTTTTTATAGAGAAATTTATAGGAAGGACATATTCTACCTAAAGGCAATTTGTTCTTTTTTATTTGTCTTTAAATATTTTATTGTTTTTTATTCGTGAAATAATAATAAATTATAAATAATAGATTGTATATTTTTTTTCACCCCTTCACTTAATTAATTTTGTTTATTTTATAAAGTAGAATATAGATAACGAAGGAAGACTGTAATCGGTAATTAATTCAATAAAAATCAAATATAATTACGTGAATATAAAAAAAAAAACATTTTCAAATAATCAACAAAAAAAAAAAAAAACAAAAAAAACATTGAAAAGAAATTTAGTCAATTATTTTTTCATTATATTTAATCGATAGATTGAATTATTTGCAAATAAATACTGAAGCGTTAATTTTGCTTTTTTATTTTGTGATTTCGTATAAATTTGATTTCTTATTAATTAGAATGTTAACGATAAATTATCATTTTATTCTTAATTTAATTTCTATATAAACGGCTAGAATTTATACTGACATTCATATCATATTGGAATAAATATTGTTGACATAAATTTAATTGGACAATTTTCTTGAGTCAACTAAATAGAAATAAAACACAAAATATTTTTATCTAATCTCTGTAATCTAAAATTAAGTAAATATTTCTATTGTTTATTATTTTCTTATTTTATTTTACTTAGAAAACAAGTCTGTGAGATTATTAGTACCACCAAAAAGGATAAAGAAAATTCTTTATTATGATAACCCTCACCCCCCGCCCGTATAACATAAATAGAAAATACAATTTTTGTCTCTTTCTTTACAAAATAAAAAAAAAGTGTTTTTATTATTTTAGTTTTTTTTTTTACGAGTTATCTGATACGAATATATTGTTCCTGATTTTTTTTTGATCAAAAATGCAGATAGATCTTTAGATATTTTATGTAAGATAATCTACCAATACCTTTATTATATTTTATAGAGATATTCAAACATTTTTATGTATAAAAAAAAAGTAGTAAGGATAACAAAAGAAAACAAAATATTTTAATCTACATAAAGAAATATTAAAGATTGTTAAAGTATTCTGAAGAGGAGGGTAGGGGATGAAAAAAATAGATATCTTGTACACATTATATATGTACAAAAGGAATAAACAAAAGGGATATTGTTAGTTAGAAAATATATAAAATAAAGTAAGTAAAGTATAATAAAATTGAAAATTGATATTAAATAGAGAATGTTAGACGTTTCTATTGAATATTAAAGATTATTTTCATTACAGATATCAATATTTTTTTTTGTTGTTGTTGTCCTTTTCACTAAGAATCATGAGCTTAGTATTTTATAATATTTTATATAAATAATAATTCTTGTACAAATATATAGATATAATGTATAGGTAGTCACTTAAACTTACCATCATAACACCATTCAACAAGATCAGTACATAATGTTTCAGCAAATAGGCAACCTGTAAAGGAAAAAGAAAATATGAAAATATTTAGATAATGGATTCTTCGTTAATTATTAAATAAAAGGAAAGAAAAATGGATTTCCTTTTTTTTTTTTGTTATTTAATCAGAGCTCAGAGATATCATTTTTCTATTGAATTCTTAATTCAAAATGAAAAGAATATTTTTTTCTTCTCTTTTCTCAAATTCTATTTTTGTCGTAGATTTTTAATGGTAAATTCTCTAACCTAATTAAGATTTTATATTGTTCCTTTTAAGAACAATTGTTGATCTTAGACATTTTCCAGGATATTTACTTGTTTTGAAGATATATATTTTTTATTCCAGTTAATTGAACAGAAAAACAGACGACATTTTCATTATTATTTTACTATTTATTTTGTTTTTATTTTTAGACTGTGGGAAAATGCACAAGTTTGTATTGTTTGTATTAAATATTCTCGAACGATCATTATATGTTCTTTTACCTTTAAGAATTTACTTAAAATAACTTTTATTATTTCCTTATTTGAACTTTTATAAAAGAAATTTATTTATTATCTATAATTGAGCTTAAATACAATAATTAATAAAGCCTAATAACTAATAAATGTATAATGAATAGATACCAATTTGATATTGTTTTGTACAATCGTTATAATATTAAGGTGGATATTTATACTATTATTAGTATTCTTGTAGCAAATTGGAAAATATAAATGTATGAAATGGTGTTACAATGATAATGATAATAATGAATGACAAATTAAGTAAATTATCTGATAATAAATTTCCAAAATAAAACGTAAAACGTAAATTGTTCAGTTAGAATAAAATTCTTTATATAAAATAAATGAATAGATTGATATTCACACAATCATACAATCAGGCAATCATACAGTCACATTAATGAATAATTAATTAATAATTTATATTATGCAGAAATTTTCTATTTATTATATTTGAATAGAATTTCAATTATTGATTGTAACAATTATTCTAACTTATAAATTGTCCCTTACAATATATTTCTATTCACATATAAATAAATCATTAAGGACAAATTTACAATTTGTCTTTATATTGTAGAAAATTATTTCATTTGAAATTTATTATTATTAATTTAGAAAACAAGATGAAAATTTAGAAAGAGGCAAAAAAAAAAAGGAAATTCTACTAAATTATAATTATTCAAATTTGTTTAGAAAATTTTTTATTGACCCTTCTTCTTCTTTTTTTGGAATTTTGTATGAAATTGTTAATAATTATCATTATTTATTGTTCTCTTCCATTCTAAATTTAAAACTTTTGAAAAATCCTTATTATAATTTATATACAGAAATCTATTTTTTTGATAGAAAATTCTAACACGTTGTAACCTTTACAAATTTACGATTGTCAGGACGATATATTTCTGTTTTTATTTTATACTTTAAATATTTTGAAGCACAATTTTATTAAAATTCAACTTTTTTTTTTGTTTTTTATAGAGGTAAACTTTTAAAGTTATATATTTTATTTTGTTACCTCACTCTCAATCCCGTGCTTCGTTCATAAAAAATTTAAACCTTTTTTTTTTATAAACTCATGATGAACTGTAGAAAAAAAAAAAACAACAAACTATTCATGTACGTCTGCCAGCTAGGATTATTTAGATTGAGTAGAATATAAAGTTGTTTTGGGGTGCGGTAACGATTTAATTTTTCTTGTGTTAGGTCCGGTAAGTTTACTATTTTTTTTAAGGTTTTGTTTTTTAAAAAAAAAATAATATCAAAGAGTAACAAAAAAAAAAAAACTTGCTCTTTTAAAAGTTTCCCCAAAAGTTAATCGTAATATTTTTCTTTTGTTTTATGTTAGGGAAAATTTTAACAAACAAAATAATTTCACTCTAAAATTTTAATAATAAAAAATAGTATCCAACTTTTCTTTTGAAAGGCTTACTTGACCTAGACCTTTGGAAATTTGTGTACATGTCATTGTGAAAAAGTTTAGTCAAATTATTAACCACGCTATTACAATTCTATTTTTATAAAAAAACGATAACTTATAAAAAACGATAGTTGAAGAAAAAATTAAAATAAACCAGTATACAGGTATGAAGGAAACATTATAAAAAATATGTGTGTGTGTGTGTGTGTAATAAATGAAAAAAATCATTTTTTGAATATATAAATTGATTAATATGCTATTAAAAAATATCAGCAATTGAATGATTGAATTTTGTGGACTCCTTGTCCTCTAGACACAGACGATAAACTAAATTGATTAAATATTTAAAGAAAGTTAACGACAAACTATATAGAAATATTAATATGAAATTATGTAACATATTTTATATTCAATAATGACAGAGATTATCAATATTGATTGAATTATTAATTATATCGAAGACATCTCATTATATCCGATAATATCCCATTCTTATTTATTGAAAGAATTACACCCGCAATGTTATAAATATTGACGATGATTAAAAACTTTTAAATGACGTAGGTATGCGTTATATAATAAATAATATGAAAATTGAATTTATTCATTCGTTTATTTTTTATATTATTCAATCAACAGAATTTTATTTATCACAGAAAAAGGATCAATTTTGTAAAAACAAAAAAAAAAAAATGGAATGCATTTATAAAAAATAAAAACACACAAAAAACTTGTCAAAAAACAGACATTTTTTTTTGGTGTGTTCTGACGTCATTTCACTGAATCTCTAATATAGAAATATATTCACGTGCGTTACGTTTATGTGTTACGTGTTTAAAGGATATAATAATATCAATAATAATACTAACAACAACAATAATAATAATAAATAATAAATAATAAATAGAACCAAATAAAAAATAAGTATTTTTCCCCATCGTTGTTGTTGTTGTAGTTATCGTTGTAGTTGTTGTTGTTGTTGTTGTTGTAGTTATCGTTGTCGTTGTAGTTATCGTTGTAGTTATCGTTGTCGTTGTAGTTGTTGTTGTTGTTGTAGTTAACGTTGTCGTTGTAGTTAACGTTGTCGTTGTTGTTATTTTTATTGTTTTTTCTTCAGCTACCAAACACAAGTAAATGAACGTATTTATTTTTAATTTAAAATAAAACAAAATTCATATATAATTGTTTTTCATTTCTCACCTACGTCAAAGTAAAAGTTTGTTGATGTAAAAGAGGGAACATAGAAAATTTTTCCCCGTTTTTTTTTTTTTTTTTCGTTTTGCTTTTTCTTTTTCTTATTAGTGAAAAAAATACTTTAGGTAAAAAAAAAAGTCTAAATATAGATTCCAGAAAAGAAAGAAAGTTAAATGTAATTTGAAATGATAGAATTAGTAGGAGAGAAAGAGAAAGAGTTTTTTTTTTTTTTTTTTAAAAAAAACATAAAAAAAGGAAATCCCATTTGGGATAACCTTGTTAAATTACCTTGTTTGCGTTTATTTAACAAGAAAATATAAGTTCGCGGAAAAATATGCAACAATCAGTGTATTGTTTTCATTCCCCCTTTCCTCAAAGTCAAGGTTATTTTTACAAATTATTAAGTGCTTTTTATGTTTTTTTCAAGAAAATATAAAGGTTGTGGCATTTAATCGATTATTATCCATGAAAAGGAATTAATTAAATTATACGAGGCCAATAATAACAATGAAAATATCTAGTTAAGTTTTGTGATTTTCACCATTGAATTCTACAAGTGTTCCTAAGGGAGATTGTATTAATATAAGATTAAGTTATATACGGTACGGACTATATTCCAGTCTAATACAGACTTGAACTTTTATGTAAAACGTATTTATCAAAAAAAAAAAAAGCTACCATCTGTAAAATAAAATGTTAGAAGAGATGATAATAATGAAATTGAGTGTTAAAATTTTCAGTCTAAAGAACAATAAACTGCGACGTCACGTCAGAGGAAAAAAAAAAAAGATAAAATAAAAAAAAGAGAAAAGAACAAATATATCTATCTCTTTTGTATTGCTTTTGTTTTAGGTAGGTGTGTAACGTAAAATTTTTTAATATTTTATGTTAGAACTTTTTCTTTTCAAAACCAATGAAGTTTATATATTTATTTTCTTCTCTGTTTTCGAATATCATTCTTTTTATTGCGCATCAGATTATAGAAAATGAAAAAAAAAAATAAATTTTGTTACGAATTTTCGTTTTATTTCATTTTGTCTCTTCTTGTCGTTTTCCTTTTAAGGACATTAGAAGAAAAAAAAAACAACAACAACGAAGAACAGCAGGATGTTATAAACCGGTAACGCCCTATCCTTACCTATAAATATATTCTAAATAAATGATGTTCACGTATTTATTTATATAAATCACATAAAATAATTTAGAAAAATTGTGAAATGTGAACACAACAACAAAAAATGGCAAAAACAAGAAGAATAAAATATTCATTTGGAAGGAAATGAATGTATCAAAACATGGCTAATAAAAGAGGATTCTGAATTCGTATATATGAGAATAAAAAAAAGAAGAACAACAAAATATCCAAAGTGAAAAGCAGAAAAATAAATTAAATCCGCATGTCATTTAGATTCAGAGAGAGGGAAGAGTGAGTGAAAGGAATAGTGTGCGAAAGGAATAGTGAGCAAATGGACGATTGACAGAAAAAGGTTATAAAAAAAATTATAATTATAAAATATTTCAGATTATTCTTCACTTTTGTGAAACTTTTGAAATTTCAAAAAAAATGTTTATAAAGTTAAAGTTAATGTAATGCCGCACAATTACATTAAAATTAAAATTCATAATAATAAAGTAATAATAAAGTAATAACAGTAATAACGTAGCTACAACAATAAAAAAAAAAGTATTTGCTATACTTTAAAAATTAAGAGTACGCCATCACGTAATGTAATTTAAAAACAAAAATTCTCATCATAATAAGCGAGATAATCATTTTGGTAAAATTTAGAATATTAACTTGAAATCAGCGCCGAATATTCTCCATTATTTTTATTTAAAATTTAAATATTTGAATTGTGGAATACAAAATGGCCGACACCAAAATTAAATCCTTTCATAATATAATTTCAATTCTTTATCTTTGTTAGTTTTATTAAGAAGTTTTACTTTTATTTTTTTTTAGCTAACACAGGTAAGATATTTTAAGATTGCATATAAGTTCAGTTTATCGTTGGATGTAATCAAAATACATATTGTGTTTATACGCCCTATAATTGAATTGATGCTGTTGCTATAATTTCATAATAATATCACCAAAAAATGTCTGAACGTTTTGATCCTTTTAAATTTGCTATACCGGCCTATTTATATAAACATCTCTTGACTACTTACCAACATAATATAATAAGTCACAAAATTCACCGAATACAAAATTGAAGATAAATAAAAAAAAAAAAAGTATATTTTATATTCTGAGAATTTTCTTGTGCTTCTTCTTCTTTATTTTTTATTTCATTTATATTTCTACATCGTTGCCTTAAATTTTTATATAGATTTTTATTTTTTCTTTCTCTCTTAAAATATAAAATGAAGATAACGATAACAATATTGAATATTCTCTCAATTTCATCATTTTCCTTTTTATTTATTTTATATTTGCAAGCTTTTCAACAAATCAATAAACTTTACATTTTCTTTTATTTTGTATTTATTTTGTTTTTTTTTTTTGTTTGTTTTGTATAATCATTCAATCAATCAAGAACATGAAATTATTTGAAAAAAAAAAAAAGAAAAAAATAAATAAAAACTTTATATCTCGTTTCATTCAATTATAAAATGTCATAAATATTCATCCCACGTTATATTTCATTTCTAGATGCTAGCATGCAAAAAAAAAAAATTTCTAATGGAAAACGCTTTTATAAAATTAAAAAATAAAAGCAAATAAAAAACGGGCAAAAACATTAAAAAAAAAACGGGTAAAAATATAAAAGGACTTTACTGCGGCGAATAGAAAAAAAGAAAATATGTAAATGAAAAATAAAATCTGTGTTCTAATGGTCATCATATCATCATATTCAGTATAGAATTGTATAGAATAGATTTTCATATCACAAATTACGTCAATCACGGAAGCTTTTTATTTTTGATTTTCTTTCACAATTAATTTCAATTTAAATAATGAATATAAAGTTGCTAGAAGATAAAAAACAGTAAAAAAAAACAAGAGACATATACAGAGAGAGAGAGAGAGAGTGAGAGATAGAGAGAGTGAGAGAGAGAGAGAGAGAGTAAGTGAGAAATAAAAGAGAGAATAAAATATAAATATATTTTTTTGTTGTATTTTCTAAAAATAAATTCTCAAACCCAACGAAATAACGACCAAAAAGAAGATGAAGAAAAAAAAAGAAGAAAAATGGTGCAGGAGAAAATTTTCACATTTTGTATTATTATTATTATAAATCGGAGTACTGGGATGATTACATAAAAAGGTATTAGTAGTGGGTATACATAATAATACCAATACACAAATATATGTATATATATGTATGCGTTATGATGTTGTCCTCTTTACTCTTATAAAAGCTTTTATTAATAGTCATATATACATGTATAAGAGTTTCACTAATATTATGTTTTGGCATGTTCCAAAAAAAGAAAGCTTTTCATGAATGAAATATAATATATAATAAACACACGAACACCCACACACACACACACACACACTTCTATACGATCCTCGTTACATTATCTTCTCTTTTTTCCTGTCATCTGTCTCTTTCACTCTTTTTTTCATTGGTTTTTATTTTTTTTTTTTTTGTTTTGGTTTTCGTTAAGAATCTTATTTTTTTAATTTTTCTTTTCGTTTTTCTTTTCCCCCCTTTATTTTTGTACCTTTTTAATCTATTTTTAAAGAATAGAAAAGAAAGCTTTTAATTGCTACAAAGAGAAAAGCAAAAACAAAAGAAAAAAAAAACAATTTTTTTTTTCTTATTTAAATTTTGAATTAGACTAAGAAAGCTTTAGCTCATACTGTGAAGACATACCCTTGATAATATTGTCATCTGTTGCGGACGTGAATGTAAAAAATGTTATGCAATAAAAAAAAAAGTTTTTCTTTCTTTTTCTCCTCTTTTTTTTTCAATAAAAAAAAATAATTTTTTTTTTTTAATAAAAAGAAGAAAATTTAATTTCAAATTAATGAAATTATATAATGTCATACCATACACATACACACACACACACACACACATACACAGGCATTGAAAATATATTTTTCTGACATGTTGTGTAACATTGATATGTGGTGAATAAGGTTTGTTTGAATTTTAATAGAAAATTTATATTAATAATTTTTCTTTTGAATTTATAAAATGAAAATGCGTCTTATTATTCACTTTTTCTCTCCTTTTCTATTTTCACTCCTTTTCTATTTTTCTTGACAAAAAAAAAAAAAACTTTTCTTTTTTCTTGGTTAAGTTTGATCGACGCTTGTATCTTGTACTACATATTAATGTTTTCGTTTTTCATCTCATATTTCAAAGATAATTTCACTGACAAAATACTACAATCAATCTACCCACATTTTCACATCTAACACATACACCTACACAACGGATGTCAACTTTGATTTAAATTCCCTTTTTCTTCTATTTTTTTTTTTTTTTTAGCTTTCAATGCAAACTCAATTGATAAAAATTTTCTCCTAAAGGATTTTACTTTTTTCTTTCTTTCTTTCTTTCTTTCTTTTTTTTTTCTTCTTCTTCTTCCTTTACTTTTGTTATCAATTTTTTATTTATCTTTTAGTTCTTTTTTTTTTTCTCTTGTGAATTGGCTTTGTGTGTGTGTGTGTGGAATACATTTTTTTTTTGATTCACAAAATAAAAGAACAGAAGAAGAAAGAAAAAAAAGCACACACACACACAAGCAGAATAATAAAAAGCTTTTATAGTTTGATTATTGTCGATTTCAATGTGAAAAGATAAAAAATAAAAGAATAATTTGTATTTTTTTGTTTTTGTTTTTTTATTTTGTTGTTTTGTTTTTTTGTTTTTATTTTGTTTTTTTAAATTGAAGTGACAATAATAAAAAAATGCATTTTTTTGTATTTTTCTGATTAAATTTATGATTTTGATTATAATCGAATCATAGAATATGAAATTAAGAAAATAGGTGTAACCTGTAGTGAAATCAAAGAAATAATTAAAAGACGGTGAAATGTGAAATGTGAACTTTGAGAGGTTTTAGTTCCGTGTTTTTATTTAGTGTTTAAAACTCTTGTTTAGTTAAAAATAATAATTTAAAATAAAGTGAATTTAGTTAATTGATTTAAGGGTGTTGATTAATTATAATTCACATTTTTAATATGTGAGTGGTAAGGTACTTGAGATTATCATATGCTCCTCATAAGAACTGGAATGGGGTGTAATAAAATATGATTCTGATTCTGATTATAATAACTGGGGGGTAAAAACTTTATAATTTTTTCTTTAATTGAAAAAATTATTCAATCAATAAATGTTAAATAATTAAATTAATTGTGATTGTTCAACTTTAAGAATAAACTTTGAATTTTATTGTAAATTTTTATTTCAAATGGAAGCAAAATTTTTATTGTGTCTAAAAAAGAAGTCTTATAATCTGTGTGACACAAACGTAATTTTCTTACTCTAAACTCCCATTTTCTTTTGACAATTTCGACACAAACAATTTAAAATTATTTTCTATATTTTTTTTGAATTTTGAATTTACTTTTTTTTCCATTTTTCCTCCTTTAATTTTTCTGAGTTGATAATTTTTGAAGAAAAAAATGAATTTGTCATTTATTTTTATCTTTTATAAAATTACCAAAGATAGAAAAAAATTTAATTTTACTGGAATATTTACGTTTGGTAATTTTTGAAGAAAAAGAAAATTCAAATTCTAAGCAATTTTTGTTCCCTAATTTTTTATATTTTCAATTATTTTTAATTAACTTTACATAATTTTTTTCAAAACCACAAAATATTTCTCTCTCTCTCTCTTTCTCTCTCTCCTCTTTCTCTAATCATAATTTTTCTCATTTATTTATTTATTTATTTTATTTTCAATGGAAAATTGTTGATTTTTGTGTAGGAGAAAATCACATTGAATAAAAAAATAAATAATAAAAGTTACTCAGTTACTCAGCATCAATAAATAAAAGCATCAATAATGCATTTTTATATTTGTTTCCATTTTCTCCGTTTAAAATAAAAATTTATTTTTTATGGGTAATTGGGGTGAGTGTGGGTTGGGTGATAGGGACAATATATGAAGAAGTTACAATACACTAAATAATATGAAATGGAAATAATTTCTGATGATTTAATATATTGTTTAGTCTGCCGTACAGTTGATGTCTATCGCAATGAGAAGTTGTTGTGACAAAATTATAGTAAAAATTTAGCCCTTGGTGAGAGACTACCAACGTAATTGAATGATAAAAAAACATTTGCTTGATGATTAGAATGCTTGAAACTCTAATATGAGAAGGTATTGTTCATTCCGCAACAGTGTGACTAATTTGAATGAAAATTTATAATAATTAATTATGTTTTTTAAACAAATTACAAGAACAAATTAAACAAATTAAAATTATTCATTGACGTTGAAATTAGTTGAATTTTATAAATGAGAAAATTAACTCGGTAATTCTTAAGAAAGTTCTCTCATAAAATAAAAAAAAAATATTAGAAAATATTCAAGACGTGTTTCTTTATTTTTTCTTCTTGAAAAAAAAAAAAAATGGAAAATAAAAATGAAAAATATGAATAAATTTCATAAATAAAGGAGAAGACCGAAAATAAAACATTAAACCCAACCACAACAAGAACATCAATTAACTTGTTTTTTAACACATTAAAATATTTTCACAATAATTTTTTTCTTCATTTATTCCTTTTATAAGGTGAATGATTTATTTAATAGAAAGCTCGTCTATTTTAATTATAGTTAGTTAGTTATTAATTTATTTAACAAGGCAATCACCGTTTCGGTCATATTCACCTAGATTTTAAATATAATTTTACATTTTTTTTTTTTTAAATTGCTTTATATAAATTACATTTGATTAAAAACTCCTTAAGCCTATCAAATTCTTCGATCCGTTCTGAAAGCACTTCCTCGATTGTGTTTGCGATGACAAGTTCCTCTTTTTATTTTAATTATATATTTTTCTTATTCTGTTATATGAAACTTTAGGAACTTCTCTCGTTTATTTAGAAAAATTAATAAAAATTAAATTATTCTATCATTGAACTTTTACATAACTTCTCTCTCTCTCTCTCTCTCTGTCACTCTCTAATTTAATTAAAGTAGAGAATTTACATTTTTTCTGTTTCCACTGGGAATAAAAAACAGAAAAATGCAAAAGATATTTTTAAACTAATTTATTAGTCACAGAATTCTCAGTCATTTCGCTTCAAAAGGATGAAAGGAATAAAAGACGATGATAGATTTATTACAAAGAAATATTTCTGTTGCTTAGATTAAATTACTACAAATAAAAGAAAATAAAAATAAAAAGAAAAGAAAAGAAAATGACGATTATTTTGTCTAACAAAATAAACCAGAGATGAAGATATAATTTACTAATTTACCAGACAATTATCATAAATAAAGGAATAAATAAAAGCTTTATAGAAAGGAATGAAATATAAAAAAAAAAAATTAAGCCTAAACACAAGTAAAGAAATATTTGATTTTGGTGGAGGAAAGGGGTGGGGGTGGTGGTAGAGAAAAATTTCGATGCTCCGTAGAGACAATTTAAAAACAAATGTTTTCTGTTCATTTTGTTAGTAAAAGAAGAAAAAGAAAAAAAGGAACACAACAGAAGGCAGTAAGTGAGACATCAACACAACTGTGTTTATATATTTTTTTTTTATTGTCAATTTTTTTTTTCTCTCTTTCTTCTCATCTAAAATTGAAGACCCCATAAAACCAGACAGACCTGTTAATGACCTCAATTTATTTCATTTTCTTTGTCCTTATCCTTCTACCAAATGTAGAAAATCATATTTTTTTAAAGATTGATGATGTGAATTTTTTATTTTTTTATAAATTTATGGATGCAGAAAAATTATATTTTAGAATTTAGAAAATTAATCTCATTTTTTTTTCTCTCTCTCTCTGTATAAAAATTAACAATTTAATTATAATTTTACTGATGCGTGGATGACGATGATTATAGAGATTTTTGTTGTTTTTGTTTTTGTTTTTTAATTAAACGAAATGTGATATGATCGACAAAATGAAAAGGTTCGTTCAATAAATCTCTGAAAATGAGTTAATTAGTTTGTTATGAGAGAATCATTAATCATTTTTTTCTTTCTCTCTTTAAAAACAAAACATAAATTCTGTCCATTTTATTTATAGAAATTATCTGTAGAAAATACAAATACCTACAAAATATTTTACTAAATCGATGTAAATTATGACAATAAATTGGTTTAGATGACGATCAAATATAAATTAGTGTTGCACGATTACAGTTTTTTTTTTTTTTCTTTACTTTAAAAAAAATATGAATTGGATTTTGTTATAAAGAAAATAAATGAAAGAAAAAGAAGGAAAAGAAAAAAGAAGAAGAAGAAGAAAAAGATGTTATATAATATGAGAGAGAAGATGTGAACGTGATAGACTCAATCCCATAAGAGACATTATTTTATAAGTCTCATCATGTTTTCCCAATTTTTTATTTTTCAACTTTTTTATTTTTCTTTTCTTTACGTTTCGTTTATTATTATTTTTCTCTTTTCTCTAATAACAACCAAAAACTAACACAACAGCAATAACAACAACAACAACAAGAAAAATTATTTCATTGAGTTATTTACACATTTATGATTAAAAAAAAAAAAAGAGGAGAAAAAGAAGAAAATGAAAAAAGGAAAGGAAAACATAAAAACTTTTTTTTTACCCCAAAAAGAATAAAAATAATAAAAAAAATATTAACAGAAACAAAAAAAAAAAAAAAACCGAAAAACTTCAACGAAAATGAAATTCAACTAAATGTTTTTTATTAAATATTTTAGAAGTTTCAAAAACTGTAGAAGTAAGAAAAGAAAAAAAAAACATATTGGAATGAAAGTGGAGACAGATGTCGTTGCAGAAATAAACAAAAAACTGTTTTTTATTGATTTTTACTTTTTTATTTCGATTTATTATACTTTTAAGTAAATATTATTATGGAGAAAAAAAAAAGGCTCAAATGTCAAATGTCAAATGTCAAAGTTCAAGTTTCAATATGTATAATTTTGCTTAAAATATTTACTTTTACACAAATTAAATAGTAAAAGTAAATAATGTTCGTTGAGTTTTCTTTTTTTTTTTTGTATTTTCGGTAGACACAATAAAGTACACAACATTTATAGTTTATCTTACTCTCTGTAATATTATGTAAATAAGACAGATTTACCCTTTTTGTTTTTCTTAAAAAAAAAATGTACTTCCAAAAGCAATGACCCCCACAAAAGTCTTAAAATTTATATATATAAAATTTTTAAGAAGCTTAAAGGTAAGTACAAATGTTTACCGTTGAAAAGTTATGTTCGCTGGTAACTATAGTGACAGACTTAATTAGAATTTAAATTAAAAAATAAAATTAGTATTGCCTGATAAATAAAATGGTTGAATTGTTTCATTTAATTCATATGCGATAATATAAAATGTTCAAAATAAAATTATATGGTGAGAGGGTGAAATAATAATTATGTTACCAAAATCAAAATACAAAAAAAAAAAAAACAAAAAAAATCTCTAATCGTTCATTAATTTATAATGTTTTTGTCTTATCACCGATAAAAATTCGTATTATCATTTTCTCTACCTCTCTCTCACTACTTCTCTCTCTCTCTCTCTTTACTTCTCTCTCTCTCTCTCTCGCTCACTCTCTCTCTCTCTCTCTCTTGTTAAACATCAACCTACGCACTTTATTTTTTTGCTGTATTTTTTTGTATTTAGTTTTTTTCTTTTTGAAAGATACAACAACGTCAGTTCCTAAACATACATAACTGCCAGCATTATTTTATGTTTTATGTTTTATTCCATAACGTAATTACAGAAAATAAAAGAAAAAATTATTCTCGTAAGTTGAAAATACAAACACAAACATTTACAATTTTTATTGACTTTTGTGTATTATTTTTTTGTTTCGGTGCTTTGGGCTTTGTTTTTCTATAAAAACAAAAATAAATTATATTTTCGCGTTTTATTAAAAACGTGTGAAGAAGACAAAAGAAAACTATATCAAAATAGTGAAAGAGTGAGACAGGTACAGATACATTATTGATAAAGAAAAATTTTGTATATTTTTGTTTTTATTTATGTTTGTATGTTTGTATGGCATGTCATTTGTGTGACATTATATATACACAAGGGACGTCGTCTTTCTTCTTCTTTTTTTTTTTGTTTCTTCTTCTTTTTGTATTTTGTTGTCATCAACCAAATTTTTTCCTTTTCTGTATGGCAATATTTTTGTTTTTAATTTAATTTTTCATTTTTTTTTTTCCAGGACTAAATTTTTATTAATTATTGAATGTGAAAATTAATTTTCTACGTATTTTTTGTTCGTTTCTTGTTTCCCCCTGTTGATTTTATTCTAAACTTGTATAATTTTGTTGTTGTTGTGGTTGTTGTAATTGTTGTAATTGTTATTATTATTATTATTTGGTCGGATACACAACTAAACTTAAACATAACATTTATGTTATCATTATTTTGTCATCATCAAAATAAAAATCGATAATAAACAGAAACAAAAAAAAAAAAAACAACAACAACAACAACAACAAAATAAAGCTGGGTGATTAAGGCGAGAGGAGCAAAAAAAAAAGTAGATAATGTTTCTTGTTTTTTTCTTCTTTTGTTCCATTTTCTATCTTTTTCTTATTCTTCTTCTTGTTTTCCTTTTTTTCTTCTCTCCCTTTATTTCACTGATAGTAAAATAAAAAGCAGACATTTTTTTTCCTTTATTCTCTTTGTGATAAAATTAAATTTATAAGATTTAAGATAATGACATGGCAGCTGGTTATGAATATAGATTCATTCTAAGTGTTGGAATAGAATGTATATGCATGTGTGATAGTAGATTCATTCTAATTGTGAGATAAGGATAGAATGTATGTATGTATGTGTGTGTGTGTGTATTACATTTCTAGTTTTATTTACAGAATTTCTGTTTGTAATTCTTCTTTTGTCTGTTCATTTTTTTTATGATGCATTATTTGCAGTTTTTTTCTTTTTTCAAACGTCCCAGACATGAAACAGTTCACTGACTTAAACTTTATATAATGTTTTTACTTTAAATTTGTTTAATTGAATCAATAATAAATATTATTTGGTTAATAATTTTTTGTAGTATTTTTCTAGTAATTTATTTAAAATCGAAAAAATTTCAATAAAGAAAATGTAACAAGATAAAACGGAAAAAAATCTATGACGTCTTTAGACAAATTTAGTTAAAATCACACCCTCTACCTCTCTCTCTCTATCTCTCTCTCTCTCTCTTCAATTCAACCACTTAAACTTTTGTTATTAAAAAAAAAAATGTCATAATAAAACGAAGGATGAAAAAAAATATATAAATAAAATTCGTAGATAAAAGAAAAGAAAAGAATTCCGTTCAAAATAATCAAGTCTTATCTTTAAGTGCGTTTTACGTTAAATTTTTTAATCCCCACTTCTGACATCATTTTAAAGAATCTCTTTTGTTGAAAAAAAAAAAACATTTTTCTTTTATTCCCATTTATTTTTCACCATTTCCATTTTCATTTTCTCTTGTCGTTTTTTTTTTTGCTTATTTCTGCAGTAAAATTTTTTAATAATTTTAAATATTGTCAACTGGAACGGATTTAAATGATCCTGTCGTGTAGTAGACTAAACAACGCAGTTAAATATTTTTCTCGTTCGTTTTTATTTTGTTTTATAGATTTTCTTTTTTCTTTCTTTTGTTTTTGCATCAAAAAACAAAAAAAAAAAAACGTTAAACGATGAAAATGTTTAAGGGAACCAAAAACAGAAGCAAAAAAAAAAAAAAACACACAACCGAATAAAAAAAAATCAAAAATTCAATCCTACGTTGTTTTTTTTTCTGTCTCTCTTTTTTTATCTTCAATAAAATATTATCCCCGTATGGATACGAATTATTATCCTTATTTTTCCTTATTCACCTTTTTTCTTTTTTTTTTTATTTTATTTAGAATAGAAATTTATACGCACTTTAAAAAAAAAAAAAAAATCATTATCCATCCTTAAAATAAAATGGTGGTTGAAACATAAATAAATATACGAGAGGATAAAAAGGGCGAACGCGCCCACACTCACCAATATTGCCCTCGGCTGAAATATGAATTCCCTTGTTGCTGCTATACAGTAAAATACAAAACCAAAATACTGTCTTCCAGGTGTTCCATATTTTTGCAGACATTTCACCTCTGCTCCTTGGTCTCACCCTCACCCCTCTCACACACACTCTATGTCGGTCTCACTCTCTCTCTCTCTCTGTGTTTGGCCTCTGTGTTTGGCTTTTTTTTTTTACAATTTTATTTTATTTTCTTCTTTCGTATGATTTTTTACTGCCGTTACCTGAAAATTAGAATAATGAAATTAATTAAATTGTGTTAGATGAAAATATAAAAAATTTTGTATCTTGTAATTTTTTTTTTTTTTTGCAAATTTTCTGATTGCGATGGAGGAGACTGGTAATTTGTAAAAAAAAAATTGTTTCGATGGAGGAGACTGGTAATTTGTAAAAAAAACAAAATTGTTTCAATATCAAATTTAACATTTTTTCTAAGTTTTCTTTCATTATTTTTATTCAATTTTTTTTTTTTGTCATAATAAATGAAGATTATTTGAAATTAAGTAAAAAAAAAAAAAAAAACTGAACAATTGTGTAATTGAACTGGACCAAAAGAGATTTTCTTTTCAATTTAATAAAAAAAAAATTACATTTTTATAACCAAAATTTCTTCTTCTTCTTCTTCTTCATTAAAAAAAAAAAAAAACAGAGAAATCTTGTATTAAAGTTCAAAAAAAGGATAAAAAGAGAAACTAATTAGTTGGTTAAAGAAGAAATAAAAAAAAAAAGAAAAGAAGAAAATTGTAGGTACAGAAAGTATAGAGGGAGGATTTTTGTTTTTGTTGTTATTTTGAGATCAGAAAGATATTTTATACGAATATGATGATGATAACAGCTACACACAGAAAGACATTTATAATAATGACACTCCTTTTTCTTTCTTCCTTTCTTTCTTTCTTTCGTTCTTTTTAATAAAATCAGAAATATGAAACAATCTAAAAATCACATATAAGATTTTTTTATGTAAATTTGATCTTTATTTTCCTTTAATCATCCTCATTTATTCTCATGTATCTTGTATGTCTGTTAATTAAATAGGTAAAATATATAAAAAAAAAGGGATAAAACGTGATAAATTATTAAAAAGCTTTTTATTTTGTAATAATTTGTAGAAAGAAAAATTTACGATCATTTTTCATAAACAAATTATAAAAATAATTGATAAATTTGGTTTATGATTTTTTTGTTGTTGTTGGTTTCTGTATGGAAAATTTACTCCGTTTTTTTTTTTGTTGGCAAATTTTGTAAGGGAAATTTATAAGAAAAATTAATTAATTATTTGGAAGAAAGAAATTTCTATTTAATCGTGTCAACTAGACAGAATCTGAATTCCCTGGGTTGACTTTTTTCCCAATTTTTTTTTTCTTTCTAATTTTTATGTAATCGAAGAGACAGAGACCGAGAGAGAGAGAAAGACAGAATGAGAAAAAATATTCTAGATTAAAAGCTTCTTTTTTTTTTTTGTGTTCACAGATTTTCTTCTGTTTTTTTTTCCCCGTCTTAATAAAACTTTTAACTTTTATTAAAAAAAAATAGAAAATAAAAATTTTCTTATTTTTTAATTTTCTTTTTTTTTTTTAAATTCACAAGAAAAAAAAATAATTTACAAATACAAGATGAAGAAGAAGCCAATGAAAATGTAAAACAACAACAACAACAACAACAACAACAACAAGAACTTAGTGAAATGTGAAAAAAAGGAAATAAATTCACAAGTGAGAGACAGAGATAGAAAAGAAAAAGTAGCAACACACGGAAAAAAATTTAAATAAAAAAAAAAACAAAAACAAAAACAGAAGAAAATGCGACACAAACAGAAAAAAAAAAAAAAAAATATGAAAACAGAAAAGAAGAAAAGAAAATAAAAAATAAAACACACTGTCAACAGGTCGCCCTTATAAATACATATTTTATAATATCAAAACATATCGGCGGCCATTTCCTAATTTTTTCATCAATCTCTTTGCTCTCTTTTTCTCACTCTCTCTCTTTGTTCCATACCGTTTCATTCGTCAATTTTTTGTTTCATCTTTTTATTTCGATTAAAACAAAAACAACAACAACCACCAACAACAACAACAACAACTTACTTTTGATTTCGATTTAATTTTTTGTGCAAAATGTTAAAAAAAAAGAAAAAAAGAAATTTAATTAATTAAAACAGAAAACAATCAAGACAGGAAATGACGTTTTGATAAGAAATTCTAACATTATGTTTTGTTAAGACATTTTTTTTTCTTCTTCTTCATTCTGTTGGGTTTTGGAAAAGAAAATATAAAAACTAAATTTTCGTACTACTGTTGTTGTTGTTGTTGTTGTTGGTTAAAACTGATTAATATTTTTTATGAAATTTTTTTGTTTTATTTTGAATTATTTTTTCTACAACATATTTTCTTCAATTTTCTTTATTTTCCTTTATTTTAATTTTGGAAAATTTCCGTAAAAAAATATTCAGCCATATTTTATGTAATGAAAAAAAAAAGAAAATTTTTTTTTGGACAAACTTTGGACACAAAAAGAAAATAATGAAAATAATTAAAAATATATTCTTACCTGTGCACGGCCTACTGAAGTTTAATCCATTGTTTGTTACTTACAAAACAAAAAAAAAAAAAAAACAAAATAAAACAACAACAACAACAAAAGTATAAAAAAAAAAAGGAAAACTTAATAAAAGTTGAGAAAACTAAAACAAAAGAAAAAGAAAAAATAAAAAGAAAAAAGAAAAATTAAAAAAAATTAATGAATTAAAAACTAAATTTTTGTAAGTTGTTTTTTTTTTTTTTTTTTACTATTTTTATTCTTATTTTTTATTAAATTTATTTTGTTTTTGTTTTTTATTTTTTATTTTGATATTATTGAAATAAAATAAAATGTAAAAGACTGCGTGCGGTGTGTTGTTATCACTTCACTTTTTTCAACTAGAATAATGTTGGAATAATATGGAAGCAACTATATTATGAATCGTCGTCTTCTTCGTCGTCTTTTAACAGAGGAAAAATAAAATAAAATAAATTATTATGTTTTTTTTCTTCGTTTTACAAAAAAAAAATTTATTCCTCTTCTTTCTCCCTTTTTTTTTTTTTGTTTTTGTTTTTCTTTCTTTCTATACTTTGAGCTTTTTCTTATTCGGTTAACAGAAATGTAAAGTAAGAACCTTATACATTGAATACTTTTATTTAACTGAGCGTGGGTGACATTTATTTCGTGTGTTGGCGAATCATGACTAAAATCGATAAAATTCTTCTTCCTTTTTTTTTTGTTGTTGTTGTTGTTGTTATTATTAATACATTTTCAAAACAACAGCAAAAGAAGCTTCGTTCTCTCTCTCTCTCTCTAGTATTATAATCTTTTTTTGGGTTTGAAAATGTACCAACAAAACGCCAACAACAAAAACAACAACATTAAAAAAAAGTGAGCGTGCGCATTTTCAACATTAGAAGAGTAGAGAAAATTTTATTTTTTTGAAAAACAAAAAAAAAAAAAACAAAAAAGTTTTCTATACAAAAACAACAACAAAATACTTACTTGAACCAAAATCATTGACGTAGGTACCTCATTTTGTTCTATTCACACACGCACACACACACAAAACAGACGCACACATAACACACACACGCATACACTCACATATAATACACACACACACACAAAATTCACCGATTTTCCTTTAATTTTTTTTTCTTTATTTATTTCGATTTTACTTTTGTTTCATTTTCATACTTTTCTTCTGGTTTCGTCTAAAAAAATAATAATAAAGAATGAAAAGCTTCATAAGAATACATGACAATTACATGACGTCACATTTAGATAAGAACGTACACTTTTTTTTTTTTGATTTTTTTGATTTTATTCTGGTTTTCCAAAAAAAAAAACAAAAAAAAAGAAGAAGAAGAAACAACAGAAACAAGAGAAATATAGCAACATGTGGTTATACATAAATATTTGGTATAATATTTTCTTGTTGTTTTTCCTTCTTTCTACACTCTTGTTGTCCTTTTCTTTCTCTAATCTGATTTCATGAAAAACAAAAAAATAACAAAGATAATAAATTAAATTTTGATTCTTGTCAATTTTTTTTTGTTTTTTAAATAAATTGTTTTGCTTTGTGTTTTTTTTTTCTTTATTGTATGAAAAATGAATGGAAATTATGGGAAATATATGGGTCAAAGTTAAATATAGTCTATAATTTTTTATTGTATTTATGGATCAACAACGTCACTATTTATTTTTATACTTTTTACCCATTTTTGATTTTAAAAAGTTTTTCCTCTTCAAAATATTTTCTTAAGTACCAAAACATAAAGTTGATCCTTATATTGTAATCTTTCATTCATGTAAAATCTATAAGAATGTGAATTTATGTGAAAAGAGGATTTATTATTAATTTTCTAATTTAACAAATGAATTGTTATTTTTAGCTTTTTTTTAATCTTTTCAACAATCGAAGATAATTTATTCAATAATTTTATTGTTGAAGAATAAAATTAATTTTGTTTTTTTTTTTTAATTCAGAAAATTTTTAAGAGGAAAATAAAACATATGTTTCGATGTAAATTAATGTAATTCACAAATAATTGAAAATTATTCATTAAATTTTACCGTCATTGTGAATGACTGACGAAAAAATTTAAATCAAAAAAAATTTTTAATTAAAATTTCATCGAGACTGATGAAAATTCACTTTAATCTCTTTTGAATCAGTTTGGATCATGGATTTTTAAATTCAAGAAAATATAATAATTTTATTATTGGAAGAAATTAAATTGAAATTTACTGTTTGTTTTGTTGCTTACAAGAAAACATTAACTAAATAAAAATTTCTTTCTTTCCAATGAATGTGGGGTGGGATGATTTTCTTTTTTTTTAATTTAGAGATTCAGACAAAACAAAACATCCCTTTCCTTGTAATTGTAAATATGGATCAATAAAATTTAACACACAATAAAAAAAAAAGGACATACGCGGAATTCTGTTCTTAAATTATTGTATTGTAGTTCAATTTTTTATTAACCTAGTAAATCAACGACTAAGGTTATTAGTAACTAGGAGACCTAATGTTTTTGAGGTGAGTTCTGAACCACCTACCATCTGCATATGCATTTTAATTCAATTTGGCGCACTGCCAGCTCCCTTAGGAAACATACAGATTTCCTAAGAAGAATCGTTAAAACCTTATCCCGCTCACCGGTCATAGATGTTATTAATCATTGCCCTCTAATTTTGTTCTTAAATTATATTTGATTACTTTTTGAATCCTTAAAATATTCTTCTCCTGTTTTTTTTTGTTTTGTTTTTAAATTTAGACCAAGGAGCAAGGACTTTCTAACTTATTAAACTTGTGCTGATTATGAAAGAAAAAAACAACTCTTTAATCGAAACTTTCGGGAAAGTTTTTTTTTCTCTTTTTAAATTACCTCAACTGTGAATGATCACTAAAAATAATTCAACAAATAAAAACCGGTTTGTTGTTTTTTTTCTTTCTTCTTTGATTTAATTCAATCGAAGGTCATATTCATCCCCCCATTTTTCTCCAACAAAAAAAAAAATAAAAGTCAAAAATATCAATAAAATTTTTGATTTTTATTAACCGTTGCCCATACAATTTTAGTGTGATATTATTTAAAAAAGTTTTTTTTTCCTTAAAATTGTTCTAATCGTAATCTTAATAATGACTTCAATGTGCAAACATTTATAAGAATCAGTTGATTAAGAGCGTTTGAGAGATTTAATTAATTAATTAATTTAATAAATTTTAAATAAATTTCTGAATCAGTTACGGCCATGAATTCGAATCTGTCAAAATACAATTTTTTTTTTTGAATTGTAGAGGAGAGATGAGACAGATTCTCACAAGCAAAACTAAAATCAAAAATTTTAATAAAAAAAAAAGTCTAAAAAACAACAACAACAACAACTACAATAAAAAATAAAAAAAAAAATAGAAGGTAAAAAAAATAAAACAACAACAACAATTAAATTTTTAATAATTATTTCGTAAATTTTTAATAATTAATTATTTTTATAATAAAAGGCTTATACAGTTTTCTTCTTATTATTTATAATACAGTAATTTTTTTTCTTTTGGGTTTTTGTTTTTGTTTTTCTATGCTTGTGTTGTGTGTGTGTGTGTGTTTAATGTTTCTTTATAAATTTTTTTTTTTATCATTAATTAAATTTACCTAAATTCGCTAAACAGAAAAAAAAACAAAAAACAAAAAACTGATCAAAAAAAAATTCCTTTTCTATAAAATTAAATTCGTTTTTGTAATCGGACTGTTGGGTTTTTCTTTTGTTTTCTTTTCTTTTCTTTTTTTTTTTAAATAAGAGGAAAAAAAAAGGCAGCTTTTTTCAAGAGGAATGTTTTTTTTTTTTTGTGTTTTTATAAAAAAAATTTCTTTTGAAAGAAAAATTGGCGGTGCTTCCTTCTAAAAATGGAAATTCTTTTTCTTTTTTTTTTTTTAAGTCGTGTTTTTTATAGGAATAAATTATTTTTATTGGATTATTTTATTTTGTAGATTTTTTTTTTTTTATTTATTTTTTATTGAAAGAATGAATTTTTTTATTTATAAATTATGAATTAATGATGAGAATGCAGTTTTTTTTTGTAATGATCAAAATTACTTCAGATAAATCAATTGAATTTCACAACAAAAAAAAAAACAAAAAAAAACGGACGAACTGCTGAACTTTTTTTTACCTTTATTCATTTTCTATTTTTAATTTTAATTCTAATTTGTTTTGAGTGAGAGAATCTAAGAATTAAATTGTAATTTTTAGTTCATCCCTTTGATAAAAATAAATAAATTGTAATTGACAAAAAAATTCCACGTTGATTTATAAATAGACAACAATTAAAGGGATTATTAATTCCGTCATCAGTTAATTTATCGTAAATTTATGACTAAACTTCTAAACTTTAATTAATTAATCCTGAAGTAAAAATGATTTATTTTAGTTAAAAAGAAAATTAAAAAAAAAAAAAAGAACTAATAAAGAGAGCAAAAGCCAAATACTGTTAAGTTTTATTTTTAAATGATTAAATGAATGAATGAATAAACTTTTTAAGGTATGATGAGTTTAAAATATTTATGATCAGTTTCACGAAACATTTAAAAGTGCAGTTAAGAAAAGGTTTTTGTCTCTTTTCTTAAATTGTTCTTATACTGGATTTTAGCAGTTTACAAATGCATCCTTTGTAGTAGGATTCCTAAAATGTTTATGAAACTCACCATTAGAATTGTATGTGTGAATGTGGTAAGTTTTATTTTTTCATTGTTTTAATTTTAAATCTAAATAATTATTAATAATTAAAATTACAAAGGAAATATTTTCCTTACAACAATAAAAAAAAAAAAATACAAAACAAATTAAGAAACATTTATTTTGGTTGCAATTTAGTTTAAATTAATCAATTTAAAAAACAAAAAAAAAACTCAAAGTTTCTTTTACCCCCTTTCCACCCAAATTCACTTTGTTCAATATATGCTGCGTTGTTCTACATTTTATTCTGGTCTACAAAATTCTATAAATCCAATAAATTTGATTCAGCAGAGTATTTTTCAGAGTGTTTATTTTGATTTGGCCAAATATTTGAATCTGGATTTAAATTTAAACCAAAAAAGCTTTTCAAAAATCATTCAATTGAAAATTCTTTCGTATTTTGGAAAAGAATTAAATTGAAAAAAATTCAACAAAGTGAACAGGAGGAGTGAAAGGAAAAGAAATCCCTGTTTTGTTTTGTTTTTGTTTCGTTTTTAATTTTAAATTTAAAAAAAAAAGAAGAAAAATTGACTTTTAGGAAGCAAAAAAAAAAAAAGAAAAACAAACAAAGAAAACTTAAAAATATATAATTTTTCTTTTTTTATATTCTATATTGGAAGGCCACACTTTCTTATCCTTAAATAATTATTTGCTTTGTTACAATTTTCAGCCTTAATCAATTTTACGTCACATACAGAAATCAAACATCAAACAAAATCATTAACATTCAGTCTTATACACACGCACACAAAATAGAAATTTAATATACCGACAAATAAATACAAAATGAGTAAAAAAAAATGAACGCATAATAAGAACAGAAGGATTGCATAATTTACTATTGAATGGTCAAAGTGACAAAAGTAAAATGAACAAATAAATAAATAACAAAAAAATAAAAAAAAGGATTATGTAAAAAAAAAACGAGTAAATAATCAGCCAGAAACAGAATTAAATGCGAGGTTAATTTAGTTCAATGAACTTTTTGGTATTTTTTATTTTTCATTTAAAAAGAAAATAAACAGAAGAAAACTTTATCCCCATATTGATGTAATTTATTAATGGATTTTTCCCTGAAGTGATAAAAAAATTCAATCACGTTCCGATTTTGGCAAATCGAAAATGTTAAACATGCTTAAAAAATTCGCAAACGTAATGAAACGTTGTAAGCGGATTCCAATTCGACAAAATAAAGATTTAAATAATTTATCCGTCTTTTTCTAATCGCAAACATATCCGAATTAAAATTATTTTGTCGTCATCTGTATGTTGAGAATTATCACAACATTTTATTATTTATATGAATTAAATTTTTATTGAAGTTCTGTTAATGTTTCTGTTGTCTTGTTTATTGACGTATGCAAAAAAAAAATTGGTTTAATGGTTACGAAATATTAATTCTGTTTCCGGTTGTAGTTTGACTTGTATCCCCCCCCCCCCCCCATTCAATTAGAATTTTAATTTATTGATTTAATACAATAACACAAACGTATTTAATTAATATTCAACAAATCATCCATTCTTTTATTTCTTTTATTTCAATTTTTCAATCAATCAAAAATCCCAAAAAAAAAAATTCTATTTTTAACAGAAAAACAAAAATCTATTCTACAAACGGAACAAAAAAAAAACAAAAAAAACAGAAAGAAAGAAAAATTTATTAGAATCAGATCCATACGTTCTTATTTCTTTTCTTCTTCACACAAACATTCATCTTACGTGTACACACACACATCATTTAATTGATTTCATTCTCTATATTCTTCTTCTTCACTTAATACGCAACTTAATTTTAATAATAATAATAATCATAATAATAATTGTTGTTGTTTATCCTAATTCTTAATCTTAACTTAAAATTTGTAAACATTAATTTTTTTTATAAAAAAAAAAAAAAAACTTATAATTAACAAAAAAAAAAAATAATAATAAAGAGACAAAAAAAAAAAAATTAGTAAATATCGAGAGAGAGAAAAAAAAATACTTAAAATTTACGACAACAAAAAAAAAAAAATAATAAACCTGAGATCTAAATTTTCTTTTCTTTTTTTTTGTTTTCATATTCTTGTATTTGTTGCGTTTTGTTTTTTCCTTGTTTTCTTTAAACAAAACTTTAAAAAAAAAACAAAAAAAAACATTAAATTAAATTTAACAAATAGAAAAAAGAAACACAATGAAAGAAATTAAATTTATATTTTTTTCTTAAAAATTAAAAAATTAAAATTAAAAAATTAAAAAATTAAAAAAATGTCATGTCATTTCTAATGCTTTTCTTATTTTAATTAATATTTTTCTTTTCTTTTTGTTTTCGGTAAATTTTCATCTATATTTAATTACAATGTAAAAGAGAGAGAGAGAGAGAGAGAGAGAGTGAGAATTTTAATTTTTATATTTATCTTTTTTTTTTTTAATTTTTTCTTTTCCTAAAAGGGTTTTCCCCATTTTCTATTTTTCTTTTGTTTTGTTCAACATTCGTTTCTTTTGTTACTCTTTTTATTTATTATTTATTTATTTTATATAAATGTGTATGCTTGTGGGTTGCTTTTTGTGTGTGTGTGTGTGTGTGTGTTGTAATGATAAAACTGGTAACCATGGTAATTCTTAGAAAATAGAAAGAAAAACGGTGGAGGAGTTCATATTATTTTCTTTTTTCTTCTGATATGATAATTATATTTGTAAATTCTAAATTGTTTTTCATTTAATTAATGATTTTATTTAAAAGCTTTAATTCAAATTCTATCGTTTATTTCTTTAAATTGTTCTTAATAATAAATAAAAAAAAATTGGGAATTTTCAGTAAAAGTTTAGAATTTAAATTTAATCCCAATAATTTCTATCGTACTGTCTGAAGTTTCTCCATTTTTAATTGATCATATCATCATCACTGTGTTCTTTCTTGAAATTATTTACAAAAGACCATTTTTTTTTATTTATTTCGTCACTAAAAATTGTGTGACTTTGTGAATACCAACAACAACACTAAAAATTTAAAAGAATTTCTATAAAAAAAAAAGGAAAAACAAAGGAAGAGAATAAAGACAAAGGAAACAAAGAAGAAACCAGACAAAAATTTTTAAAATTAATTTTTTCTTTTCTTCTTTTCCTTTTTGTTTCCTTTTGTTCCAAATCTTATCTTTTGTATTAAATCACATAAAACATAAAAATCTTTGTCTCCTTTATTCTCTTCTGTCTTTTAATTCATCTTCTTTAATTTTTCATTTTTTTACTTTTGTATTTCTTGTTAAGACAAAGGCATTGTGTTTTATTTTTTAATTGTAAATGGAGCAATTCATTGACAAAATAAAAATTAATTTACGTAACAGAAAATCCTTGTTTTATGAACCAAATTTTGCCTCTTCTGATTTCTGAACATATAAAACAAATAAACAAACATAAGAGGTGATGAAGAATTAACTTTCGACAACAAATGCTTTGAACAAAAAAAATTTCCTTAAATTAACCTACAAACAAAAAAAAAAAAATACTAAACTGAACAGGAAACAGAAACAAAGAGAGAGAGAGAGAGAAAAAAAAACTTAAAATTAAAAATAATTAATTGATTACTTTTTGAATTAAATAGTTTTGAGGTGACGATTGGTTATTTGGTAAACATAATTTTTTTTATCCATTATTTTAATTAATTTATAAGATTTTCCTAATAGAAAATTTGTTATACTTTGTATATATTTATCATTATCATGATCATGTTCATCATTATGTTCTATTAAATGTATTGTTATTATTTGTATATGAACTTTATCAAATGGAACTGTTTGTAGGATCTAAAATGAAAGAAAACAAAAGAAAAAACGGATTAGAAGAAACTTACACACAAAAAAAAATATATATATACATAAAATAATTATAATCTTAGGGTGGAAGACCCTTATGCGAATGTCACAACAATTAAAATTGAGCACGATAATTAGTTAATCTTACTAATTTACGTGCTTTGTTCAAATTGTCACTTACAAGATACGACATCAGCGATACGGGTAGAATTCAATGCACAATAAAATATGTTAAAGGAAGAACAAAATAATTTAAATTCAATTTGAAAATTGTTGAGAAACTTTTAATATTTAAAGGCCGTAAATTATTTATATAATTTTACATTTATTATTTATTTGTTGTTTTTGATTTCACTTAAAAGGTGTTCAAATGTTTATAATTAATTTAATTAAAAATTCAAACAATAAAACAAAAGCATGAATGTGAATATATTTTGTTCTTTCTATTTATTGAACCGTAAACATTTTTTTTTTGTTTAAAAAAAAAAGTTTGAAGTTTCTTAAGTAACAATTTACCGTTTAAAAATAAATTGTTAATAATCACGTGATGGTTTTATAAAAAAATATATCAACTGAACTTCTATTTCATTAAATTTCAATGGACTTAAGTGAAACAACCTTTAAAAAGTGACCAACTTATATATGTGGAACATTGTGGTCAACATAAAGAGATTATGAGAATAATTTAGAAGGTAAGCCGTGCATTATTTAAATTATAGGTTTTTTTGTTAGAGAAGTTTTTTGAATATGGTAGTCGATCACCTTTGGAAGGTTAAATAATTAAATTATTGATTTTTAATTTAATTCAATTCAATTTAAACAGACTGAGTGCAACGTTCTTAACGTTCTCTCTTAAAAAAAGCAAAACTCATATTCTGTGACGTTTTTGTAGCAACAAAACCACTTTATACAAAAAAAAAAAAAAACAACTTGAAATCCCACATAATTCTGTAAATTAAATTATTACCTGTAATTCTTGTCCATGACAACCTAAACTAAGTAAATCAATATTTATTTTGTTAACAGCCAACATAATTGTATATAATGGAAAACATTTAACTCTTGAATAAAACCATTCACTTTCTTCATCTAAAATACTATTTATTTTAACATCACCATCTTCATCTCGGTGTAACGTTACCTATAAATAAAAAAAAAAAAAACACATATAAGAAAAATAATTAAAATAAGAAAAGAAAAGAAATAAATGTAAAAACCTCTTTTGGATATTCATTTGGTGATAAACACGCATGAATAACTTGTATTTTTGGTTTATTAACATTTTGTTTACGTATAACAAAATATTTTCTAGGATCTGGCTCAACAATATAACCACCCCAATTAAGTGTTTCAGCTAACCATGGTGCTGTCATTACAATATTATTACCACCAGTTAATGATTGTATAAAAATACCATTTGTTTTATCATTAAGTAATTTTGATATAAAATTTGCCATTTCTGGTGTTAATTCATGACGATTTGTAAAATTTGTATGTTCAATTTGATAACCAGATTGTATATATGGTACTGGATATTTTCTCATATGTATTTCACGTATATATGATATTAAATTTGGATTATCTTGTGATACACCATATAAATCGTAATCACGTGACATATTTAAACGAAATTGTTGATGACGAATTTCTGCAACAAAATAAAGAAAGAAGAATTAAAAAATAGAATTTAAAAAAAAAAAACAATGTTCCTAAATAATAAAATTATCAAATTAAGAATTCATTTTTATTAAACCAAAAGAGAAAGAAAAAAAAACAATTCTATTTTAATCTTGATAAAGTCAAATGGCAAACTTTTGTTTTGTAAAAGACAAAAAAATTAAAAAAGGCAAAAATGTTCTTTATAAGTCCCGTCGACTTAAATTAATTTTAATTAATATTTCGCTAACTGCGTGTTTGAATATTCTTCAGAAATAGACTATTGTTTAATTATTTTTAAAAATTCCAATTCAATTTGAAAAATCTAAACAAATATCCGTATTCATATTCCAAACATAAATCTACTCGAAAGAAACAAAAAACATTTATTCACGCTTTCATAAAAATAAAAACAAAAACAAAAAACTTTTTGTATTTTTGTATCATATAAAATTGACAAGCTGACAAAAGTTTTTGTTTTATGGAAAACGGCGAGAATTTTAATAATTGAAAAAATATTATTTCTTTCTCACTCAAGAAGTATAAAGTAATCTGTAGCTGATGATATTATGACTGGATAACATGATTCATAGTCAAACAGAAAATAGAAAAATTAAAAAAAAATAAAATTGATTTATATTCTTTTTATAAAATTAAGAAAACAAAAAAATCTCTCTCTCTCTCTCTCTCTCTCTATCATCATTCGTGAACGTCACACAAAATAAATAAATGTATTCCACAACTACTAAATTATTTACTTAATTATTTTAATTTCTTATTCACTTGTTTTTTGTCTAGAAAAGAAAACAAAACTTTTATTATTTCTTTTATTTTATTTTTGTTGAAAACCAAAAAAAAAAAAAAGAGTAATAAATTTATTCCAACAAAAAATAAAGAAGAAGAATCAGTAAGAAGACAATCCAAAAGAGAACATTATTATTAATGCAATGACTTTTTTTTTTTTGTATATTTTTGATTCTGTGATGAGATTATAATTAATCAACCTACACAAATAACCATATAATCCATTCTCTTAATTGTGATTGTTTATGATACACAATTAACTGATTTTACTTCTTTTTTTTTTTTTTTTTTTTATGAAAATAATTTTAAAACAACAGGAATTAATTTTAAATTAAATAATAAATAATAATCGATTGAATTCTAAGAAATATTTAGTGATGATGATTTATTTGAAATCATTTAAAATTTATTTTGGAAATAAATTGTTATTGTTTTCACCCTTCGAATCCCGATTTGATCTTACATTCACCAAAAGTACTCTTTCAGAATTTATGTCTACAAATATAATGGAAGCTAATCCGGTGTTGGAAATTAGAAAAAAAAGTGTAAACTTAAACAATGAAGCTTGAAGGTTTAATTTTATTCCGGTCGATTGAAATATTTCAAGCCTTCTTGTTTTATTATAATTTTTTAATAATTTCCTAACGATTGAATTTCCATTTATTATTTTTTTCTTATTGATTAAAATTATAAATTTACCTGTTGTATCCATGTAAATAATTAGAACACTAAGAACAGTTGCAAATGATATAAGACACAATGTAATTGGTAAAAGTTGTCTAAATTGTGATGGTGTTGTACTACGTATTCCTTTTAGTGGCTGTTTCATTGCATTATCTGATGATGATGATGATTGTACAATTCCAGTTACAGTTGACATATTTGATGATATTCCAGCCGTCATTTTTCTCTCAATTTACATTTATTACTAAAAAAGAAAACAAAAATAAGAAGAAAAAGTAAATTATTATTAAAAATATTAATAAACGAACCACCTGCATCTTCTTCAAACTTTACCTTTTTTTATAATAAAAAAAAAAAAAATAAACAAGAAGAATAAGAAAATGTAGGAAGGTAATATTAGTGGTTTTTTGTATGCAATATATATTTATTTTTATTATAAAAAAAAGTCGAGACAGATGTTTTCTCTTGTTGTTTGTTTAACAACAAAAGAAGGATGATGGGGATGAGATATCACGTTGCAAATAACAAAAAAAAAAACTTGAATTAAAAAACGCTTTTTTTTCTGTCTCTTTATCCACCTTAATCTTCTTTATTTTATTTTTTTTATATTTTTAAATGTACAAATAAAGGAAATAAAGCGTCATACTAATACTCATAATAATAATACTCACTTTACGTTACATGGAAGAATTAAACAAAAAAATTATAAAATTAAAATGAGAAAGACAGGAAATAGAAATATTTACGAATTTAATAATTAAGGCAAAGTAAATTCAAAATTAAACAGTACACAGTGCACACCACTGAAACATGAGGTAATAGTAGACAAACAAAATATTGGCTTTTTAGAAAATTCTTAGAAACATGAACAAAAAAAAAATATGACAGAATGCAAATAAAAAGATTCAAACACGAGATTTTTAAGATTTTTCTACAGAAATTTGTTTTATTTTAATTGTAAACAAATGTACATACCTTAGCTTAGGAAATAATTTATATTTCATATTTGTTATACAAAATATAAAATTTCATCATTTTTGCACATTTCAAATTAAGTTTTTTTTTAAACAAAAATTTTGGATCCACAAAAACACTCTTTGTTCCACTAAAAACTGTATATTTTTTTTCTTATGTTCACAAAATTGGTACCTCAACTCATTAGTTAATTAATAAATATTTTAAACAATATGTATTATGTGAGTGGAATATAAATTAATTATATATTTTAATATGTAAGGCACTTTTCTTTAATATTTTTAAAATCAATTAATTTCAATCACTCACAACACAAAAATACTGTAAACTTTTTATAAATTATACAAATTTCCGAACTTTAACGAATTTATACGAATAATTTATCGTGCTTATCGTTTTTAATTTGACTTCAGTGAGTTGTGCAAAAAATGCCACTGAACTCGGATGTTGACGGCGCGCGGCATTATTATTGTTTTTCAGTTCAATGTACAATTTTTTCAGTTCATTGTTCCAGTTTTTTGGTGTTATTGTTTTTGGTTGTCAAATTTTTATCCAAATCTTAAATGAATTAAAAAGGAATAAATCACTAATTAAAATTAATAAATTTATTTGTACATACATCAGTGAATATATCTTTATTTGTGAATAAAATATTTTTGCCTCAGCAAATCATTTAAATTATAGTCATCGAAAAGTGAGGTTAGTTTCTTTTACATTTTCTTTTCAATATATATTAATTAATTATTATATGTAAACTAATATAATCAGTAAGAATTTTATTGATTTATTTAATTATTGATAAAAATGAAAAGGATGAAACGATTTTTGCAAAATTTCCAAACATCAAGTGTGTTCAATTTTCAGGTTATTGAATGGCGCTTATAATTTAGATTGCATTGAATTTGGAAAAATTGTTATTCATTCTGTTTTATCAACCCTTATTTTGTGCAAGTTTTTTTTCGATATCATTCCATTTTTTATGAATTATTCTGTTTCTTAATTTTATATTCTTCTCCATATTTTCATTGTGTCGCTCCAAAGTATTTTTTTCTTCTTGATGGATCAGTTCTCTAAACTCAAGTTTCTTCTCCCATTTATTTGTTAACTTAAGAATGCAAAAAATTTAAACAAGAAAAACAAAAAACAAAAAAACAAAAAAAATTGTTTAATTTATTTACTTGCTTATCTTTCTCCATTTGTTTTTTCGTTTCTTCTATTTCAATATGACGTCTTCGATTTAACTCCTCAATTTTCCAACGTTTTTTTAAACCGATTACTCTCCTAAAAATTTAAATTATTCAAATCAGATAGAATTATTTAAATTTTTTTTACATTCACACAAACCGTCTTTCATGATCATCAGCCATTTGCTTTCTCTCCTTTAACATTGTTTCCTTTAGAGAAGCTTTTTCTTTTAGCGTTTTATTTTTCATTTTTTTAAAATTATCAATTCTAATCAATGTATCCAAAAATCTTTGTTGTGTCATCATAATCCTGTAAAAATATAGAATATAAATAATTAGATAAAAAGAAAATATGTTTTTCGTTAAGTCTTGTAAAAATATAAAGTCTACATACTTATAGTGTTTTGTTTTTTCTTCATTCATTCGTTTAATTTGATATTCTTTCATTATTAATTCTCTTTTTTCTTTATTTTTGCAAAATATGTAATTTTCTTTAGAAATTTTCTCAGCATGAAATAATCGTTGTTTATCTTTATTTGTATTTTCCTACAAAAAATAAAAATTTACTAAAAAAAGAAGTTCTGATTTGTATTTTTTATGATTATGAAGCAATCACAACAAAAAACAAGAGTAAATACTTTATTCTGACGTAGCTGAATTCTAAATAGAAATTTTCACATGATTCAAGTAAATTTGTTTCACTTGAAACAAGAAAAACTTTTTTAAAGAATTTTCCCAATTTGCTCGTTTTTTTTTTTTTTTTTTTAATTGTATTTTTTGATTATAATTTAAATGTGACGTCAGTCGTCAGATAATATTTAATGAAGCAATTATTTTTCTTTTATCAAAATTTTATCATTTTTTTTTTAATGTCAAATATAAATTAGAAAGCGAAGTAATTAAATATGTTTGTTGTTATTGTTGTTGTAATTAATTATTATAATTTTTACAAAAATAGGAAATTTTTTAAAGGATTAAAATAAATTTCATAAGTTGAAATAAAACTTTTGACACTTTTATTATCCGCATGTCAAATGATAACAATAATATTCAAATTTACACCAAGCTATTTAATTTAGTTAATCCACTTAAATGTCGTTAAAAATTCTTCATTTTTATTTTTTTATCATTATGAAATAAAATGATGACAAAAAAATAAAGAGAGTGAGAGAGTGAGATTGAGATTCTAAGTGGGTTTTATAATCATAAAAAAATCATAAAAATGGGTTAAGTTGTACTTGAGAGAACAACTTTTTTTTTTAGAATGCAATAACCCACTTAAAGCTTTCACACAAATAAAAGTGTTTTACCCTTATAATCCTTTCAATATTAACAGCATCCAAATGTAAATCACGTAAATATCTTCTATATTCATTGTATTCTTTAAGTGTACAAATTACATCATTTTTCTCTGTGACATCACCAATTGCTTTTAATTTCTATTTATAACAAACAAAAATAAATAGGATTAAAGAAAGAAAAACAACCAAAGAAAAAACAGATTACGTTTAAATTAGGTTTCCTTCTAAAGAAATCTTTAAGATGACGATCGTGTAATGGATTATATTCAATTTTAAAATTGTTACAATTTGGATCATTTAAAACAAAATTCATTTTATTTGATTTCCAAAGCTTTCCACACATATTGGATGAAAGAATAATATTTTGATTAATTTAGGAAAATTATTATAAATTATTATAAAATTTTACCTGATCACCAATTTTCTTACGACTAAATATTATTTGATTTGTTGTTGGACATTTTAACATTGGAAGTTTTGCGTTAAGTGATAATTTTTTCCAACCTGGTAAAGCATTATTTGGTACTCCAGATTCAGGACGTTTAACAGAATTAACTAAATCATCAACAGACGTACGACGTCTTAATGTCAACAAGTTGGCCATTGTTTAACTTGTTTGTTTATACTTTTTTTTCCCTTGTTTTTTTTTTTTGTTTTCCTTTTGTGTCTGTGCCTTTAGCGCTTCACTTCTTCTCTCGTACTCTTATGCTATTTTTTTTTTTTCCTTCCACTTTCTTTTGTTTTTCTTGTTAGTTTTCTTGTCTTTGTTTTTTTTTTTTTGCGCTATAATTCTTCTTTTTTTTTTTGGTAAAGACTAAAAATAAATATGAAGGAATGAGAATAAATATGTAACAGCAAAAGAATAAATAAATTTAAGCTTTAAAAATGATGAAAAAGGGAAACAAAGAACGCGCAAGCACACACAAAAATAAAATGAAACCAAATTTGTTTTCAAATCTGAAAAAAAATATACAAGAAAAAAAGAAGAAGAAAATAAAGAGAAAATTGAATTTTGGTTTGCTTTGATTTTTGATTTTCGATTTCCGTTGATTTTTTTTTTTTTTTTTGTTGTTTTTTTTTGTAGAAAAAAAATAAAAATCATTTGATTTAAATTAGAAATGTGTTCACACTTGATTACATTTTGCACTTTACTTCTTTCATTTTCTATTTTTCTTCTAGATCACATATCACTGAATTTCAATAAATAATAAAATATAAAATTAAATTATTTACAAGAAAAAAAAAAAAAAAAAACGATTTCTCATTGGTTTAGATTTACAACAATAAAAACACAAAAGAATATTATTTGATATTTTTTGGGCACATAAAGAAAACAGTGACATAAAAAAAAATACCTTATGAAATCAAAACATCAATTGAATTTCAATGAATTTAAAAAGTTTTAAAGAAAATGTACAAAGTAAGAATGTTTGTCATTTACAAATAAAAAAGAATAAGGGCAAAAAATAAAAGCAATTTAGGAACTTTATATAAATTCAATGATTTTATCCTTCTGATAAACAAAAAGAAAAAAAAAGAAGATTTTTTTGATAATGTCCGTCAACAACAAAAATGTTTATTATTTTATTATATTAACCGGAACCCCCTTTCTTTTAGTCACTCTCACCCTAAAAGTCAGTCAGTCGTATTTTTTTTTTTTTGTTTTTATTGTTGATGAGTTACAAATTAAAGGTATGCGCGTCTTTTATATTAGGTTGAAGGGTGTTATAAGAATACATTTTTTCTTTACATTGTTAAACGTTACGTAGGTATTTCTACCTTTGTTGTTGTTGTTACTGTTAGTCTTGTTGGTTGTTGTTGGTTGTGTTAGTGTTTATGGTATTTACGAGGAGGTAAATATAAGTACAATTTGATGTAAAAAAATAAATAAATAGGAAACATTATTTGGGTAGTCTCACGTGAATAACCAGAATTTTTCGTTTTATGTTTGAATGTGGAAAAGAAAAGCTTTATACTTTTTATGTGCGGGGGTTGAATTTTTTTTTTGTTTTGTTGTTCCTTTTTTATTATAATTTTCTTGTTCCTATTTTGTTTGGTTCCGCTTTTACTTTTTTTAATAAATCAAAAGGAAAAACCGAAAAAAAAAAGAAATCTTTTAAAAAGGACAAAATATATTCATTTTTAAAGAAAAAACCATTATTTTATTTTCCTCTGAAAACCCTTGGTACCCCGTCTATTATGAATAAAGAACTCTTCCACTTCACCTAATATCTGAGAACGATCTAAAAGAATTTCTCAATGTCCACTTGACACACATACCCTAAAATATATATCCTTATTTTATTTCAATATAAATGCACACACACAAACACAAACACAAACGAACAATTCACCCTCCTCTCACAGACACACTAACAGAAATACAAAGTTCGACTCATCAACCTATTTCATGTTTTTTTTTTTTTTGTTTTTGCCTCTATTTAATCACACTGTATATCAACCTATATTTATTTGTTCGTTCGGTTCGTTTCACCTAAGTGAAACAATAAAAAAGAATAACAACAACGGACAACTAACACTAAGATAGAAAATAAAAAAACAAAAACGACGTCAGAGTCATAATCCCGCACTTTTTCCCTATACTTTTCATAATCGACCTTGACCTATTTTTTGAAGTGGGGAAAATTGGTTTGGGTCAATTTTCGTCGCTTTACTTTTAATAATTGATTTTTTTTTTTTTTAAGGATTTTTAAAAGAAAAAACAAAATTTGTTTTTGTTCCCCGTTCAACTTTTTTTGTTGGAAAAAATAAAAGCAAATTTTTAAAATTGAAACAATAAATAAACAGAAAAAAGGCGTTTAGAAAAAAACGGAGGGGGCGGGGGGTTGGGTCAACCTTTTATCACTTTGATTTTATAGTAAACTTTTTCATTGTCCTTATTTGGATTATCCTTATCTAGAGTTTAAAGTATCGAGGTCACTGTGAAATTTTCGATTGTAACCATTTTGAAGAGAAATCCAAAGGTAGTCTTTGGATTTCTCTTCAGAATTACAACAAGGAATTTTGAATTTAAATTGTGGAAATTAAATAGTCAAAAGCTGTAAACTTCGTTTAAATATTGGAAACATATTTCCTATTTTAAATTTTTTTGTTCTTTATCTCTGCAGTTCAATCACGATGGTCATTCATATTTCAGAGTTTCCTTTTTTTTTTTATTTGTTTCCCATATATAAAAATCACGTTTCTGTTTATCATTACTTTTAACAGAAAGCACACTCACTCATACACAGACATAAAATTTTTTATGTACCATAACAAAACTCATGTTTATTTATTCAATTTGTATCGGTATACGGTTTTAATTAATTACAATTAGATTGTTTTAATAAAAATGAATTTATTTAACATTTTCCATGTAGTTTTGTTTTTCAAGAATTTCTTATAAATAAATTTTCTTTTACTCCCTTTTTCTCTTTCTTTCTCTCTCTCTTTCTCTTTCTCTTTCTTTCACTCTTTGACTCTTTCTGTATAGTGTTTTGTGTCTCGAATAATTTTTTTTTTTTATTGTATACTGACACTTGGGAAAGGGATGGAGTGGTGTTGTTTTTTTTTCTGGTAGTGTTGTTGTTGCTTTTGTTGTTGGTAGTATATAAAAATATATATATATAAAAAAAAAAAGGTAAAATCAAATCCTATTTTTATTTACCTTTTCGTATAAATAAAATCTAATTTTGTATTTATTTTTTCTTTCTCTTTTCCTTTTTCTTCTTCTTCTGTCTGATTCGATTAAATCTGTGGTAAAACTTTAATAAGAGGGACAAGAAGTATAGGAAGTGTGTGGATTCGAAGTTAAATGATTGCTTGGGAGGAATGGGGGGTGAGTGTTGGAGAGAAGGTGGAAGTGGTAAAAAGTTCTATATTTATAAAATCTGTTTAGTTTTTTTTTTTTTTCGTTTTATTTCTCTTATTTTTTTGTTTTTTTATATTTTTATTTTTAGACATTTTGTAGTGTTGAATTTATTTTTAACAATCCTTTTTTTTGTTAATGTGATAAAAATATTTGTTCCTTTTTTTTGTCTTCTTTTTTTTTTTTCAAAAAGAAAATTTAATTTATTTCCATTTTATTTAATTGGAAGAAGTTTTTTTTGTTGTTTTATTTTTATTTATAGAGAAAATCATGTTAAAAATAAAATTTTCTCCCCAACCCCCAACCCCCGTTACCACTAACAAACGAAAGGAGAAAAATCCCCTGAACGACAAAATAAATGAACGGGTGTTTTATATTAAATTAATTAAGTTGTGGTTAGTTTAACATTTTAACAGTCAGAATAACCTTTTGAATTATTCTTAATTGTGGCTTATTTATTTTTACATTTTTCCCTTTTGTTTCATTTTTCTTCTCGTCTTTTTTTTTTTTTTTTTTTTTGTTCGTTATTTTCAACAAATGTGAAATAAAAATAAAAGAAAAAACAACAACAAAAAAAAAAAGGTCGTATAACAGAAAATTAAACGATGGAGACAAAAAAAAAATGCCAACGAAAATCTACTAAAATTAAATTTTTATTAACGGAAAAGGAGAAAATATTTTTTTATTTTTTTTTTTTTGGTTTTAATGTTGGCATGTGGTGGTTGTGGATAAAGGAGAGAAATCTCATTTTTATTTAATTATGGTTAAAGATAAAAAAAAAATAAGGACTTTAATCTACTACAAAACATCATTCATATCCTCATTTGATAATGAGAAGACCAACAAATTTATTTATTTATAAAATAAAATCTTTTGAATTAATGATTTAGAACAATTAGAACATTCTATTTAAATCTTATTTAAATAAAATTATACAAATGAAATATTCATTTAATATTTGTTTTAATAAAATCAACGTTTCTATCAGAGTGTTTTATTTGGACAAATAAACAAATAAATTTTGTTTAGATATTTACGTTTTCCACACAATGGACAACAAACAACAATCAAAAGTTTTATAAGAACCATCTGTCTGGTCTGAAATGTTGACTTGAGGTCAGTGTTGTTGTTGTTGTTGTTGTTGTTGTTGTTGTTGTTGTTGTTGTTGTTGTTGTTGTTGTTGTTGTTGTTGTTGTTGTTGTTGTTGTTGTTGTTGTTGTTGTTGTTGTTGTTGTTGTTGTTGTTGTTGTTGTTGTTGTTGTTGTTGTTGTTGTTGTTGTTGTTGTTGTTGTTGTTGTTGTTGTTGTTGTTGTTGTTGTTGTTGTTGTTGTTGTTGTTGTTGTTGTTGTTGTTGTTGTTGTTGTTGTTGTTGTTGTTGTTGTTGTTGTTGTTGTTGTTGTTGTTGTTGTTGTTGTTGTTGTTGTTGTTGTTGTTGTTGTTGTTGTTGTTGTTGTTGTTGTTGTTGTTGTTGTTGTTGTTTTCAACAAATCAATTGTCCAAAGTTGAATAGAAAAAATAAAAATAAAAGGGAAAAACAGAAGTAAAAAAAAAAAAATCGATTTAAAAAAAATATGTGACAATGGGGAAAAGGAGGGAAAAAATAAAGAGTGGGAAGAAGAAAAAAAAAAAACCAAAAATGGAATTCACACGCATATTATATTTTATCACGATGTCCATATTTAATGTATCAAGAAACATCACCACCCACTTATATCACATCCCCATCTATACCTTTCATTTTACCTATATATACAGTAGACACACACACACACATATATATATACAACTCATACTCAAACCATTGACTCAATCTATCATCATTTTGATGTTGTTTTTGACTGTTGTTGTTGTTGTTGTTGTTGTTGTTATTATTATTATTATTATTGAAAAATATTTTTCGATCTAAAAAGTTTGTCATGTGAAAATAAGATGAGAGACAGAATAACAACAACAATAATAGCAACAAAAAAAAAAAAACACAAAACAAAAACAGAAAAAAGGACATAAATGTCAATCGAAATAAAAAGGATTTTTTGTTGCGTTTTTTTGTTTTTGTTTTTTTTTTTTTTTGATATTCTTTAAGAATTTTCTTCTTCAATTTTTTTTCTTCTTCTTCTTCTTCTTCTTGTTCAGTTTTTCTGTATGAGGATTTATATGTAGAGACGCCTGTTGTATATAAATATTCAAAGATAAAACCTGGGGATTTCTCTCTTCTACTTTTTTTTTTTGAAAAAGTAACGGGGTGGGTGAGATGAAGAGAAAAAGAAATTCGTCCAAAATGTCTTAAATAATTTTTTTTTTATGACAAACTTTAGATAATAAATCACATGGAAAAAAAAACACACACACAAAACAAAACAAAAAAAAAATAGACGAAGAAGAAGAAGAAAATTTTAGGAAAGGAGGTGAAAGGGGGGAGGCATAAGAAGAAAAAAAAAATATACAATTCCGCAAGACATAAATTTTCCTTGACTGACTGTTTCTTCCTTTTTTTTCTCATTCTACTATTCTTGTCCCTCTTCAATATTTTCTTTTTCCCACATCGTTTTTTTTCCTCTCTCTCTCTCTCCCTCTCTCTCTCTATCTTTCTCTTCTCTCTTTCAGCTATAAAAAAAAAAGAACTCACATCGTTTTTATATATTTTTTTTATTATTATTTATAAACTTTATTTCTGATTTTCTCTTTATTTTCATTTTTTCTTTTTTTTTTTTCCAGTTGCCCATTTTTCTTCTTCTTCTTCTTCTTCTTCTTATTTCTTACAATCATAAAAAATAATAATAATATTTTTAAGATTAATCATAAGAAAATATGTCTAATGAATTTAAATAAAGTGCCACATTTTGAAGTGGTTTCAGTAAATTAATCTGTCAACTTTTTATGTTTCTTCCTCTCCTCTCTCTCTCTCAATCTCTCTTTCTCTCACACTCTCTCTTTCTCTCTTTCACACTCTCTCACACTTCTATAAATAAATTTCTATAAATTTTTTTTTTCTTTCATTTTCGAACAGAAATATATAAAAAAAAAAATAAAGGAAAGCAACTGTAAGGTCCTCCTCAACATTATTATGTATTTATTTTTTTCTTCCATGCCGACATAAAAATATGATTTGAATTTTTTTATTTTCAAATTGAATAATTTGTTCAGCTTTTCTTATAAACTTTCATATATACGAAGGTTTTCATTTTTTCTTTCTATTTTTTGTGGTAACAAAGAAAGAATATGAGAATGAGAAGTTGGCTTCTATAATTTAAATACATTATACCTTCAATTTTCCTATGAATTGAATTTATTTATTAGATTAAAAATATTTTTTTGACAAGACAGTAAGAGGGTGAAAGCAAACCAGATGGAGACTGTGGTATAATCCTATTTTAATGTCACTTTATCTCATGCATAATCAATTTCATCTTTTCTTCTTTTTTCTCTCTCTCTCAATTTTTATATTTTTTTTTTTTGACGAACGTAAAAATTCCAAACTTCTTCCCTTCAATTTCTCAATAAAAATAAAAAAAAAATTCCTCTATACAAAACTTTTGACGTCATTGTTTAAAGGTTCCTTTTTTTTTATCCTCCTTATTTTCTAATAAAACAAATTTTAATATCTAATCTTTTATTGTCTCTCTCTCTCTCTCTCTCTTTTATTCTCTTTTTTCTTTCTTAAATTTTTTTGTTCTTATCAAAAAATATGAAATAAAAAATTCACAAAAAAATGTGAACGTCGTCTTTAATAAAAAAATAAAAAAAAATCTCTACCAAAAAGTAAATAAAACCATTCAAATGTTACCCTTTTATGATTTCTCTTCTCTTCCCTTTTTTATTCTGTTTATTTTGTTTTTTTCTTCCTCTTTCATTTTTTTATTTAAAGTTCATGTTAAACATCCTAAAAGTCTCGACAATGTGAAAAAAAAAAAATCAAATCTTACAAATCTTACAAAAATTGAGTTGTTTTTATATTTTGTTGTTGTAGTAATAATGATGTTTCATCCATTTAATTATAATTATTTTAAATAAATATTTATGTTTAATAACATTGACTATCTCTTCATCCATTTCGTTCACTATAATTTTGTCTTCTTCTTTGATAACTTTATTCTTCTCACAAATACACAAACGCACACACACACACACTGGGATTCTAGAAACCTCAACTTTTTTCTCATTAAACTTATCCATCCTCTTTTGCCAACCACCCCCACCCCAAAAACCCCTTTTCATCTTGTGGTATCGTAAACATCACATCCTTTTTCTCCTTCACTTCTTAACCCTGACGGCGACAAATTTTAATGAAAATTTATAGATTTATATTTGTATAATTTTGTAAATGTTTTAAGTTTTCTGTTGTATTTTCACATTTTCTTTAGCCTGTTTATATTTTCCATATAAAATATAGTATTTCAAGAAATTCATCTCTCATACCCCATCCATACCCCTCATGATTCTTAACACAAACTAACTAACTAACTAAATTTAGAGAAATTGTATAAATTTAGATATGGGGGAGGGGGTGGTGAAAGGATGAGAAAGATACTGACCTAATTTCTTCTAACAAATACAAAAATTTTCAAATAAAATAAAAAAAAAACAGAAAGCTTTAAACATAAAGATATAATTCTTAACATTTATTACGCTGGGCTTTTCTCTTTTTATTTGATGTTTTTTTATTTGACAACAACAAAAAAAAAAATTGTATGCAGATGACGAAACATATAAATTTTATTGTTGTTATTCCTTCTTTTATCTGTTGCTGTTGGTTAATAAGATAAATATACGTAGTACAATTAAGTACGTACAATAATAATAATAAAAAAAAAATTTAACTAAATAAAATCACAACAACAACAACAAAAAAAACAAACTATATTAACATCTACTTATTTTTTATAAGAAAGTAGATACATTATGTAAAGTATCATTTTTCTAATCTTCTTATATTTTATATTCAAATGTTGTTTTTTTTTTTCATTTCCCATTTTTCCTTTAACATTTTCTACTTTTCTTTTTCTCTTTCTATATATATTTTTTTTTCTGTATTTTTATTTTCTTAAATGATAAATTGTTTTGTGTACATGTTTGTGTGTGCATGTGTGTGTGTGTGTAACAAGAATGTAAAAATTTAGAATGTTTGTATCTCTAGATGTGCGCGATGTATTTTTTTTTTTTGGTTTTATTCTATTGAAGTCGTCATCGTCTAGCATTAAACACCAGAAAACCCCATTTTTTCCCCTTTGTTCCTTTTTTTTTTTATTTTTATTTTCTCTCTTTATTATTATTATTTTCTTTTGTTTCTTTTTATTTCGTCAATTTTTCTTGATCTTTTGTTTTTCAGAAAAAAAAAAAAAATATTAAAAAGAAATACACACCCGCCCCTCTTCACTTGTGTTTTCTTTTTAGAAAACAAATTTTTAAACACTTTTTTATGCTGTGTTTTTGCTTACTTTCAATTGTGGATTTGGGGGGTGGGGTATGGGATTCTCTCTCTCTCTTTCTCTCTCTCTTCGTTATGGACTTCTTTTTTTTTTTTATTTCGATTAATATTCATTCGTTTGACTGGATATACACAACAATACTTATTTAAGTATGAGTATTTTTGTATTGTCTTAATACATATGAATGTGTTTGTTTGAGTGTTAGTGTGTGACTATGTATTGTTGTTTGTTTTAATAGAAGTGTACAACAACAAAGCAAAAAAAAAAAAAAAACAATACCAACAACAACAACAATAACAAATTTTAATTTTTTTTTTTTTCCTATTTTTCCTTTTTCTTTCTTTTATTTTATTATATCATTTTCCGAGAGGCGATGGAGAAATTTTCTTGGAACTCCGCCTATTAATCGATAACAAAAACCTTTTGATTACGTCACGGAAATCATTTTATTTTAAAGGATATTTTAGTTACTGTTCGAATATAATTTTTTTGTTTTTCTTTTGTTATTTTTTTAAAAAAAAAAAAATTGTGTTGGTCGAATGAAAATTTGATTTTTTTTTAATTCATAAAATTAACAGAATGTTTGTTTAATTTTGTCTGATTTTTAGTAAGCTTCCTCCGTAAATTTATGTTTCTAATTCTTTCCTTTTCTTCTAGAAAGTCCTTTTGTTTTTTATTATATTTATTTATTTTGATTGATTGAATTCATAAGTGAGGATTTTTTATCAATTAAACGTTAAAATATTGTTTATTGTAACTTAAAGTTATTTTCACTTAAAACAAATTGTGATGTATGACGACAATTTTAACTGCAAAAAAAAAAAAGCGTTACAATTATGAAAGGTGCTTTTAACCACATTCTTATATTTACCATTTTTCTTCTTCTTCTTCTATATTTTTCGTTCCATCAACATTTCGATTATATTATTTTCACCATATTTTCCCAGGTTTCGTATCCATGACTCGTGATTTAAAAACCGAACCGAATACGAGAGAAACTAAAGAACAAAAAAAAAAAAAAAAAGAAACACAAATTTTCATTTAAAATTCAATACTTCAGTCAGTAGCAGGTTGGAGCTTCATTAAAAAGCTCGTCTTTAGTAAAGAAAAAATTTTTTAGTGCGCGTTACAAAAAAAAAAAAAAAAAAGGAATTAGAAGGAAAAATAAAGAATAAAAGAAAAAAGTTTTGAATGAAGGAGAAAAGAAAATTATTGTGGTTTTTATTTATGAATTTTGATTGAATTCAAATAAATAAATCTAAAAGGAAAATAGGAAAATAAACAATAAAGAAAATTTAAAAGTTTGTTTTAAGGAAAAAAAAAAAAAGAAAAATTAATTTTAATGAAAAAAGAAAATTCTGTGAGATAAGAAAAAAAAAATCAAATTTTCTTTTTTGGTTTAATTTTTTTGTTTTGGGAAAATTTGGAAAATTTGAAAGGAATTTTTTTTTTTGTTTAGTGAATTTATTCTTTTTTTTTCCTTCTATTTTATTTATGTCCTGTGTGTGTATTTGTTAATTCCATTTTTGTCGTTATAATAAAAGTGACATAAATCACTTCGTCCTTTTATTTTTGACTTTATTTTATTCTTTTTTTTTTTTTTTCTTTTTTTGTTCGATTCAGTTTTTTTTTGTTTTCCTTTTGATTGCTTTTTATTTTTTCAAAAGTCATAAAATAAAAATGTCAAGTGATTTTTTGTGTAACAAGAAAAATATGTTAACAAAAATTCCATAAAAAAAAAAGGAGAAGAAAATCAGAAAATAGGAAATAATTTTGTAAAGAAAATTTTATTTTTTTTTTTTGTAAACCAAAATAAAATAAAGTGAATGAAAGAAAGAGATAGAGAGAATTGTAAAGAAAGAAAAAAAAAGTTAATAAAAAATAAAGAAATTGTAGTGATATGACGTTGATATTAGATAAGAATTTTATAATTGACTATCATGCTCACAGAGCACTCAATAACAGAAATTCATCAACAACAACAGCAGAATCAAGAGGAACAACAACAACAAGAGACACAAGAAAAATTATTAAATCAATTGTGTTCATTCCAAGATAATTTAACTGTATCTGAATATCGTAAAGATCGTCGTATAAATGGTTTACAATTACCATTACATCCATTACAATTAATTGGTTGGATTGCATTAATTTGTTTTGGTTTAGCAACATTTATTGTATTAATACCATCATTAGATCAAAGAATACAACAACCATTATTTGGTTTATTATCTGGTTTATATGTTGTACATGGTGTATCACATTTAGCAGCATTATTAATTGATCCAGCTGACAAAGAATTACGTTTAATAAAAAAGAAATTTATAATACCAGAATTTGATCGTACAAAACATTATCATGTTATTGAAAATGGACGTTGCCATTTATGTAATATAAAAACAACAAGTAATCGTACTAAACATTGTAGTGTTTGTAATAAATGTGTTGGTAAATTTGATCATCATTGCAAATGGTTAAATCACTGTATTGGAGGAAGAAACTATGTTGCCTTCCTGATGTGTGTTGTCAGTGCTGTTGTTGCAGCATTGGTCATATTGGCCGCTGCTATAACAGAAATTTTATTATATCATATTGATCCACAATGGCTTAATTTATGGGATATTACAAATGTAAATAATACAATACAACAACAACAACATCAACATCATCAACAACATATACATAGTACAACAGCAACTACAACTACAACAACAACAACAACATTAATAAATGGTTCTACAGGTGACTTATTTAATCAAACATTTATTGAACAAAATAATATTATAAATAGTAATAATAATAATAATATAACAGAAACAACATCAACGAATGGTATCGGTATTAATAATACAATATTTTTAATATTTATTGGTGTACTTGGTATATTAGCAGCTGTTACAGCTGGACTTTTATTACATTTATGTTTTTTTCATATATACATTTCATTTCTTGGTTTAACAACATATGAATATATAAGAAATCATAGACAAAATGTTATGACAACAGCACCAACGACAACAACTACAACAACAGGTACAACATTATCATCATCAAATTCTGGTACAACAATAATAATAAATGATATAAATGGTCCGTCCACATCAATAATAACAACAGGAATAACAACAACAGCAACAACAACAACATCATCATCATCATCAAATGATGAAAATAATTTACAAACAAAAATTTATTTTTGTTCAAAATTAAATAAAAATCAAATGACAGATGATAATGATGATAATGATATTATAAAAAAATCATCTTACCGTCCACAATCACTTCATTGTTGTGACACATCAAGGGAATATCATCAAACATCACATAAATCATTTTATATGTGTTCATTACTTGAAGATAATACAAAATTAAGTGAACAAAAATGTGAATCAAGAACATTTCATTGTTGTTCTGAATTTCGTAAAACAACAAGATCACCAAATGGTGAAATAGAAACTGCTGAATCTTTTGTACATTATACAGAACAATGTACATTTTGTAGTTTTCGTATAAAAGCACCATTAAAAGGTGAACAAAATCAACATCAAGATAAACGTTGTTGTTTAAAATCAATGACAAAACATCATCGTTGGCGTAGAAAATGGAATTGTTGTTCAAATGTACCAGATAGTCCTGATGTTCCTATTGAACAATTAAGAACTGTATCATCAACAATACCAACACAAACAACAGCAACAACAACAACAATTATTGATGATCATGATGATACATTACAAGAGACACAAATCCAAAATGGTGCCAATCATATAACAAATCATAATAATAGTGATGATAGACAATTATTAAATGATAATAATAATCACGTGACAAATTTACCAACTGAATATCAAAATAATAGTATAAATGAATCACCATTACATCAGCCAATACGTATTGAAATGAATGGTAATGAAGCGGTTTCATTTAATAGAAGATTTAAACGTTTTCGTAGACGTATTATAATACCCTATACACCAGTTAGATTTCGTTTAATGGTACGTATGATACGAATGTATGGTAAACCAATGTGTCCAGAAATTCATGAAATTTATCGTAATAATCAAGTTCGTCCATTAGCTGTTAATGAACGAACAAATTCATCAATACAAATGCAAACAATACTTCCAACATCTGTAATACGTGGTGAATCACGTACAGGTATAACAACATCACCTGCTTTACCACCACCATCAAGAAGAAGAATCCGTAATCAAAATCATGATTTACAAGAATTAGCTGATACACTTGGTTTTGTACAGCATCAACAACAACAGCAACAACAGACATCATTAAGAATTCCTGCTAAGTCATCATATCGACGTTCAAGACGAAAAAATGTATTGCGCAGTCGAAGCTCAACATTGTCACCAATTCATGAGTCTGGTTTATCAAATCCAACATCTCCACAACCATGTAGACATTCAACATGTTCGGGTGCAATGCCAACAATAAGCTCTGGAAATGTTTGTGGATCCATTGGTGAACATTCACCATAATTGCAGATTGTCTTTGATTCTTCTGCTTTTAACTTTCTATTTTTTGTTGGATTATTGGGCAGAAAATGGTTAAAAAATTTGCAAGATAAGAAAAATAAAAGAAGTTTCGTTTTTATTTTCAAAATTTTGTTTTATTTACATTTTTTTTTTTTACGTTTTTCTTTTCAATTGTTTCATTTTCTATTTTCTGTAAATTAAAGTAAAAATAAAACAAAACCAAAAAAAAAAAAGTTATATAATGAAATTATGTGTGATATAATCATTAAAATAAATTAACTAAAATTAATTAAAGAAAAAAAAAATGAATTAATTAATTAATTAAAGAAAAAAGAATCAATGTGAATTATTTTATATATTAATTTCCGTCCTTAAATAATGTAAAAAAAAAAAATGAAATAAAAATGAGAAAAAAAAAAAATTAATAAAAAGAAAAAAGAAAAAAAAAAAAAAAAAGAAGTAAAATGAAATTAAAACAAATTTAAAGAAAAAAAAAAAATGCAATGTGCTTTATAGATAGCGAAACATAAATTAAAATAAAAAATGATGTTGGCCAAAAATAATAAATTGTAATAAAGGAAAAAAAAAAAAAATATAAATAAAAAAAATGTTTTTTAAGAAAAAAAATTAAAAATTAAAAATTTAAAAATAAAAATCAAAACGAACGCCGTTGTTTTTATCCAAAAACAAAAAAAAATTTCAATGCTGTCGTGTTCCTCGTCATCCACTCGATATGAACAGAATTTCTTGTTTTCCTTCTTTTTCTTTTTCTTTTTGTTTTTTTTTTTTTTTTGTTTTTTGACTAATGGAAAAATGTCGATTTTATTCTGACATCAGAATAAATTATCACGTAATAAAATTTTTACTTGTCAATGCCAAGGTCACAGGATTTTCATTTTCTTTTTTATCTTTTTAATATTTTGTCCCTTTTTTTTTTCTTTTTCTTCCAAAGAAACATTTTTCAAAAACGAAAAGTATACAAATTAAATATTGTTCCTTAAAAAAAAAACAAAAAAACGGAAGTTAACTAAAACACAATCACCCCACTCTTTGTCTCTTTCTCTCTCATTCTCTACCACCGTCACAATAATTATAAAAGAGAAAAACAAAAAAAAAAAAATTTACTAAAAATAAAAACGAACAAAAGTGAGAGAAGAGAAGTTTTTTGTTTTTTGTTTCTTTTTTTCTTACTAAAAACTGCTCTTGTTGTTAATCGTGTTGTTGTTGTTGTTGTTGTTCTTGTTGTTGTTTAAAAATAAATAAATTAAAAAAAAAAAAAAAAATTGGAAAATGTTAAGAGAAAAAAAAATTTTGAATGTCCAAAAATATAAAATTTAATTTATTTCTAGAAAATAAATTTTACGCCGCAAAAAAGGAGTAAAAGAAAAACAACAACAAAAAGAAAAACAGAAAAAAAAAACAAAAGAAAACTTTTTTTTTTTTGTAAAAACCAAAATTAACTTTTTTTTTTTAAAATGGGGAAAAATGTAAAAATAAAAAATAAAAGGCAACAAAGAAAAGAAACAACAACAAAGGAGTGGGTGGAAATAAGAAACGGTTTTTTTTTTTTGTTTTTATTGTTCCAAAAGTTCTCCTTTTATTTTTTGTCAAGAAGAGAAAAAAAAACTAAAATATACATTTTTGTTTTTGTAAAAGGTGACGAGGGGAGATGTGGGTGGTGGTGGTGGTGGTGGTTTGTGTTACCGCGAAATTAAAACACATAAAACAATAACAACAACAAAAATAAATAAAAATTTAAATAAATAAATAAAAATCGAAGGGGGCAGCCTTGGATGAACAAAATTTCTTCTTTTTTGTTTTTATTTTTGAATTTAAAACAAAAAAAAAAAAAAAGTTATGCTCACTCACAAAGGTACGTTTACACGAACAAAAGCAAAAAAGAGAAAAATAACTCAAAGGTACGTTTACACGAAGCAAAAGTAAACAAAATTCAATATTCAATTTTTTTTTTTCTTTACAACTTTACAAAGTTGGATTCACGTGCTTTTAAACATAAACAATAAAAACATGTTAAACATTTGTACTGTTTTTTTTTTTTTTTTTTTTATTTAAATTCATTTAAACAAATCGGTAATATAATATTTTTGACAAGTTACATAAAATCAATAATTCAATAATTATCTAGAAAACGTAACACAACAATGATTGTAACTTTTACCTTATGTGTTATGGAGGTGTTAAATATTACTTTTATTAAACACATGAATTCCACTTAATATGTGACACATTTTATTTAGTTATTCGAAAAATATAACTGTTTCATTTTTGTCTAAAAGAGAACAACAACAACAACAACAATAACAAATACATATTTTGATCGATTACCTCAAATTTTTTATATATAAATTTTTTTGTTTTGTTTTTACTTTTGTTAAACAAAAGGAAAATGAATGAAAATGAGTGAAATTGTTTAATAATCCGATTGATAAATGTGTCACCATTAATAAAATATTTAATACAAATTATTATGTAATATTTTGCTAATGTAAAAACGTACACTTAAAAATTTAATCGAAACACATTAGTTAATTATGTTTAGTTTTCTTCTGTTATTTTTGGTTGTTGTTGTTGTTGCTTATGTTATTGTTGTTGTTGTTGTTGTTGTACTATGCCTGAAGGCGTTTTTGAAGAGATAATTCCATTTCTTTTTTTATGTGTATACAAAATGACCAGTGGGATGTGTACAAAATGACCAGTGGGATTTATTTTTTATAAAGTTTGAAATTTTAATAACGAAAGAGAGAGAAAATGAAGAAAAAGTAAAGAAAAACAACCAAACCTGTAGAATCATTTGTTATCATTTATAATGTTTCTCCTTTCGTCCGTTGTTGTTTCTGTTTTTTAAAGGAAATAAAAAATAAAACGCTTAACTTTGAAAAGTTACAATTTTTGGCCTTCTTTTTTTTGTTTTTTTTTTTTTGTAAAGTTTAGTTTTTAAAGTGAGCTAATTATTTTCAATTATTAAAACTTTTCCTTTATTTTCTTTTTATTTTGATGAAAAGAAAAACAAAAAAAAAAAATTTGCTGATATCTTTTTTTGATTAAATTTTTTTTTTTTTGTTTTTGTTTTTTGTGAAAGACAAGAAAAAAAAAACGACATTAAAGTGAAAAAAACATAAAAAAGGAGATAAATAAAAAAAAAATTTGAAAATTCTCCTCCATAATTTTTGTAAGAATAAAATAAAAAATTGTAAGAATAAAAATTAAAGAAAAATATAAAAAAGTTGTCTGTGTAAAAGTTCCAAATAAAACGTAAAAAAAAAAAAATGTCTTTATAAAAAGTAAAAAAAAAAAAAAAATAAATAAAAATTAACGTAAAAAGTAAAATGTAATAAATGGATGGCATATTATGATAATTGTATTATTGTTCGATCACATCATCAGATCACATTTAATTCATTATATAAGAAGAAAAAAAAAGAAACGATGCCTAAAATTACATTCTGATTGAAATTGAACGTTACAGAATTGTTTTATAGTTTTGTGTGCGGTGACTGTAATTGTGTTGTGGCATTTAGAATTTATAATCGCAAAACTCAACCAATTATTGTTGTTCCTGCATTATATAGAAATTCTATACTATTTGGTAGAGTTTTAGAATTGTAATTCTAAAAATTGATTTTGATGGTGTGATCGTACGTTTATGAATCAATATTAATTATACAGTAAAACCTTGTAATAGACGTAACAATTAATTTTTTACCAAGTAACTTTGGACCGAATACAGAATACAAAATTTTACCAAAAGTTTATTTTGTTTTTTTTTTTTGTTTTTTTTTTTGTCGCAGGATGATCCGATTAGATAATGTTAAATTAAATAGGTTTTACTGTATTATATACAAACATACATATTTATATAATATTTAAAATAAATCAATTTTTTCTTTTATTTTTATTCATTTTTTTTTCTTTTTTGTTAACTTTCAAAAGAAAGAATGAAAAAAAATAAAAACCAATTAAAGATTAAAAATTAAATTAAATAAAACGAGTGCCATTTTTAAATGTATAAAAAAAAAAAAAAAAAAACAAAAAACAAACAAAAACAATTGAAAATTATAAAAGAAAAAAAAAAACAAAAAACAAACAAAAATAATTTGAATTATATTTATTCAAGAAAAACAAAAAAACAAAAAAAAATCTTTTCACTAATATTTTTTTATTGTGTGTCTCCCAACATATTCCTTTTTATCTTCCCTTTATAAAATTTTCCAAATTCTTTTCACTCTCTCTGTACTGTACATGTATATATTCCCAACTTGAAACCCCCGCGGAGGTTAACCTGCGTGAATGAAAATGCTGCCTTTTGTGTTTATTATTCAGTTTTTTTTCTTTTTTCTTTTGCATTCGTTCTTCTTTCCACCCCCTGCCCCGTGTACCACTGTTCATCTATCTGTCAAAAGTTTGAAGCTAAACAATTCAAGAAAAATGAAAAAAAATATATATATGCACGAAAATATAAGCCAATAGAGATGAGAGACACCTTTGGGAGTTACAGACAGAAGAAAAGAGGAAAAAAAATAACACACACACACACACACACACACACAAAACCAAATCCCAAACATTTTTATATTTCAAAGAAGAAGAAAGAAGAAAAAAAAAGGGATCAGAAAGTCAAATAAGGGTATGTTTTCTCTTCCCTCTGTGTGTGTGTGTGTGTGCTGATTTTTTTTTTTTTTTTTTCTAAAACACCAAAGAGAATATTTTTTTTTTTTCTATTTCAGTTTAAATATAGAAAAATTTTTCACATCCCAACCGGATGATTTTTTTTTTCTTTTTCCTAAGTTTTATTTTTAATATTTTTTTTTGATTGATTGAATTTGTCAATTTTTTTTATTTATATTTTGAAGGATAATTGATTTTCTTTTTTCTTTTTTTTTTCCACTCTATTTAAGGAATTCTCACTAACATCTTTTTTTTTTTTATTTATGTTTCGTTACGTTGTTTTTATTTTGGATTGTCGAATTTGTTTTTGTTTGTTTTTTTTTTTTTTTTTTGGGAACAAATTAATAAAAAGTTTTCCGTTCCGTTCCTATTGCGTAATACAAACTTAGTTTTATTTAGTTATTTAAATTTATCCTTGTTATCATTGATTTTTTTTTTCTAATGGACTCAACTTAAAATGATTACACATTAAAATAAATCACTTCAAATAACAACCAAAGAAAAATAAATAATAAATTGTATGAAAAAGAAAAATACTTGTGAGCGTATAGTTGGTCTTTCCAATTAAACTTACCCCATATTTTCTTCTTTTTTTTTCCGCCTCCCTATGTCTCTTCACTCATCATCTTCCATTCTTTTTTTTCCCACCACTGTCTATTTTATAATCAACCCATTTCCCTTCACAACCATAAAATTCAATAAAAAACAATAACAACTACACTAAATAACTTGAAACAAATAATAACCAAAGCTAATAAAAAAAGATGATGGAAATTAAATAGAAAAGAAAGAAAGAAAGAAGAAGAAGAAGAAAAAAAAAATATGAAATGAAGAGAGAAATAAATAAATAGGACGGGACATAATAAATGCAAACACGCCATCAACTTACTGATTTTTTTTTCTTTTATACCCAATCCCCCTCTTGTTACCCACCCATTTTGCTATATTTTTTTGTTTTGTTGTTTTTATTTTTATGAAATTATCATTTGTTTCTCTCCTTTCCAGTATTCCATTTTTCCACTTTTCCATTTAATTTTATTATTCTCTGGATATTACGTACGTTAAATATTTATTCAAATAATATCAATCGAAATCATCATATAAGACCAAATTGGAAATAATGTTTAAAAACAGAAAACAAAAGAAAATTTTGATACATATTTCTCTGTTTTCCCTCCAAAAAAAAAAAAAACAAAACAAACAAACAATAAAACCAGAGAAACAATAAATATTAGATAAAAAAAAAACAACGACAAAAAAGAAAAGGGACAATATTATGAAGGGACAGAAGTAAAAAAAAAAAAAAAAGAAAACGTTCTTTTAGAATTACAACAGGAAGAAGAAAACTTTTTATTTTATTTTATTTTACATTATTGGAAAAGAGAAGAATTCCATCGATAAACTTTTATGTTTATTTTTTTCTTCATTTTTTTTTTTGTTCCTTTCATTTTCATAAAAAAATAAATAAATATATGACAGAAAGAAAATTGACGATTTCGAAATTATGTATTGATATCGGAACTGAAAAATAAATAGGGGATATTTTTTTTGTTTCTCCTTTTTTTTTTTTTTTTTTTGAATTATTTGATTAGAAAAATTATGGAAAATATTCGTCTACACAAGTTTTTAGTTTTCCGTTCTTTTCTTTTTTTTTTTAACTTGGGAAGTTGAGGAAAATGAATATGAAGCAAAATACAACAACAACAATAATGTTTGTTTTGTAAATTTTTATAATTTTATTGATTTATTTTTGTGTTGTGTTTGTGTTTTTTTTTTATTATTTATATTCGTGTGTGTGTGTCTGTGTGTATGTGTATATTTTATTTTTTTAAATAAAACATTTATATGGATAACGAATGATAATAAAAAGTCAAAAACATTTCTAACTAATATAACGATGGTAATTGGTTATATCGTTAACGTTTGATTGTTCAACATACATTAAAAAACAGTGTGGATTATATGTACGTAAACGTACATATGTGTATGTGTATACGATTCTTGTTAAATCTAAGGGTTGTGAAATTTAAAACTGATTGAAAGTAATAGTTTCATTATAAAATAATACAAATTAAATTCAATTCCCCCCATTGTTGTAAATTAATTAGAATTGATAGGCAAAGAAAATAATTGAACACACGTTTTATCGAGAAACAATTTTCATTTTTTCCCCAACAAAAAAAAAACCCAATTTCGCACCAATTTCTTAGTAAATTTTCTCTTTCTATTTTGTTACACGTTAGTTCGCAGTGTTTTTTTTTTTCATATACCAAAAATTTCAAATGAAACATTTTTGCAGATGTGCTTTTTTTTTTTTTCAAAAAGAAATCAAAAAACAAAAAAGTACCATCAACGCCATTTTGAAAATTTTTTCTTTGTCTGTCATTAAAAAAAATATTTTGAGGTTATGTGGAAAAAAGTTATTCCTTTAAAGTTATGCTTTAAACGAAATTTAATACAATGAGTTTATTCTTTGTTTTTTTTTTTTTTTTTTACTTTTATAAAAGAAGTTTTTGTTTTTTAAAAATAAGGAAAATAGGAAAACATCTTTCCTGTCACTTTCTTATGTTGTTGTGAGGAGAAAAAAAGAAATTATTTTTTTTATAAAAAAAAGAAAATAAATTTGATTTTAATTTTGTATTTTTGTTTTTTTTTTTTTTTATTTTGTTCTTTATTTTTATACTTTTGGAACATCATAATGGAAAGTAGCTGCTGTTGTGTTTGCTATGGGAAAAATTATAGAAAATATGTTGAAATTTATAATTTCATTTTTTTTTTTTTAACGTAGATAAGAAAAAGTTCATATCCATTAATGTTGCATGTTTTTTGGACTTTTACTTTGTTTCATGGAAATTGTTTTATTTTTAAATTTATTTGTTATTTTTCATTTTTTTTTTTTTTTTTTAAATCATTTTATTTAATTTCTTTCTCTTACCGTCTCTTTCACACCCATTCTTTTATTATGTAATTTTTATTTCTCTTTTCTCTTTTTTAATAAAATAAAATAGAAAATTGAATTTCTGTCTAGGCTTCAAATTTATATACCTTCTTAATCGGTCAAAAGCTCATGAACTTTTTCTTTCTATTTACTATTTTATATTTTTCTTCTTGTGTGTGTGTGTGTGTCTGTGTGTGTGTTTTTTTTTTGTTATTGTTGCTATTCTGCTGCTGTTACTGATTTTATTTTATTTTGGTTCTTTTGACAAGAAAATTCCACGCAACTCTGAAATGAATATCAATGAGATTAAATCGAATAGAAATTATTACTTTCTATATACATACATTTTTTTTATCTATGTGTGTGTGTGTGTGTGTGTATATAAGGGGTGTATTTATATTTTACATATGTAAAGTTGTTAACTCTATATTTCAGTTTCATATGGTGGAATAATATTAAAATGTGTTGACCCTTTCGATTATTTTTCATTTTTTTTTTTTATCAAAATCAAACCAAAAAAAAAAAAAAAAGGAGCACAAATGTGTCGAATTATTGATCGATTTATGATTATTTATTTTATTATTTTATTTTTTCTGTAGAAAAAAACCAAAAATTATAAAAAAAAAATTGTATTGATTAAATTTTCTGTACTAATTTTTTAATTAATTAATTTATTGTAATTCACATAAATTCTATAATATTTATTTAGCCTAAATATAATTTATTCTATTTCACCAATTTGTTGATTTTCCTTCTAAATTTATGTATTTATTTTATTGTTTTTTTTTCTCTCTCTCTCTCTCTTTCTATTTCTATATTTTGTGTATTGTGGAAATTATTCAATAAAATAGAAAAAAAAAAAATAGTTCCTGTTGTTTTATCCAATTTGTTAACCGTAATTTCCGAGGTTGGGGATGTCTCACTTTAGTTTTTGTTTATTTATTTTTTTTTTGTTTGCCTCTTTCTCTCTCTCTCTCTCTCTCACTCTCATTTTATTTTGACGAAAGGAAAGTTACAGAAATGAGAATAATTTTTCCAACTAAAGTAACTTTTTTTTTTCTTCTCTTATCAAGAAAAAAATATATTCTACTGAGAATAAGTGCCGGAGGCGAATTTTATATCGGAAAAATAGAATTGTGTCAATGGTTGTAAGCTGTGAAACACATTATAACTAAATATAAGATTTGTTGTTACCAGATTTCAATCCAATACATTGAAATATGGTAGGTACTGACCCAAAAAAATATCTTATTACCGCACTGTTAAGACAATTTAAATATAAATTTTCTCGTATATTAACTAAGTAGATTAAAGATGATATAATTTAATAATATCCTCCTACAGTTCAGTTTCAGACTTTTTTTTTTTTTATTTTGGTTCAATAAAGAAATAGAAAAAATATTGGCAAAATATCACAAAATATATTTATAAGAAGAAATTGCGTTATAATCACTTTTAGTTATTTTTTTTTTCTTTTTTCTCAGTTTTCTATGATATTTAAGTTGATTTCCTTCTTTCCCCTATAGAGATAAATGCAAAAGCTTCAAGGATATTTTTTTCTCATTTTCTTCTCTTTCCCCTTAACCTTTTTAGCTAGTTCTATTGCGTAAGAATACATAAAACATAAAACATTTATATGTTGAGAGTAGATATAATAATAAAGCGTATTATCTTTTTTCTTTTCTTTTTTCTTTGGTTCATACTGTGACTCAGAAGTGGCCAAATTCAAAACAATCCCCTCTGACTACCCGCTAAGTCTAAAGGTTTTTATAATGAAATAAAAAAAAAAACAGAAAAACAAAACAACAAAACAACAACACACCACACACACCGTCTGTTGAGTAGATGAATTATATTAAGTTTCTATTACAAAGAAGATAAGCCCAGATGCTTCTTATTATACTTTCCTTATGTTTTTTCTTTTTACATTTTTTTTTCTCTACGTCTTATTCTTCTTCTTCTTCTGTGTTTTTTTTTTGTCATTCAATTTAAGTTTTGTAAATTTTTTCTTCTTTTTTCCTCCCAACCAATTTGGGATAAAAAAAAAACACTTTTATTTTATTAATTTTAATTTTTTTCAATACGAGCGAAAATGGGTGGAACATGTAAATGGTGTAGAAATAAAATGCACACTTTTCTGTTAAATCTCTAAACAAATATAAATTATTATTTATTCTTTTTTTTTTTCAAACTGAAAATGAAAAAAAAAATGGCATTTAAATCTGATGGAAAATCACATTTATAGGATATGAAATGATTGTGTTTGATAATAAACGATGACAGTATAAATTACGGTGGAAGAGGGGAGAGGTATTATTATTCTATTTTATATATTGAATTTATTAATCTTATCACTTTATAAAAAAAAACTTGAAATTTTCTTTGATTTTTCATTCATTTTCATCATTATTTTCCATCTTATATATTTACGTAACGTTAACTGTTGAAAATCCTCTAAATAGGCACGTAACACCATAAATTCAACAAATTAAAACTCAAACCATCATCGGATGTACACAAACACACACACACATACACACATACAGACACAACACATTCAGTTACAACACGGTGAAAAAACATCGAATGAACCAAAACAATTTTGGTAAATAATAAAATTTTATCTCATTTATTTATTCTTATATATTTTTTTCTCTCTTTGCTGTGCTGCTCCTGATTCTTTTTCTTCTTTTTCTTCTTTTTCATTTGATCTAATTTTTCTCAAGGGAGTTTGGTATGTTGGAGAGGGGGACGTATAATTTTTACTCAGAAAAACCTGGGTGGCAATTGACTTTATTTTTTTTTTTTTTTTTCTTGTTGAAAACAATCTTTATTATTATTTTTTTTTCATTCATAATAAAATAATAATTTTATGAAATGAAGAAAATATAAACGCACACATCTAATAAAGGGGGAACGGAAGGAAGGACATTGTCCTCTCTCATTTTCTAAAATTGTATTCTAAGCATTTGACGTTTTTTTTTGTGTAAGTTCTTATTTATTTTTTTCTCTTTTTTGATGGGAAAATGAAAATAGAAAATGAAAAGCACATAAATTTAGTATGATAAAAAAAAAATGTTGTCCATGAGTAAAATACAATACAATTTCCATATAAAATATCTTGTATGTTTCTGCTACTTCTTCTTCTTGTCCCTTTCTCCTACTTCTTCTACTTCTCTACCCCACCCCTCTATAAAATATATAATATAATTGAAAAGATCACAATCGGAAAAAACACATCCCTTAAAATGTGATACACACACACACACACACGCATAAATGAACATATACATACGTTTGTAATATTAGAGAATAGAAAGGAGTGAAAATGAAGATGTGTGGCAAAAAAAAAAAATGGGAATTGTGGGAATTTATGGGATGAGTGTGGGATTTTTTTTTTGGTTTGGTATAAAAAAGTAGGAGGGAGAGAGAAAGAGCACAAAAATGAAAATGGATGAATTGAGTAAATTGATTTTATGATGGTACAAGAAAAACTAACTTTCATCTGCACACATCACATCCATATTGTGAGAGTATCGAGAGAATTTATGTGGACACAAAGTAAAAATATTATTTTTCACTCTGGTGTGTTGTTGAATGAATAAATTTTCCTTTGTTTTTTTTTTTTGTTTTTACATTGGAAAATATGTGGAAATTGGGAGAATATTTTTCTGTTGTCCTGATTTATTATTCAAAAATAAAAATATTTGTGCCCGGGATAAAATGTTTTTATTCTCGTTTTTCTCTTAATTTTTCTATAAAAGCGTTCTGAACTTTTCTGTTTTTTTTTTCCACTGTTTTACTTTATTTTTTATTTTTATTTATGAAAAAAAACAAAAAAAACAACCAAAAAAAAAGCAAAACAAAAAGAAATTTAAATAATAAAACAATTATGGAAATTATGACAAAAAAAAAAAAAAAATTTATTTAGTGCAGAAGAAGAGAAATTTTGTTGACCAAAAAAAATTTAAATCAATTTTCTTCTTCTTCTTCTTCTATTTTTTTTTTTTTTGATTAAAATTTTTGTTTTTATTTTTTTTTTTGAAAATATGGGAAATGGAAAATGGAAAATTTATAGTTTATAGTTTTTATATAGTTATACAAATTCTGTTTCCGATTCCAAAAATGACAGAAAAAAATGATTTCCTTTAGAAAAAAAAATAAATTTTAAAGATTAAATTTTTTTTGGACATTTTTTTCTGAATAGAAAAAAATCATTTAAGGGAAAGATAAAATAACTTTTCTTCTTCTTCTTCTTTTTTTTAAAGATTTGAAACGATAAAATAAAACTTTAAAATTATATTTACTTAATTTTGCTCATTTGAATATTTCTGTAATTTAAAATCGTTCGTTCACAACCAAAACTAAATTAGAAAAGTTTGTTGAGTTTTTCTTTTCTTTTTTTTTTTTGTATTTTTGTTTTCTTCTTCTTCTTCTTATTTTTGGTGAAATTTATAGGCGTGTATATATGTGTGTGTGTGTATATATATATGTGTGTGTGTGTGTATTAGGGTGACTGAATATGTGGTGGAGGGTATGTGAAGAGTTATTTTTATATAGGGGCTCTTTAGTACAATTATAAAGTTGTAACCATTTTTCTTTAAACCAACATTTTGAATAATAAACAAATAAAATACAAATTTATTATGAAAGAAAATAAAAGAAAAACGTGACAAAGTTTCAGCTTTACTGGAAAATACAAAAACCAAAAAAAAATAAAAAAAAAAACAACCAAAAGGAAAACTAAAGAAGAAAACACGAAATAATAACAACCAAAAAAACAGACGAAGAAACAAACAGAAAAAATAAATAACAAAAACAAAACAAGAGAAAAAAGAAAATAAAGGGAATGGAAAGAAAGAAAGAAAGAAAAAAAAAAAGAACCAGAAAAAAAAAAACTTTTTAAGCCACAAAACACTGTCGTCGTCTTGGAAGCGTATATTATTTAACTACATATTTATGTGAGCTTTTTATTTTGTTTATAGGGGTTACGCTGAGTATGGTGAGTGTTTGCTCTTCTTCTTCTTCTTCTTCTTTTTCTACTTTTTCTTACGAATACCAAAATTATACTTAAAGTAAAACGACAATCGACATTCTGAGAATCTGAATTATTTATTATTAATAAATTATTCCGTTTCTGCTTTTGGTTTTTACTTCTTTTATTTTTTCTTATATATTCTGTTTGTTTCAACCGTAACTTGACGGGGTGGTCACAGATAAGCCAATTATCTTTAACTTTACTTAAACCAACAAAAAGAATAATTTTTTTAAATCAATTTTATTTAATATTTTCAATTCTGAACTAATTAGCCGTGTCCTTTTTCATCGGTTCAGGTTTTTTTTCATTTTTAAACAATTCAAGCAAAGTTTCTAACAAGAACAAAAAAAAAATTCTTTAAAGAATTTTAAATAATGAAGAGAAGAAAAAATCACACACACACGCCCAATTGAATAGTTTCCTTGCGCTTAAAGGAAAATAAAAACAAGTGAAAATGTTAAAACAAAAATCAGTTCTAAATTATATTTATGTTGGGAAAGGGGGAGGGATACACACCTTCCTGACCTTTAAGGTTAATTATTACACTTTGTTTTATGTATTTTGTTGTTATTGTTGTTGTTATCGTGTTAAAAGGGAATGATTGACCAACACAACACACAAATTACAAGGTCCTTGTTTTTTTTTTTCTCTTTTTCCCAGAATATTCAAATATATTTTTGTTTATTTTATTTTGGTTACAACAACAACAAAAATAAAATGGAAAGGAAAGAAAAACAAAGAAATGTATTGAAACCAGGGTAAAATGCGGGACAAGGGTTTTGACATTTTTATCAATTGACTGTTTTTTTTTTCTACTTTTGTCTCTGTGTGTGTGTGTGTTAAGGAAATAAAGAAGGAAAAATGTTATGGATTGTATTTTTTTTTTATCAATTTATATTTTCTACAGTTTTCTTCTTTCTTTTTTGTATTTTTTTTGGGTCAACAACATGATTTCTTTTCTCTTGTCTATACTATTCTGCTGTTAGCGTGTTTTATATTTTGTGTGTGTGTGTATGTATGTTACATATATCCTACAACTTTTCTATATTGTTAAAGTGAAAATTTGAAAATTTAATTAAATAAAATTGAAGAATTTCTATTCAAATTGATTGACATTTTTTTTTTTCGTTGGAAAGTAAACTGAATGAATAGATTAAAATTAAGCTTTAGTAGGGAGCAAGAAGAAAAAGTAAAAAATAAGATAAAGTAAAAAATAAGAAGAAGATGAAAAATAGAAAAATTCTTTGTAAAAAAAAAAGACTGGTGGTTGTGTCTTGTCTTGTTATATAAGAGTTAGGTTTTAAGGGTTGATTTCTCTACAAAAAAAATATAACAACAACACAAATATAGAAAGAAAAAACAACAGCGAAAGCATGAAAGAAAAGAGTGATTTAAAAGGAGAGGAATAAGAAGAAGAAAACAATTTTTATGTTTATATGGTATAAAAAATACAAAGACGTTGGATAAAGAACCAAGAAGAAGAAAAAAGTCAGAAAGAAGATTTTTTTTTTTCTTCACAAAATTTTACAACGTGACAAGAAAATTTTATTTATTCCTCTCTTACGTCGTCATTCTCTCGTTCTTATATTTCTACTTTCTTTTTCTGCTCTGTTTTTTTTTTTCTCCTATCTTAGAAAAATGGCTTAATCTTGAAGAGATGATGTGACTAAATTTTAACCGATGGGCAATTTTTCTATTTGGTTCACCATCAAAAACTGTCGCTTATCTCTAAAAGAAACAAAAAAAAAATAAAGAAAAGAAAAGCAAGCAGGAGAAGGGCAATATTTTCTTAAACCACAGGAGGAGGTTAAGGTCAAAGTTTTCAATAAAAAAAAAAAAGAAAAGTGGAAATTGATGTGCGCGACAAAAGTCATTGTTGCTACTGTTGGTGACCAATCAGAAATGTAGGTTTTAAGTGATTTAAGTATTTATAGGCAATGAATGTTTGTTTGTTGTGTTCTCTCTGATATGATTTGTTGTTGAATAAAGTCGTTATGTCACGCACGTAAATTTCACATTAAAATTTTGATTGCTGAAAAATAGAATTAATGAAAAAAAAAGTATTTTGTTTTCTATTGAAACAAAACTGGAATAATCAAGTCAGTTGCTTTTTTCTCTCTCTCTCTCTCTCTCTTTCTTTCTTCTTATTGTAAAGGAGCTTTTCATAAAATTACAATAAACCAAAATTAGAATTATTTATACATTTGAAACATTTTTATGATGAACAGAAAGTGATGAAAGAAAGTATTTAATGCTTCATCCACTTTTTCGTTATCGGATTTTCTTTTTTACTTTTCTTTTAAATTTCTTTCGTTTTTTTTTTCACCAATTTAATAAAATCCAAAAAATAAAAACCATGAAATGAGAGAGGAGAGAAGAAGAAGAGTAGAAGAAATCCCATTAAAGTGGAAAATTAAAACAAATTTAAATTTATAAAATGAAATGAAAAAAATTAAAAAAGAAAAGTTTTTCTTTAACGAAAAATTGTAATGTTCTTTTTTTTTTCTTCTCTTCTTCCTTCTACATCCTGTATGAGTCTTTCTTCCTTCTTAAGGATTATAATAAATATTTTTATGTTACTTCCCCGATTTCCTCACGCCCGTATATTCCGTCTAAATGTTCCTTATTTTTAAAATGTGATTCCTAAAGGTGAGAAGAAATAAAAAAAATATAACCAAATTTAAATTTTCTTTTTTCCAGAAGAAAATAAAACCAAAGACGCGATTTTATGCTTTTTATGTGTTTTCTTCAGTTTACCTTTCCCTCCACCCCTCCAATTACAACATAAAAAATAAACATTTTCTTCTTCTTCTTTTATTTTTTAAGAAAAAAAAACGAAAAATAAAAGAAAATCCGTGTGAAAAATGAGAGAATTTTCTTCGCTATTTTCTTTTCTATTCTTTCTTCTATTTTTCTCTGTTTTTTTCTTCTTACTTTTATAATTAAAATTTTGTGTAATGTGTGTGTGTGTGTGATAAGTCTTCTTATTTTTAATTTTAAAGAATAAAGTGAAAAAGTAGATAAATTTTCTTTTGTTGAAAATTTTTGTTTTGCTGATATTTTTTTTTTCCAAAAAAAAAATGTTTCTCTAATTTTTCTTTTTTGGTGAAAATAAAGAAAATGGAAAAAGTGAAAAATTATATATTTTTATAATAAAGAAAAAGTTTAATTAATTATTTAGCTTTTCGTGTCTTATTATTCCTTTTTTTTTTCTTCTTATTTTTTTTTTTTGTTTTTTGTTTTATTTTGCTTCGGGAAATTATTTTTCTTTTTCTATTTGAGTTATACTGGTTTTTTTTTTCATCAGCCTTGTTCTTCTTCTTCTCTCTCTCTCTCTCTCTCTCTCTCTCTCTCTCTCTCTTGGTCTTTCGTTCATCTTCTCCTCTCGACTAAGAAAAGAAAAGATAATTTAATAAATTACGTTCTTCTACTTTATTATTGGATTATTTTTATTTGTTGTTGGAATATAAATAAGATAAATCGAATTTTCTTATGTTTAGTCAAGGTAAACCTGTTAAATAAAGCAACTTGTCTAAGTGGACCATTTCTCTAAAAGCGTTATATTTTCCAACAAAAAAAAAATTGTTCCTGAACTTTTTGTTTTACCTTCAAACTTGTATCATGTGACCCCCTTTAAAATCTTTCTATCCAACACAATTCAATCAAAATAAAATCTAAAATGTAGATGGTCAGATTAGTAAGGTTTGTACGAATTTCTTTTGTAAATTATAGGTTTTTTTTGGTTTAATGGTTTAAAATAAAAATTCTTATTAATCAAGATGTAAAAAAAAAACATATAAAGTGTTCTTTCTTTTAAGCTTTAAAAGCTTTAAAAGCTTAGAGCTTCATATCGTTTTAATCGTTTTTCTGTTTTTTTTTTTTCTTGTTTGAATATTTTCAGGTGGAAAAAAAAAATTAAACAACGATAATCAACACGATATTCTACAAGAGCCAAAAAAAAACATAATAAATTTGACCTTAGTTCCTTGAAATTTTATTTGAGTTTTATTTAAATTTATTTCAAAAACGAGCAGAACTAAAAATCCAAAAACTAAATTAAAATTGGTTTTTTTTTTGTTTGTTTCTAGTTTGTTAAAGAAAAATATAAATTTAGAATTAAAAATAATGAAAATCTAAACCAAAATTTGTAATAAAATTTTGGGGTTTTCCCTAATTTTTGGTCCACATGTTTGCTTTTTCTCACCGTCATTAATTTGATTTATATAAATGAAAATGAAAAGACCCCATAATCAAATGGCGTTCCTTTAACTTCGTCTTTTTCTTTTTCTCGGTAGAACTAATTGAGGGGTCAGAGTTGAATAGCAAGACAGAAAAATAAAAGAACGACACGAATACGTTTTTATTTTCTCTTTGTGTCTCTGTGTAGGTTGATTAAGAAAGAGAGACAGAGAGAGAGTGAGAGACAAGGAAAAAATCCTGTCTGAATTACAAATGATGTCTTGATAATTTTTTTTGTTGTTGTGTTTACACATATTTTGTTTCCTAATTTTCATGTAATTTTCCCATAAACAAACTAAATAAAAAAGCTTTTGTGTTAGATTTTTTTTTTTTTTTTCAGTTATCAGATTTTATATGTGTGACGCCGCCCCTGTCCTAGACCCACTTAATCCATCCATTTTTCTCTACAACTCCAACTCCTCTTTATGGATAAACGGAAAAACTAAAACATATATCATATTTAATTAGATTTTTATTCGTGTAAATTAAAACATCTGGGCGCTTTTTTTTTCACACACACACACACACACAAAACTTTTAATGTAATCCTTTCAAAACCTTTCCAATTTTCTTTTTTCCTCGTAATCCTTAATTAGGTCAAGTTTCTTCTGTTTTTTTTTTCATTTGCTTTCCGTTTTCCATTCTGAAAAAATTCCAAAAAAAAAAATAAAAAAAATGGAAAAATTAGAAAATGGCAAAAACATATTTTCTCCTTTTCATTTTTCTCTCAGCAATTATCAATTCAAGAAGTGAATTTCTTGTTTAAATTTAAATAATGGAAATGAGTTTAAAAATGAATTATCCTTTAACACAACATCAACATATTTTTTAATCGAAAACAAAAGAAAGAAAAAAATGCGGAGAGAAAAAATATTCTTTTTCTTTGTCGTTTTTTTTTTTGTTGCTTTGCAAAATGAATTTAATCGATGAATGCAGAAAATCTATTTCGATTAGATTTTTAATTAAACGGAAATTCTTTCAATAAACAAATACTGATGAACGAATTCAAATGTATTGGATTAAAATTATTTCAATTGAAATTTGGAAAAACTAAAGAAATAATTTTATTATTTTATGGAAATAAAGAAAAATTTTATTGAAGGAAAAGCTAAAACTAAAACGACAATAAATTGTCGATACTTCTTTTTTTTTGACACTCAGAATAATTAAATGAAGAAGAGTTCTCTTTATCAAATAATGTATTTTACACCACCCATCCACTATAACCAACCAACCTAGAAATACCAACCTTGTATTACCATTACCTACCCCCAACTTTTATATTTCCTTCTTATTCCAACAAGTACATACTTTATAATGTACTCGACAAAAACAATTGTTTCTTTGTTACTTTCAACAATATTTTTCTATATTATTATTATACAATTGCATGTATACATATGTACATATTATATACAGACAAACATATACATTCAAACATACATCTACAATTATTTATTTATTTATTCGAATATAAATTATCGTAAAATGTCAAAAAAATATACAAGTAATATTATTGTTATTATTGTAAAATATCCTTTACCTATATAATAACTAAACATCTATCATTACCCAATCGCACACCAAATGAGTTTCACACACACATGCACACATGAGATATAAACGTAAGGCATATCCACACAAGATACATACGGATATTACATTAGCTACCTACACACACAAAAACATTACATCACGATTCACGTCATAACAATAACATAATGAATAACATACACAACACATAGACACACACACACACAGCAACATACACAATACAAAATAGAAATTGTTAAAATATTATTATTTATTGTTGTAAACAGGTAAGGTTAATTAAAGCTTCATTAAACGGATAAAGTTATAGGAAATATTTTAGTCGAATTTATATACCTACATACTTGTTACTACTTACACACCTACACACATTCTATAATTAAAATTATATAAATATAAGCAATTTTAGGGTAGAAGAGGGAAAAGTAACAGCCAAAAAAAAATGCCTATGACAAAATTTGGGTAAAGGTCAAAATTTAGTTGACCGATTTAAATGATTGTGTTTTTGATTTGATTATTATTATTATTTTGTTTTTGTTGTTACCTTTAAAATTTTTTTTTTTGTTACCTCTAAAAGAAAAATATGAAAGTGAATTATTATTTTTTTTTTCAAGTAAATTTCATTACCAAAAACACTTAAACACAATTATTTATGGGTGAAAATAAAAATAAATTTGGATAAGGATTACGACTTAAATTAAAGGTCATTTTTTTATTTAACGTGACATTGTATTATGTTACTTTATGTGTGACGTTACGTTAATCTAAGATATGAAATAATTTCATTAAAACGATGACGTAAATATTAGGACAATTTGAATTATATCTTGACAGGAAATTGCATTTCCAAAGGAAAATCTAGTTTTTAAATATCCTTCGGGCAATCCTTTAATGTTAACTTTTTTTTCTCATTTTTTTCTCTTCTCTCATTTTGCCATTTAAAGTTTGTCAATTTCCCAACTCGTTCCTTTTATTTGCCGTAAGCATGGCAATAGAAATTGAGTTTATATCAATAAAACTTTCTTCAAAACTGGACGAATAATAATCCAGGATAATAACTGGATAATGATAAGAAAATCATAAGGAATTAAAAAAAAAATAGGTGATTGTATAAAAACAAAATCGTTTAACAATTTTTTTTTTTCACAACCTTTAATTACCTGTCATTAATTTTAGCTCTACCGTACTAACCCTTAACCCCACCCTCAACCCCACAACTGAGAGACAAGTTTGATAAATTAAGTATGAAAGACCGGGGTTAAATTTTATTTATTTTTTATATCGCTACTTTTGCTGCTGATATTGGTTGGTATTGTTGTTTTAAAGTGACAATTTATTATCACAAAAATTCTAAAATTAACACAAGACATAAATAATAAACGAGCGAAACAAAAAGAAAAATCAATAAAATAAAAATATATAATTTTTTTAAAACATAAAAGAAAAACATTTTTAATTTCAATTCGATTTTTTTTTTATATAGAAAAATATAAAATATTTACATCCTTCTTTTCTCAAGGATAAACATATTATCGCTTCTTTTTTCTTGTTGTTGCTGTTGTTGTTGTTGTTGTTGTTGTTGTTGCTTTTGTGTTACTCAATTTAAATTTAATACTTTATCGTATTTATCGTTTTATGTATGAGTGTGTGTGTGTGTGTGTTTATTTAGAGGAATGAAAGAAACATTGTTGGTGGATGTGTGTAGCGCATATTACGTGTTTGTATATTAAGTGAAGTACACTTTTTCATTGTAAAATATACATGACAGTTGACAAACATATTAAAACAAAAATAGAGAGCAAAAAAAAAACTCTTTTCTTCTATTTTCTCCTTTTGTGTTTTTTTTTATATGATGAAAAACAAAAGCAAACATATCTGCATACACACACACACACGCTTAATAAATTCAAAGTGAAAAGAAAGAATTTCATTTAATAAGTCAGTTAATTTTAAACAATGTTTAATTTACACATTCCGACCAACAGCAACAACAACTACAAGTGAGAAGGGGTAGATAAAAAGAGAGAGAGAGAGAGTACGTTACTTTATTTAAATATAATTATTTAGCATAGAAAGTATAAAAAAAGAAAACTTAACATTAAAAATCATAAATTAAATTATAAATTATAAAAGTGAGAGAGTTACAGAAATAGAGAGAGAGAGCGAGAGAGAGGAAATGAAAGCGAGAAAAGTAGAAAAAACTTTTAACTTTTTTAATTAAATTTATACATATTCTTCTTCTTCTTCTTCTTTATTTTTCTCAGGGAAAAATAATAGACCATTTAACAAGATTTTCTTTTTTTTTACATGAATTATCCACTTTAATGGTTTTGATGAGGTTGCGCGAGTTTCATCATCCATAGACTACATATAGTGAAAAATTATTCCAGTCTATACGCCTTCTGTGATTCTGCCTGGGTTGTGTGTGTGTGTGTATGTATGATGTGTTTGTGTGTGTGTGTGTGTGTGTGTGTGTTTGTAGAATATAATATATAGGTAATGGTAATTACATTTTATCCTTTTAACTTTTTTCTATCTAATCATTTTTTTTTTTGCTTTCTCTCTCTCTCTCACTCCATCTTTTTTTTCTGTCTCTTTCTATATCGCCATCATTCAATCTTTAACTTTAAATACATTCAGGTTTTTTTTTGTACTTGAAAAATGCTTTTGATACTTTTTTTTTTATTGCAAATTTTCTTTTTAATTTTTCCATTTTTCCATATTTAATTTTTTTCCCCATTTTTTTTTTTTGCATATTTTTCCTTTTCTCTCTTTTTTTTTTTGTTACTTTATGATTTTGCAATTATTTTAAATATAAAAGTCATTATTTTACATTTTTTTTCTTCTGATTTTTCTTCTTAATAAAAAATAACACAAAAAAAAAAAAGACTGGAAAATAAAAGAAAATATGAAATGGGGAAGAATAAAAAATTCTGTCACTTCTCTATCTCACTCACTCTATTTTTTTTAACACGTGATTGATTATAATTTGTAAATGATTTTGTTTTGATTTTTAAAGATTTATTATTTTAGGAACGTTCCTTTTTTTTTTTTTTTTGGTTTTTTACTTCCAACATAAAAATTGAAGAAGAAATAAGGTCGCCCTTTTTTTCTGTTTTTGGATCACACCAATGTTCTTATAACACTAGAGAGAGAGAGAGAGAGAAAGAGAATGTTTTTTTTTTGTATTTTTGGATAAAAAAAAAAAATACAGTAAAAAGTGATTTATCCAAATTTTTATCCATAAATTTACGAATTTATTTAAATATTAAGTTTATTTTTATCTGTAACAATTTTTTTTTTATAAATGATGTGATGAACAGAAGAACATGAACAAAAAAATATATTAGGAAAAGATTTCCACTTAAAAAGGAAAAGAAAAAAAATATTTTCGTTTTTGTTTTTGTTTTTTTTCTGATGAAGAAGAAGAAAAATTTGTTGTTCAGATTTTTTCATTACATTTTTTCACCAAACATAAATTCTGTTTTAGTAAAATCCGAAAGACTTTTCTAATCTAATTGTAACGACGATAACTTTTCAATACACATAATTTTTCCATTCAAAATTTTCTTCAAATTTTCAATTGATTTTATTTGAAATAAAATTATTGTTTCAAAAAAAAATATAAATAAATTAAGAGCCACCGTTGAGTACCACCGTTAATCCTTTAATGCATACAACAACAAAAAAAGTTCAAGTTTTTTTTTTCATACAAAAATTAAAAAAAAAAAACAAAAGCAAGAATTTCCACTCAGCTTTATTCTGCTTCATTCCTCTTGACTCTGCATCACCCTCTTCATTTTTACAACAAAAACAAAAATTATTATTTTTCTCTTGAATTTTCTCCCATTATAATTTTTTTTTTTGTTGTTTTTTTTTTTTTTTTTTTAAAAAAAAGAAACAGAAACACTTTTACACTTTTGATAATGAAGAATAACATAAGAGTTATGATATCATAGTTAAGAGGTAAGAATGTAGTAGGGTTAAAAGTGTTTTAAAAATTTCATTCATGTCAAAGTTTAAAATCTGATAATATTCTCAATTTTCTAATTTAAAACAAAGTAAACGGTACATTGCTGCAATATACAGAGCTGCAGAGTATAAAGTTATTGGCAAAGACCATTACTATAGGCATAAGTCATGAAGTAAATATCATTTATGGAATCATCCATAGTCATCAATTTTATACTGCAGAATTTTGCTTCTTTTTTTTTTTTTTTTTGATATAAACTTCAATACTCTTCAATACACACACACACACACAAACAAATACACCCATATACATACACACTTGTGCCCATAAATACACAGTTCATAATATGAAGAGTTATAAATAAGAGGCGTTTTGAAATTCGCACACACACACATACACCCAAACACAAACACATAAGAGTCCCAAGGATACAAGAGAGGATAATACGAAATTTATAATACACGACTTTCGATTATTTATTAGAATGTCCTATAAATTTATGTTGTAACAATTTTTTTTTTTGTTTGTTTCTGTTTTTTTTTTTTGTTCCTCTTTTAAATTGACTTTTTTTCCCCTCCTGTTGTTTTTGTTGTTGTTCCTTAGGTGATTTTTTTTATTTTGTTTTTTTTTTTTTTTGCAAAAATTTAATAACAATTTTTTCTTCTGTGTACCGTTATTTATTTATTTATTATTTTTCAAAAGAAAAGAAAATATTGAATGACTTTAATTTATGAACGATTTTGAAAAGAAAAACAAATCTTCAGATAAAAGAAGCTCACTCATCGTTATAGTCTTTTGTTACATTCTTTCTTTCCTTCCTTTTTCTTTTTCTCTCTTTATCCTTGGCATTATATAAAAAAAAGACTCGGTCGTTGTTTTTTCTTTTTCTTCTTCTTTAGTTTTTTTCATACTTTTTTTTTTTTTCATTGGATTCTTTCCTTCAATAAACGTTACTTACATATTCATAATTTTCCTTTTGATTTATAGGTAGAGATTTTTTTTTTGTTCTTTAATCATTCTTTACTTTTAAAATTACAAATAGAAAAATATGGGTTAATTGTGTTTATGCATCTCGGTTTAGCTGAACTTTTCTTTTTATCGAATTTTTTCTCTATAGAATTTTCCGTTTTTTTTTTTTGTTTTTTTTTGGTTTTTTCCAGATTTAAAAAATAAAAAATAAACGAACTAATGAAATTAAATTAAAATTGTGCTTTTCTGTAAAGGATAAAAAGAATTTTTCTTTGTGTTGTTATTTATTTGTTAACTTTTGTTTAAAACAAAGGAAAATCTTTTTATCCTTTACGTTTTATAATTTTATAATCGTTTTTTTTCTTTCCTGCGTTCTTAGGAAAAGGGAATTCATTTTTTTTTGTTTTTTTTTTTTTTTGAAAAAAATATGAAAGCTTAAACGTAACGTAGGTACTTTCATGTAGTGTTCTTTGCAATTTTAAATTCATATAAAAAAAAAAAAATAAAATAATATTTGCAACTCAAAACAATTTTCCACTTCACCTTTATTCCTCCTTTACCTTTGAATACTCAAATACTCAATTATTCTACATCGTTATTATTATTATTCTCTTACTCTCTGTATGGTACTTTTGGTACTTTTTCCTACAAAAAAAAAAAAAAAAAATTCCATAAAAAAAACAGACCTGAATACTGAAACAATTTTCAATGAAACATAAAATGTATTTTCACCCTTTGTTCCCCTATTTCTACATAGAACAAAAAAAATTCCAAAATTTTTATATAATAATTTCATAATTAGAAACGATGACGTCTGAGGATAGAAAAGTACTCCGGGTTAGAATTTTCTACAAAGGATACACATCCCTTTCAAAAACAAACAAAAAAAATTTTTTTTTAATATTTTAAATTTTCCTAACAGTCAACTTTACGTATTTACGCAAATTAATAACTATGGAAAAATTAATCCTGATATTTTCATTTTAATTTATATGGACATTCTGATAATTTACAAAGTAAAGTCAAATAAAATTTTCCTTTTATTATTATATCACATTTCCCGGTATTAAAATAATAATAATAATGTATAGAATAGAAACTACGCAGCTATGAATACAAAATTATGTTAGAAAGAAGTAACCCCTTGAATATTGTTTCACAAAAAAAGAAAAACAAGAAACAACACACACACACACACACACACAACAAGAAGTGACAGTTTTGTGGGTCCCTTTAGTGACATTTCTCTATTCATATTTTCCTCCCTTATTTTTATTTTTTTTATTTAAAACAAACTTTACTTAACATGAATCTACAAACCGCCCTATATTTTTCCCAATGTAAACTTTTCTTCTTCTTCTTCTTATTTTTTTTTTTATTTTCCATCCTTTTACTCTGACTATGCTTGTTCATAACTTTTTATCATCATTCAGTATGAGTTTTTTTTTTTTTTTTTGACGTTCAAACAAAATAGAAAAATTTGTCTGTATTGTTGTTGTTGTTGTTGTATAGTGAAAGAAAAACAAAAACAACAATGACAACATCAACAATAACAACAGGAGTTTAAATGCAAAAATGACCTCAATATATATTTCCTTTAACTTTACTTGAAGTCTGAATCAATTTTTTTGTTTGTTTGTTTGTTTGTTTTTTTTTTTTTTTTGTTTGTTTGTTGTTAGATGTTAAAAGTCTATATAAAATATCATCATAAGCAATAAATACGTTTATCCGTGTATAACCAAAAAAAATGAGGAAGAAGAAGAAGAAGAAGAAAAAGTGAAAAAGAGTGATTGATGACAAACTCATTTGTAAACAATGTTGTCAGGATGAATTTCTGATGTTTATCTTTTTCTGGTTTTCTAACTTCTTTTTATTTTTCTTCTTCTTCTTCTTCTTTTTTTCTACATGGACTTCTCTGTTTCTTTTTTTTTTTTATTTTTGAAAGGATTCAAGCTTTTTATCGTTTTTACTTTTATCTCTCTCCCATCTTTCGATTCTCTATTTAGATTTATGCATATGTGTGTGTGTGTGTAAATTTATACTATAGAATATAGAGAGAGAGACCAAATGTTTTACATGGAAAAAAAGGGACTTTTTAGTTTTCTTCTTCCTCTTCGTTTTTTTTTTTTTTAGGCAAAAAGCTTTATCTCTCCTTAATATTAGATTCTATTATAAATGTTACAATTTAGGCGTTACATTAGACATTAGTCAGTCACGTTTAGTGTGAATGAGAAAATATTTCATTTTCACTAACATAACATTCAAGGATACAAGAATAGAAAAAGGAGAGAATTAAGTAGAAATTATGGAAAATTTAAATATAGAATAATAGAAGTAGGTAGGTAGAGAAAGTTAAAAGGGGTGATGAGATGAGATGTAAGGTGGTAGTAAGTTTAGATGAAAGTTAAAATGGGGAAAATTTTATAGTAGAGAAATTTTTGTGTCATAAAATCATAAAATATGACGACAACGCATTTATTTTATTATCTTTAGAAAGACTTATTAAATAATTTTCTTTTTCTTTAATTAAAAGAAAAAAAAAATAACGAAATAATAAAAATTTCGAACAAAACCGTTTTCATTTTAATCTAAAATATTGTGACGTATTTTTTGTTTAATTATTTATTTATTGTAATTGTAATTGTTACACAACAATTAAGAAAATAAGACGCTGAAAAACAAAAGAAAGAAAAAAATGGTTATGAACAAATATACAAATAAATAAATGTTGTTTCTTATCTTTTATTATACAACAATTAATATGCGACATTTTATTCTTCACTTCACTTCCTCACCCGTCGTCTCTCTTTCCACACTTTATTTCACTTTTTTTTTTTTTTCATTTTCTTTAAAAATTTATCTATAAAATATATTTTAAAATCCGACAAACAATTAAAATAATTTTTTAGGTAAATATTGTTTAACATTTTTCATTTGTTTACATTTTCATTTGTTTCTTTATTTATTTATTTATTTATTTGCTTTGTTGTTGCTTTTTCATATACAGAAGAAAATATGGAATGTTGTTGTTGTTGTTGTTATTTCGTTCTCTTTTTTTTTAATTTCAATAAGCAAACAATTTTCTAATTAAAAATTTTTTTTTTTTTCAATATTTTATACATTATTAAAATGGTGTGTACCATCTGGATATCTCTCTCTGTCTCTGTCTCTCTTTCTCTCTCTGTATATGAGTGTGTAAAGTGTAGTGAGGAAGATCTTTTATATCTTTATTTAACCCCATCTCGCATGAACACACGTCTATACGCACACACACAAAAGACACACACGTACACATTTTATAAAAAATAAAAATAAGAAAAAGAAACAGAAACAAACTTTAGGTATTTTATTTTTGATTTAATTTTTCTTGTACGTAAAAGATAAAGAAACAACAAAGAAAAAGTAAAAAAATAAATGAAGAAGCAAAAGTGGGGGAGACATTTTTATTGTAACGTCTTCTTCTTTTTTGTTTTTTTTTTTTTTTTTGTAAAAGTGGAACAAAGATGTTAAGATAAAAAATTACATTTATTGTCATTAAATAGGATTAACCCATTCACACCCTTTAAAATAATATTTCTTTATGTTTGTATGTACAGATTTTTTCAATGACTAAATTTAACATACGATAACAATTCTATATCTTTTACTAAGAATAAGATAATTAAAATTAATTACAATAATCTTCAAAAATTGTTCATGAATTTCTTTATTTATTCACATGTTTGTGTATGCGTGTATTTGTGTGTATGTATTTGTGTGCGTGTGTGTGTACTAAACTGTTATCAAACATTAAATATCCACTTGAAATATAGAAATAGAAATTAAAAATAAAAAACATTTGATTTATTTAATTATATTCTAAGCTTCCATTTATTCTTACTAATTTTAATGTTACTAATTAAATCAAAACGTGACAATTATTTCTAATTTTCTTAAAATAAATAATGAATTGAATTAGTCCCATTTTAATCTAAACATTTAATCATAAATTGATCAATTCTATTCATAGAAATCACTGTTTGTGAATGGGTTAAAATGTATAAAAATAGAGAAATGTATAAAGTTCAAAATAAAATGGATCCCATTTAAAAGTCGAAAAGTTTTTCTCATCAGATCTTTGAAACTTATTAAATATTGTCTTTACAATTAACTTGAAAACATTTTAAAGCTTTTTTTTTCCTCTTGATTTTCTTTTTCCCTTTTTTTTCTTCTTTCTTTTTTTTCTTTTCTCTTTTCTTTTTGTCTTTAAATCTAAAAATAAGCCAAAAGTGCTTTTTTCGGCTCTTGAAAAACATTTGACATGTTTTAACTTTTTTTGTTTTTTGTTTCTTTTTGCATCCATTTTTTTTTACTCTTCATGCTTTTAACAATTTTATTCTAACGTAAATGTTAATCTTTAAATCGGGTTAATTTTACATAAAATAATTACACAGAGACAACTTTTCAAATGATTCGCATAATAATTTTTTTTTGGTTTCTTATTTCCGCTTTTTTTTCTCTCTCTTCACAGAAAGTTTGTCTGTAAGGATGTTTCTATATTTTTTCTTTTTTAGTTTGTGTGCTTTTGTTGTGCTTTTGAATGGTACCAAAGACCCACTTTCTGTTTTTTTTGTGCCAAAAAACAGAAAATAGAAAATTTGAAATGAGTTTCCCAAAAAAGGGATACAAAAAGAAAATCTATCGACAAGTCAATATTATTGCGATTGAGATTTTTTATTTTTTTTTCCGTCTCTTCTTCTTCTGTTTTCTTGCAACATTTTTCTTTTTCTTTCTCTACACATGAAGGACGAAAAGATATTATTAAACTAAGACGTCATCCAATGATGATGATGTCTGATATGATATTACAGAAAACAACCCAAGTTTTAACTTTCATTCCAATTCTTTGCTTTAGACACAAAGTATAAAATTATGGAAAGAATGTAACGAATTTTATTACAACAAAAAGAAAACAAACAATGTGACCTTGTTTTATTCTTTTCATTTAATTTTCTAAATATTTGATGGAAAATGGAAAAAGGAAACGGATTCCATATTGATGAAAATGATGAACCTTATTTTTTGTTAAATGGGAATTTTATTTTTCATAATCAAAAATATGAAAAATTAAATTAATTTAAAGCAGGCATTAATGCAAACAGAAAAAGGGTAAATTGAAAGCAAGCACAATTCTTTGTTTGATGATTTTTTAATTATTTTTTTTTATATTCCTCTTCAGAGGACAAATTTTTTATGTACGTGAAATTTCTAAATTCTAACAACTCTGATACTAAATCGGTTCTAAATATTCAATTTTAAACTTGTACAAAAGTGATTAAAGTTAACTATTTATTTTGTTACATTTTTTTTTATTAAAAAAAAATTCACTTTTACTGAAATGAAATAAATAACTTTTGTTGTTTATAGACAACATTATTTAGAATGAAACGAATAAAATGTAGAATCGACTATAAAGTTTAATTTTTAAATAAAATTTATTAGAAAATAAATTGACTTCAACCAGGGTTGGCAAAAACCCGGGTTTTTTTAGAAAAACCCAACCCGCGGTTTTAATTGGGTTTTACTGGGTTTTTCAGCGGGTTTTTCTGGGTTTTTATAGAAAATTTAGATATAATGTCTCTTCATTACATTATATCTAAAACAATTAAGCAAAAAATAAACGAGCGAACACGCTAGATGCATAATTTTTTTAACTTGCTTTATCAATTCTCTTTTATTATATATTCGTTAAAATAAACTGAAAAAAATATATATCTCCCAACTTTTCGCGCAGACATACAGTTATTAACCGTTTTTTAGACTCGCATACTTTCTCTTTCTTTGACACTAAAGCGATATATAACAAAAGTGCGGCAAGATATTCTATCTCTTAACACATAAAGACAAAGAAAGAAAGATTTTTTGTTAGTGCATTTTTAGTGCTGAAATTTGGCTGTCTGAAAAACACTCAGATTTTCTACCTTACTGCTTGGCTTTTAAAATTCAAGATCTTGAATATTTTCCAGTGTCTATGTTTAAAAGCGATGTCACTGTCTGAGTCTCAAGATTGGTGACCAATAAATTATTTTAAGTTTGCACTATGAATTCTATTTATTTAATAATTTTTATTTTGTTGTGTTTTATTTTTTTAGTTATTTTACAATACTTAATTATATTTTTCTGACATTTTTCGTTATATTTGCACTTGGATTTTTACTAATAAACAATGAAATAATGTTAAAAATTGGCGTTTATTCTGAATAAATTAAATTAAAACAGGAAAAATTAGGAAAAGCCCATATGGGTTTTTCAAGGTGGGTTTTCTCCAAAAAAACCCATTGGGTTTTACTGGGTTACCCAGTGGGTTGCCAACCCTGACTTCAACACATACGTTGGTCCATTTGAATTTATAATCAATTTTCATCTCAATTTTCATTTTCAATTAATTTTAATCTTTTAGATTTTCATACTGAGAATTTATTGTTTAAAGCAAATTATTATTGTTATTTTTTGTTGAAAACAATTCAAACTTGTAAATCTGAGTCATTTTATTTTATATTTTGTGACAAACATTTTCAGTTGTTTATAAATTTTCCAATAAAATTATAGATTATTTTATTTATTTATTTGTATCTAAGTTTCAATTTTCATTCACTTCCCTTAATTTCTCCCCTTTTTTTATAAACTAGAAAAATATATGATTATTATTTAGTAAATGTACGGACATTAAAATTTATGTCGTCCCTATTTAATTTATATGAAAATAACATTTTTCAAGCATCCAATCCCTTTACATGGAAACGCACCTTAGTTATATTTTGTTTTTTTTTTTTTACCCTGCTCAGTTACCGAAACACAAAAAAAAAGTTTTTCTTTTATGGAAAATTTCAAACAATGGAATACAAACAAAAATACAGAAGAAGAAGAAGAAGAAGAAAACATTTTTAACCATTAAATTCGTTTGATCAATTGACGACGACCCAGTGTATTTTTCTTTTTTAGTTATTTACGATATAAGTGAAGTTAAAGTATAAACTATACATAAGTTTAGGGTGTGATTGTTTATTCACAATGTTCGAAATTATTTCAAATACAATTTACAACTTAGATATTCGTCTATTGTTTGTTTTTGTTAAATCAACAGAATTTTTCATAATTTTGTAAGTAGCAAAATAATAAATAGAACAACACAATGAATAAAATCATATTTATTCATAAAGAAAAATTAAACTGAACAAATTAAAAATCATTTCACGAAATCCTTTAAGTTGTCCATTTCGCATCAAAAGAGTAAATTAAAGAAAAAATAAACTAAACAATCAAAAAAAAAATCATACTGTCATTGTGAATAAGCTGTTATAACTAATAAACTGTGTCACAATCTTTTTCCTCCTTTTTTTGTTGTTGTTGTTGTTTATGTGCTTACTTTTTTTGTTGTTGCTTCGGTTGCGGTTGTTATTATTATTATTATAATTGTTGTTGTTATTGTTGTGAAATATATAAATGTATTAATAATATTAAATTATATAGGATCTCTCTCTCTCTCTCTCTCTCTCTCTCTTTCTCCCCCTTCACAATTTGAAAATCATTTCTAATTTGATATTATTAACGCCAAGTCATAAAAGATAAGAAAAATGATGAACATGAATTGGGTTGAGAGTTAAGTTGATTGAACTACTACAACTATACAAACGTGAATGTATACAAACACACACACACACACACACACATTTATTCACCTAAAATAGAATTATAATTAATTTTGTGTGTTAGACGTAAAACTCTTCTTGTCCAAATAATAATCAAATTGAAGTTATATTTTTGTCCATTTTCATTTTTGGTTATTATAATTATAATTCTAATTAAATTTTTTCTTCTCTATCAAAAAAAAAAAAAAAGAAAAAATGAAAGAAAAATTATGTAAGTGAAGTAAAAGAAATTATTCTTTAATATAAAAATCAATAAAACTTTTGTTTTGTTTTCTCCTCCTAATAAAAGTGTTTTATTAAATTATAAAAAGAAGACAAAAAGAAAAGGAAAAAAATAATAATGAAGGGAAACTCCTTAATTTCTTCATTTTATAATTTTTACAATAACAAGAAGAAAAGAAATGAAAACAAAATTATGATGATGATGACGATGGTGAAACAAATAAAAAGCTTAAAATAATATTGTTGTTATTTTTTTTTTTGTGCTTTCTTCTTCTTTTTTTTTTTAATTTATTTCAAAGAAAGTCAAAACCTCACACTAATTAAAACGTCTTATTATCTAAACACAAATTGAAATATAAAATTCACTTTATTTCTTCTTCTCTCCACCTTCTTCTCATGTTCCATTTTCAGACTGACTTTCTATTCTGGCGTTTACCTTTCGTTTAAAAACAAAAAAAAAAACATAATAACAGAAACAAGATAAATTTTAAATGACATAATTAGCATTTAACGAAAGAAAAAAAAAATGGGAAAAAGGAAGAAGAAGAAGAAGAGGAAAAGTTGACTGACCAATTAGCTAATTAAAATTATTATAATAATCTACCTTATTTAGTTTAATACAAATAAAAAATAATTATAAAAAGGGTGTGGGGGGAGAGACACAATTTGTGTGTTCCACCTTTAATTTTTTTTTTTTTATTCTGTGACTTCTTTTTTTTTATATATTTAAATTTGTCTTCTTTTTCTTTTTTTTTTTAAAAAAAGGGGCAAATGACCACACAATTTTAACTATATAAATTATTATGGTGACCTGACATACAACAACAACAACAGAATATAATTTCCCTTGAGTGTTTTATTTAAAGTAATTGACAAAGAATTAAGTTACAGTTTATTATGCAACTGAAAGGTGTTAATATTTTCGGAAAATGAAAAAAAGGAACAGACACAAAGGTTTTCAATTGTTTAATTATTATACATTTGGGGATGATATGATAATGACAACTATATAAATTAAAATATCACACTTAATTAGTTCTTAATAGTTCTTATAGGATAATTTTCACTATTAACATTTACTGGTTTTAATTAATAATTAGTTAAGAGATTTCTTGTCTTAAAATTTTTCAATTAATAAAAATATTTAGAATTTAGAATTCTTGGGTTAAATTGTTTACATTTTTTGTAATTGTATGAATTTCTCTATAGACGAGAATGAAATAGAATAACGAACGTAATGACTTTACATGAATTAAAATAATTCTAAAGAATTAATTAAACACACTAATTTTTGTTGTTACAAACGACAATAATTTAGTAGTTTCATTTTTATCCAAGAAATACAAGATGTAACAATTGCATGTACACGATTCATTGTCATCGATAATTATTGAAAAATGTTACATAAAACATGGAAAACTCGAGAAATATTCTCGTACATTTTAATTTCAAACAAAATTATATTTGATAATCGAACTAGAAACATGATTCTAAGAATTGGATTAGAAAATATCGTTCAATTTAATTTGAATAATGAAAAACTAGTCTAGTCAAGATAAACATTAAATTATGGAGAATATTTTAAGGTTTTAACTGAATTTTATAGTTATACACATTTTATTGAATTAATTACTAATTGTAAATTCAATGTCATTTTTATAAGACCATTAAAAATTTAATTACAAAATAAATTAATAATCAGCATGCACAAAAGAAAAAATATGAAGAAAAAAAGGAAAAAACACAAAATCTAATTACAAAATAATTAATTTTTATTCATTTTAATGTTTTTTTTTTTATTTTTTTCTTTTGCTTGTTTCGTGTTTTGTAAATTAAAAATTAATCCATATTCGGTTGTTTCATTTTTTTTTTCTTTCTTTCTTATTTTCTTTTTTATTAATAAATTAATAAGCTTGCGGCAACTGTTTGTACTGACACACCCAAACGCTTACAATTACCTCTTTTGATACGTGTAATTCCCATCTGATTTTGTATCAAAATAATTATAACAAGAATTTTATTGTTGTTGTTTTTTTTTTTTTGTTCTCCAGTCAATTTTCTTTTCAATTTGATTATGAGTTTTTTTTTTTTTTGTTATTTTTTAATAGAATAATAATACCATTAGACATAATTGACATTCAAACGTTATTATGAGAAAATGAAAATGGGAAAAATAATAATAAAAAGGAAACATTTGTGTTAAAGCCTTTTTTTTTTTTGGTGCAAAAAAAAAATACTCCTTTTTTTGTAAAAAAAAACCAAAAACAAATCACTTTTAACATAATTCAGAGATTTTTGTTGTTGTTTTTTTTTTGTTTTTTTTATTTAATTTATTCATTTTCTGTTAAGCGACCGTGATGCAGATAAAACATATTTACCCAAAACAAATCAGATAATGTCATTTTAAATTTTTTGTAATTAAACATTTTTTTTTTTTGTTTGTTTATTTTTGGTTTTTGTTTGTTTTTTTTATTTTTGTTTAATGTTAGTACAACAACAATTATATTTTACATAAAAAATTAACTTTTCTTTAATGTTTTCATAATTAAATTCATCAACTGAGTTCAGTTGCTCTGCTGAAATTCAGTAAAACACAAATTCATCGATATTAAAACTAGTAAATCATCACTAGTATACTAGTAAAATTCAACTAGACTGTGATGCTCATACTAGTTCTATAAATAGTTCATTATAAATGAATTTCATCATTGCACTATAGCCTAACATTATTAAATGAAAATCGGCAAAAAACTTTAATTCAATAAAATAATGCAATAAATTTTAAAATTGTTTTTTTAATATTTAATTTATGTGGCTTGACTGTGAAACCAATTACAATAGACTAAAAGCTCTGATAAAATGACATTAGATTTCTATCTGTGACTTTTTCCATAATAATTTATTCCCATTTTAGAAAAATTTCCATATTGACAAATAAATTATGTTCTATACAACAACAACAAAAACAAAAACAAAATCAAAAATATAAAAAATAATAAATAAATATTATGACAATATTTTGTCAGGAATAATATTCAATTTTTACTGTGAAACATAAAAATGAACAATAAAAAGAGTAACAAAAAAATATTCAACAATATTTGTTGTTAAAAATTATTTCAAATAAAAATGAAAATAATCACTTCACTTTAATGTTTGAATTTAATAAATGATCAAATATTTGAATCATGATTGAAACTGTGAACATTCCCATTCGTCTCGTTTATTGTTTTTGTTGTATTATAAATTTTTATTAATTAAATTACGCTAGTATGAATTTTATACTAAATTATGCTAATAAGCATAACTTTTTTTTAGTCCGACCAAATAAGGTCGGACTAAAAAAAGTTTTTCGTATTATTGTTAATCGTACCCGGTAAATCAGTTATTTCATTAACCAAATTGTGGTGAAAATGTTAACAAAATTTCTATAAGGAAGAACGACGAAATGCATGACCAATTGGTGTCCAATTCAATGGACGACGAAAAGTTTTGTGATATTGGACATTAATATTCTCCAAAAGAAAAGAAAATAGTGAAAATTATTTTCTGTTCTAAAAATAAAAATCAAGAGAAAAAAAAAAAATACAATTTATCCCATTTTCATTTTCAATTTAAAAATTCATTCATTTGAAATAATTTGGTTTGGTTGTCTGTCATGTTGGCTCCTATATATAATAATCAATTTTCTTTTTCCAACTCTTGAGATCTTTTCGTACGTTCTCGTTAACAAAACAAAAAGAAAAAAAAAAAAGGAGAAAATAAAGAAGAAGAAAAACTAAGAAGGAATAAAAATAATATATAAGAGATTTTCCTGTTTTCAGAATGAGTCTATAATGGTACCAGTATTTTATCTTTATCTTTTTTATTTGTTTTTCTTCCCGTCTTCTTTATTTTCTTTTTTTCTTCTTCTTTTTCTTTTACTTTTACTTTTTTTGTTGTTTCTTCTCTCTTTCTCTTCTTAGTGCGCTGCTGATGAAGGAAAAGAAAAAAACAATTTGTGACTATTTAAATTTTATGTTTTCTCCTTTTTATCCTCTTTTTTGTTGTTGTTGTTGTCATTGTAAAAAAAAAAATATAACAAAAAATGTAAACATTAAAATATATTTTCTTATTATTTTTTCCTAGATTTACATTTCCATACAAATGTTTGTTTTGTTTTTATTTTTTATTGAATTTATTTGATTTAAGAAAATAGAAAAAAATTGAAAATAGACAAATTTAAAAACAACACGAAAAAAACGTAAATGTCTCAGAAACGTCATTTTAATTTTTAACATTAAACAATTTACAAATCAGAAAAGCTTCATTTGTTTTGTTGTTGTTATTTTTAATTTTAAACAAAATTTTACGAATCTTACTACATTTTTCTTCATTTTCAACAACGATTTGGTTTTTTGTGAAAGAATAAGAATTTATTGATAAACTGAGAAAGGTAAAAAAAAAAAAAAACGAAAACGAAAACAAAATAAAAAACATCATTACAAAAATCCTCTCACTCAATTCTCATCAATTTTCAACTTCGACAATATATTTTCTTTAAACACCTTTCGGTTCTTTCTTACCGATTTTCTCTTCTCTTACATCTTACTCTTTATATTGTTTCTTAAAGGAACATCAAAAGAAGATCAACATTTAAAATAAATAAAAACAAGATTATTTCCATTAGTTTTCCACTTCTTCTTCTTCTTCTTCTTTTTCTTTTTACATTTTCTTTATCTTACGATTTTTTGCCTCTTTTGTTTTGTTTTTTTTTTTTGTTTCGTTTTGTGTGTGTTTTTTTTTTGTTATTTCCAAAAACAAAATAATAATAATAAAATGAAATTGTTTTTCCCTGTGCATGTGTGAGTGTGTGTGTGTGTGTGTTTTTCTGGTGGTTAGAATTTACTATTAAGAGAAACGAGAACAAATGATAAAAATATACTACATTAAGAAAGAGAGACAAAGATAGAGAGAAAGAGAGAGACTATCATTTTATCCTTTTTATCTTTTTTTTTGTACTTCTGTATGTGATGCTGTATGTGTGTGTGTGTGTGTGTGTGTGTGTAAGCCTGTGTACTTTTGTTATGTGTGAAAATGATTTTAAAAAGCTTCTTTGTTGTTTTTTAATCTACTTTCTTTTTTCCATTTTCTAAACGTAAACTATTTGAGTTCACAGAACTTTATGGTTATTTTATCTCTCTCTCTCTCTCTTTCTTTCTCATTCTTTCATTTGTTTATTTTTGTTTTTAAGAGAAACAAATTCTAAAGTAAAGTTTTTTTTTCTGCAATTCAAACATTTTTTCCTTTCTTCTTTTTTTTTTTTTTATACAAAATTTATTCTTTTGTATGAAAATGAGAAAAACGAAAAAATAATAATGTATTAAGGAAAATAGTTTTGAAGGGAAAAATGGAAGAAAACAAAAAACAAGTTTCGTTTTTTTTTTTAAGTTTTAAAGTTCGTTTGATCATTTTTTATCGTTTTATTTATATTTTTTCTGAAATGATTTTTAATTGGTTTCTTTACAAATGAAATGTGAATTTTGAAATTAACTTTTCTTTCAATTTTCTTTTTTAATTTATAAAGTCAAAAGAGAATTAAATTCTTGATGTTTTCTTTTTTTTTTTTTTTTTGGTTGGTTACCATTTTGTTTAGCGAAGTAAAGTTGAATACTTTGACAGTGAAAGAGAGAGAGAGAGAGAGAGAGAAAATATTTTCATTTTCTTAGTTTTTCAATTAACGAAAAAAAAAAAATCGCATTAATTGTTTTTATAACGTTATTCAATATCGTTCCTTTTGAAAGCTTTTTCATTATTCTATCCGATTAAGTTCTCTCTGATTAACAAAAAAAAAATATATAAAATTGACTCTAATGATAATTTTCATGTCGAACTCATTCATCTTCCATAGATTTCATTCATTCATTCATTCTAAAAACTTAAATTTATAATTTATAAGTAAATCAGTAATAATAATTACGTTCTTAGTAGATTTTCAAAGGGATTGAATGTATGAAATTGATTCATGTGAATATTCTTCATTATAATCAAAATTTTATAAAATTCAAACCTCATACAAAATTATTAACTGCTTGTAATTCCTCGTTTGTCTTTTATTTCATTTTATTATTTTAACCTCTCACCTTTAATTTCAAATTATTATTATTTTTTACCCTTATTATTCCTCCCAATCCCCCCGCCCAACCCCACCCCCCCTCTCTTACATTAATAATGTAAATAATTTTAATCAAAATAATAATTTTTGTACAATTTCACTTAAATCATCCAAAAAAAATAAAAAGAAGAAGAAGAAGAACAACAACAGGGTAAAAAAGCTCATTGTTTATCTTCTGCTGCTTCTTCTTCTTCTTCTTATCCTATAAAAATACAAGGGATAGACGATAAATCTAAAAAAAAGTTTTATTGTTTTTAACAAAAAAGGAAAAATTGTAGAAAAGAGAAAGAGGGAGAGAAAGAGAGTATGAGAGAGATAGAGAGTAAAAAGTAATTGGCTATTATTTGGCAAAAAGCCCTAAAAATTTATTATTTCTGTTTTTAAAGATATAAAAGTCACAAATTTTTTGTAGCTTCTGGATTTCAATAAATAATAATAAAAAATTATAGTTTGTGTGATTCTCATTTTCCATATTTTCTAAATGAAAATAATATTTTACTTAACTTGATTTTGTGCTTCCATTAATCTTAAGGTATAAAATTGAAATGAATCAAATCAAATCAAATCAAACTTTAATAAAAACCAATAAATTGATGAATTTTAGTTTTTGGTGGGGAGGGTTAAAAAATTAGAATTTTCATCATTAAATTTTATGATTAAAAACAGAGAAATTATTTTATTCTAGAAACTGATTAATATTCCTTCTCTCTTTCTCATTCTCTCTCTATCTCTCACATACACTTTTTCACTTTGATAAATCATAAAATTCTGATTTTGAAAGAAAAACATTTGTTGCGTTTAAAAAAAAAAAAAAAATAACTGATAGAAAAATAGAATAAAAATGGGGTGAAAATAAACGAAACAAAAATGGCGAAAATTTTGTTGATTTTCTTCTGTTGTTGTTGTTGTTGTTGTTGTTGTTGTTGTGGTTTTTTTTTTTTTCATAATAAATAAAAGAAAAATATTATATAAGGAAAGAAGAAAAGAAAAATTGGTACGTGATAATATCTTTTAAGAATATATTTTTTCATTTCTCTTCTTATTTTTTTTTTTTTGTTTTTTTTTTTCCTTTTTCCTTTTGAATATTATTTTTTATAGATGATGAAACCAAAAGAAAGAGAGAAGACCGCTGCTCACACACGTGTTGTGTATTTGGCATAGATATTTTCACAGCTCAATAAACGTTTTTCTTCCTTCTTTCTTCGTCGTCTTTTTCTTCTTCATTTATTCCATTTTTTTTAAATTATTAAAAAAAAAAAAAAAATACAGAACTGAAAATTCTTTTCCCTTCTTTTCATTTTTTTTTATTTTTCATAACCGGACGAGATTCGAGTAGGATATTTTATAATTTATAAATATTATGTGTGGTATGTGAATGGTGATGGGCCATCATCAGTTGGATGGAATTTTTTTTTTCTTGGTTGTTCTCCCCTTTCATTCTCTCTTTCTTTCTTTTTTTACACAGAAATTGTTGAACATAATAAATTTTTATTGATTTGCTTGTCGTTCTTCATCTTGTTCTTAATTTTGTTGGCTGTTGTTGTTGTTGTTGTTGTTGTTGTTGTTAATGTTTTTAGTTGAATAAAGTAAAGTTTTAATGAAATTGTTAGAAATGGATATTTTATATATTTTTTTATTATTAATAATTATTAACAAAAGATGAACAGAATTTTTAATGAACAAAAAAAAAAAAAAAATTACAATAAATAATAATTAAATTTGGTTTCTCCTTTATTTTTTTTTTTTTTTTCATGAAATTTCTCTTTCTTTCTTTTTTTTTCTCTGTCCATTAGAAAAAAATGACGAAATCAGATATTAATGAATTTCCAGTGCCTGCTGTGAAACGTACAAAATTTAATGGAATGGATTTTTACACGAAAGTTTTGGGATCGTCAAAATTAGTGGTAAATAGATTTTATGTTTTTTTACTGTTTTTATTAGTTTTACATAAAAATTTAATAGTCAGTCTGTCAGTCTTTTATTTTTAACCTTTTATTTAGTATTCATTAGAAATTATTTTACATTTGATTTTTGTTTTTTTTTTTTTTAGTTATGAAAAATATTATTCATTCAAATTATTTTCAATGTCAGTACAAATGTGGTGTTCATTTGTTAGCGGTGAACACTCCCAACTAAATTTCTTCAAATCTTTTTGTTTTTTATATTTTTCTGTTACGATGCTTTTTTGTTTTTAGTTCGTGGCATCGATAAAAATTTAATTAAATCATCTTTAATATAATTGAATTTAATTGAAATTTAATTTGTATCCTATTGAATAATTGTAATATTTAATTATTTAAAGGTTGCACCAATGGTTGATCAAAGTGAATTAGCTTGGCGTTTATTAAGTCGTCGTCATGGTGCACAATTATGCTATTCACCAATGTTTCATAGTAATATATTTTGTAAAGATCCAAAATATCGTAAAGAAGCACTTATTAGTTGTCCAGAAGATCGTCCATTAATAATACAATTTTGTGGTAATGATCCAACAACAATATTAGATGCAGCATTATTAGCCCAAGATCATTGTGATGCAATTGATATAAATTTAGGTTGTCCACAAGCGATTGCCAAACGAGGACATTATGGTGCTTTTTTACAAGATGAATGGGATTTACTTGGAAAAATTGGTAATAAAAAAGAAATAAATTTTCTACAGAAAACAATACAAATAAATATTCATTCAATTGTTTTGATGATTGAAACAATCTGTTTTCTTTTTTCATTTAAACAAAAGAAATATTTATGGTTTTGTGTGCCAAAAACGAAAGGAATAAAATCATTCCTCCTTCTAAACAATAACAAAGAGAGAAAAATATTTAAATTCTGACAAGTTTTGTGTACTTGTTGCTTTTATAATTTTAAATCAATAATTTTTTTTAACATGAAAAACATTTTACTTGAAACAATCAATGAATTTATTAAGCCAAATAAATAAATAAATTTCAAAAGGATAAAAATAAATTTTAATTATTTACAAGAATCCATGTAAATTTTTTTATTTTTCATTTAATTAGCATTTTTTTCGTAATGTAATTTGTCTATTGAAAAGCACATTAAATTATAGAACCGGAAAAGTTTTTTTCATTGAAGAAAGCAGAGAAAAAAATAGAAAGTTTTATGAAAACAATAAATAAAATGTTGGGTTTACGTCATACGATTTAACTAATCTTATAACATTTATATAAATTTATGTATTTACAGTAAATCTTTTACATAAAAATCTTCTTGTGCCAGTTACTTGTAAAATACGTGTTTTTGAGGATAAAGCAAAAACAATAAAATATGCTAAAATGTTGGAACAATCAGGATGTCAATTGTTAACTGTGCATGGACGTACCAGAGATCAGAAAGGTCCATTTACAGGACTTGCTGATTGGACTTATATTAGAGATGTGAAGTAATTTTTTTAAAAAAAATTTTAATATTCTTAATTTTAATTGATTCTTTTATATAATTATATAATTATAAATTATATTTTATATAATTTATATTTTCTTTTAGACAAAATGTAAAAATTCCAGTTTTTTCAAATGGTAATATAAATTCAATTGAGGATATAAACAGATGTATTGAATTCACAAAATGTGATGGTGTAATGACTGCTGAAGGTAATTTACATAATCCAGCATTATTTGAAGGTTGTTCACCAGTAACGTGGGAAATTGCTAATGAATATTTGGATATTGTAGAAAAATATCCAAGTCCTTGTTCTTATATAAGAGGACATTTATTTAAAATATTCCATCACTTGTGAGTATATTGATAGATTGAATTAAATAACTTTTACAAAAAAATAATATAATATTTTTTGATCGATTTTTGATGTATGACTTTATAGATTGAATACAAATTTTAATTCAGTGGAAAGGGAAGGTATTGCAACAGCACATACACTTATTGAATTTAGAAAAATGGTAAAACAATTGGAGGAAAAGTTTACACCTTATCATGAAGGAAAAATGTTATATGATGAAAAATTATTGTATGGTCCTGATAAAGAGCCAGTAAAGAAAAAAACATTATTTCTTTAAAAATTATTTTATTTAACTTTTTTGTATTTTTAAGACTTATGATTTGTCATTACCGCCATGGTTATGTCAGTCATATATTCGGCCACCGCCTGCTGTACATATACAAAGAATACAAGAAAAAATAAGACAAAATGAGGATCCAACAATAATAAAACCAAAATTCTTTGATGCAGATGGTAATGAAATATCTAGAAAACAAATGAAAAAACAGCGTCGAATCAGTAGAAGACCAGAAAAATCAGAAGGAAAACATGATAGAACTGGTGAACTATGTGGTTCCTGCTCGAATCCATTAGTAAATTTTAACTACTTTAAAATTCTTTTTCCTGATCTTATTAACATTTGTTTTTTTTTGTTTTAGGGAATAAAATGTGGATTTAAGATGTGTAAAAAATGTTGTCGTAGTTATTGTTATACAGATAATTTGGATTGTATAGGTCACAGAATATTGATTAGGACAAAACGCGAATTTGCTAAAAATCAATTAGAAACTCATATTGTACCTACAAAACTACTAAAACTTGACACAAATTTAAAAACAAATGACAATGATAATAATAATTCAAGTTAAAAATATTTTATAGTTTATGTTGTATTCAGATTGTGAATAAAATTTAAAAAAAATGTTTTTACCGTATGTATTTTTGAATCATTATAAAAATTTTGAATTGTTACAGACTTCATGTATGTTATTTTCGAATTTCGAAATTGTATTTATAACCTCAAAATTTAAACATCAATGTCAAATGTGCTCGCGGTAAATAGAGAATAATTCAGAAACAGAAGTAAATAAAGTAGTTTATAAAATGGAACCAATTACAGGTTTTTGTGATCTTTGTATTCCATATACTAAAAATCATGTTGAATTAAAGAAGGTTTTAACGGAGCTATGTGAATGTAGTTAACTCAGTAATTAGTCATAATTAATTAATTAAAATTATTTTGTTCTCATTTTTAGTAGGATACAAAAATGTTGCAATAGAACAAATTTATAATGATAAAGAACAAAAAGCGGAAAAAAATAAAAGAGGGGCTGATCCTTTCCCAACACCAGTTTCATTAGATTTTTTATCAGTAAGTGCATTTTAATTTTATCAAAATTTCTAAGATTAAATTTAAGAGAATTTTTAGGAATTTAAGGGAAGACTGAAAATTTTTAATCGACTATCTATCATTTATAATGATCCATCAATCACATATGCAATGGTAAATTAGGCCCAATATTGAAATTATTTGAATAAAACAAACTTATTAATTTTTTAGACGAATTCAGTAATATTGAAGAAATATAATATAATCGCTGGACGGCCTACAACTGATATTGCATTAACAGTAAGTAATTCAGCTAGATGCATATACATAACAAACATTTAATAATCTATTTCTCAGCACTGTTGTTCAACATTTAATGGTGATATAATAACAATATTGCCAGAAGATTCTGATGTTTTAATGTCAAGAAAAAATTACTATATTGGAGTAAGACGCGGAATGTTTTTTGAAATACAATATTCTGATCTAATAACTAATTCAACTAATAGAAAAAAGATTATTGCTAGAAGTCATGCTTATCATGCTGTTGGTAAATCAAAAAATATTATTATTTCAAGTGGAGCAACAAATTTATTTCAGATAAGAAGCCCGTATGACATTGCAAATCTGTATGTTCAAACTAAAATTATTTATGTCTATCTAAAATTAATTATTATCATTTTTATAGTGGAATTATTTTTGGACTAAGTGAGGAACAATCAAAATATTCTATATTAGGACAGTGCCGTAGTTTATTAATAAGGGCTGGTAATAAGAATAAATATGGGGAAAAAAAGGGCAAGTAATTGTTAATCAGAATTTTTTTATTATTTTTTATTTTAGACGCAAGACGTCATGGGAAATCTATTATGTTTATTAAGCAAATAGAAAATATGCCAAGTGATTCTGATGAAACTGATGAATCTGATGACGATGAAGATGCGGATGCAGACGATGTTGATAAAAGTAATAGTGATGAAGAAATGGAAGTACAACCGAAAAAAAGAAAAAAAAATAATTGAATTATTTTCCATAATTTTATGATAAAAATAAAATATAAACTGGATTTTTGATATTTGTAACAAAAACTTCTTATTAATTAATTAACTTTAGGAACTATTTTAATAATTCAAATTTCATTCGAGAAAGTCTTAAAATAAAATCCAGTAAGTGCATTTGAATTTTAATATCTTTTGGATTTTCAGTAATATAGAATCCCGGAACGGAGGCTTTTTCTAATGTTGATTGTTGGTCTCGTACCTATAATACAATTATTTTTAATAAAGAGTTTAAGTGAAAATTAAATTTTTATTAATTTTATATTACTTTTTGGTCTAAATGAAGAACTAATTTCATATCAGTTTCTTTCAATTTTTTTGAATGTTTTATTTTCATTAATTGTATTATGTGTTCTAATTCTTCTGGATCTTGTATTTTCATTATCCATTCTTGTACTTCAACTAAAATGAAAATTTCAAATAATTATTTACTTTCTTCAAGCTTATTAGGAAAATATATATTTTACGTTTATGGTCAGTTTCAACTTGATCCCGTAGTTGTTGTAAATGTTTTTCCGTAACATGTTGTATTTCCATAAGACCTTTGACGATTTCAAAAATTGTGTCATTTAATAGGGAATTTGCTAATCCAGAAAGTGTCTCATACGGTATTCTCATCTGATATGATCTGTTAAAGAAAAAGGTATTGAAAAATAATTAAAGAAATCAATAAAAGAATATTTACTGTGGCAAAGTTTTGTGCATAATTTTTAATTGTTCCAAAAGATAATATAACTTTTTTTGAAGATATTCTGGGCTTTGTTGTATTAAATCATGCATTTCACTATTTTCCATATTACAAAACTATCAGTTTTTAACATTTATTGAGTTTTTGTAAGTTTGTAAATTAGTTTTCCATTAAAACAAAATTTATGTTTATAACAACAAACCAATAACAATTTTTTTTTTGACAGTTCTCATTTCTCACTACCCTATAAGCAAACAGCGATGTTTTAATAGAAAAACTATTTTTCTTTTCAGAATTCCAATAATAATAATAATGGAAAAACACCAACATTAATAGAAACAGAAAATTGAATTAAAAAAAAAATACATTTAAATATTTTATTTTTACTAAAAACTGAAATTATGAATTTATTAGAATTTAAGAATATTTTTTTGTTATTATTAATTGTTTTGTATTAAAAAAAGAAACAAAAAAACAAATAATTAAGTTTGATAGAACAATAAATTTTTCTTTTATAAATTCTTTTGATTATTTTATTTATTTTTCCCTCATTTGAAAAATATTTCAGATTTTATGAGAAATAAAGACGATTCAGGTAAAACAAAAAGGAAAACGAGAAATAATAGGTTCCACACACACACACACATAAACTAATACAATTTTTAATCTGAACAGTTCCTTAAAATAATAATAATAAAATTTATGCAAAAATTATTAAAAAAAAAAAAAAAAAAATTTAATTTTTGGAGGAACAATTTTTTGACTAAAAAAAAAATTGAAAATTTTAGCATTTTTTGAAAAGTGCAAAAATACAAGGTTTTTTCACCATAACTCCTAAACGGTGCGTCGGAGAGCATTTTCCTTAACGTTTTACAAAGAACCTTAACTAAGAAAGATGTAAAATTACGTCCTCTATAAGTTGCACGAAAAATGTTGAGCAACAATTTCATGCAACAATTCTTCCTTAATTGTTGCGTCACATAAATTTAAATGTTGCACAGCATAGTTTCTCCTCTATTTTTTTCTCTACAGAATCTCAATAGTATTTAGAGTCATAGGAAAAATAAATACCTTCGAAATTTATGTTTATGTTTATGATTATGTTTAATCAACATTTTTATTCGTTTTTCAAAATTTTTTTTGTATATTTGATTTAAAATTGATTTTTAAGATTTAATTGTGAATTATGATTAGGATTACTGATTAATAATAAATGTGAAAAAAGAAAATCTTTTACATTCATTTTTTTCAAAAATGATATCACTAATGACTAACAGCGTTTCTGTGACATTGTCAATGCACAAACTTAAAAGATAAGATAAGAATTTTTAATCAGTGGTCAACGTGAATAAGTGAAATAACTTTAGTAAGTAATTTATAAGTAATAATTCAATAATGTGAAAGAAATATTCAAAAACGAAGGAACTTAATTGATATCCAATTTTTTACCACGAAAAGTTTTATTTGTGGTTTAGAATTTCATTGAAAAAATTATTGTAATTTTTATTTGTGTTTTTCAATTGATTGTACGTAAGTTACGTTAGTCTCAAATTTGCAGTGAAGTCATGGAGGAATATTCAGATGTGGATTTATTAAACAAAAGTTATGATGAGGAAATTAAACAGCTTCATCATGAAATTAATATGAAGAAAATGGAGATTGCTGCAGTACAGTCCAAGAATAATGTTGAAGAATTTAACAAATTAGAAGAAGTTCAAAAGGAATTGCACGAACTGAAAGAATTCGTTTACAAGACTCAACTAGGTTTGTTTCTTAAAATATTTTGTTTTTGTATTTACAGAAGTAACATTTATTATTAAGGTGAAGAAACACATTCAAATGATTCTCTAAAAGCTTTGAATGAGTTAATGTTGAAGAATGGCAAAATTTCGGAAGTTGAAGAAGTTTATTGCATGAAATGTTTTTTGATGCTCGATTCAAATGAAGGAATTCTTTTACGTAAATGTTTACATACATTTTGTATGTATTGTTTTGTTGATGCTTTAAAAGAAAATGGAGAGGAAAAACTTTATTGTCCCTTTCAAACTAACAGCACGAAATGTTTAACATTATTGCAGGTAATTTTAATTCGTTAATTCTTAAAGAAAACATCTAAAAGTATTTTCACTTTTTGAAACAAATTTTGTCTTACTTTATTTTAGGAATTTCCACAAGAAAAAGTTGAACAAGTTTTCATTGTAAATGAAACTGTTACCAAACAAGACGAAAGCTCTGATCAAATAACAATTTTAATGAAAAAAATAGAATTATTAGAAAGTCGTTTAGATTCCGATAACAAAGCGATTCATGAAATTAATATAAGTGAAGTAAAGATTACACCATGTTTAGATGGATGGATCTGTGATGGTTGTAAACATGAAAATATAACTTATAAATTTATTTGTCAGAAATGTTTGGAACCCAAACATAAGTCTGAAACAGTGAAAGAGCAAACCACTAATCATGAATTGAATTCTTGTATTCCCGATATTTGTTCTAAAACTGACGAATGTGTAAAATCGGTTGACCATAATATTAATCATTGCCCTTTGGAAATAAAAAATATCTCTCATAAAAGTGAACAAAAAAATTATGTTGAACCTTCTAAAACTTGGACTTGTGTTTGTTGTAGATTTGTAAATTTGAAACAACATCAAAAATGTGAACAATGCCAAAATGAAAATGACCCAACAACAAAGTTTACAACTAGATGTTACAACATGATTTGTAAGGCAACTTTGGATAGTGCTCATGATGGAACTTCTACAGTCATAAAGTGTCGAGAATGTGGTATGAAAAATTGTTTACCATGTAAGGTAAGATTTCAATTTAATTATCTGTTTTATTTTTTATATTAATTTCATTCGGTTTAAAGACAATTCATATAAAACCAATTAACTGTGAAAGTTACCAAAAGATTAAACATTCGAAAGCAAAATGTCGTTACTGTAAGGTAAATATTTTTTTTAATACTTTCTATTGAATTTTAATTAACAATTTTTGTCTTTTAGAATTTAATTCTTTATGATCCATTTATTTGTCAATTTGTTTGTTGTTATTGTAAAAATAACAAAATTAATGCATACAAGAAAAAAGAAGGCTTTCTTGACAAAGTTCTTAAAATTTCGTTTTAATTCTAAAATAAACAAAGTGAAACAAAATAAAATAGTTAAACTTAATGATGGAATATTGATAATTATTGTTGCATTTATGAAAATCACATTTTTTGAATCTGTATTCAAAGTTTTCTACTCTTTATTTCATTCTTTGTATTTTCATAGAAAAATAAAATTTCTTTTTATAAATTTTTTTATGTTTTTATTTTTTTTTACCTGATTTGATAAAAAATATTTCAGATTTTATGAGACTTTAATCCTTTACATTTAATCATTTCTCCCGGTTTATCTACATTTTTCTTAAATTTTCTTATTACGGTTATTATTAGCTGCATTATCTACTAAATTATCTAGTAAAATGAATTTTTCGCAATTGTACTATTTGTTTTGCACCATCATTAATTTACAATTGTCATCAATTTATTTTATAATAACCATAATTTAATAATGTATTCTGACATAAATGTTATGCATTTAATTGAAATTAATTTTCAAAAACATGAGACCGATAATAGAAATCAATTACTGATGGTAAAAGCATTAATTTATAGTAATAAATGAAATACTTTTTTTTTAGTATCTAAACCCATCTACATAATTATATTTTCAATAGTTATAATGTATAAACTATAAAGTACTTACGAATTCCTAAATAATAATAAGTAAGTTTGCTTTAGTCCATCACTATGATTCTCTATGATAATACTTCACCGATATTTCATATATACCTACAATAATGTTAATGTTGTTTATATCAATTTATTTAGCTTAAATTAATTAGTCAAATTTATAAATTATTTAAAGCTTCAACTCATAACTACTTCAGACGTTTTTAGTTGATCTTCTAGTATATATAAAATAAAATTAAAGAATCAACTTAATTAATATAAATTTACTTGTAACTCTTATATGATTATATTTACATATATACTTTTCTATATGGAAAAAAAATATTAATTTTAAATTTAATTGTTTTATATAGAACAACATTAATTTGAATTGACGCCAATTAAATAAAAAAAAAATAGTTAGTTATTAGGGAAAAAAATGCCCTTCGCATTAGTTGATGCGCAATAAAAAAAATTATAATTTTAAGAAATAATCCAAATATTTGGTTTGAAATTATTTATAGGTAAAAAAGAATAATTTATTTAATTTTAATTATTTATTGGTAAAATTATTTTATATTTTGGGGTAAGAATAATGGTTTTAATGAAGTAAAATTCGTCCAAGAAAAATGAATTTTCAGTTTCACAATGTGTTCCGTGTTAACATTATTTTCCTCTTAAAATGAATAAAATTTTAATTTTTTATATTTTTGACACATAGTGAATATATGTACAGATAATAATATCATACCTTCTAAAGAAATTAATTAAATTTAATAATTTAATTAATTGTTTGAAAAAATAATTTAGTTGAAAAACAAAATTGTTTTGAATTTGAGTGAAGTTTAATAGCACAAAACTACTATTTAACGATATGGAAGGAATTTACAATTATTCTTGCATGTTTTGCTTAACATTAAATCAATTTTAAAATTATCAAATATATTAAATATAATTACTAATTAATCTAAATCTGAAATAATTTTTATCATATTCTTCATTTTTCGTATACCAAAATGTTGAAATAAAATATCGAGTACAGTAAGGCTCTCAAAACATCAAAATAATAGTTTTGGCGGCCATGTTGAATACAATCGCAAAAGTTTAACAGTGTAATTAAAATACACAAGTGAATAAGAAAATAAATAAAATCAGTGAAATGGCAGATACAGCAGCAAAAATTGAATCCCCAGTGGTTTCAACCCCAAAAGTGAAGAAGACTTCAGTTGTTAAAAGCCCAGCAGACAAAAAACCAAGGATTAAATCCAGTCATCCTCCTACTGCGGAGATGGTCAACATTGCAATTGGAACATTAAAAGAACGTGGTGGTTCATCTCTACAAGCAATTAAAAAATATTTGGCAGCCAATTATCAAACCGACTCAAGTAAATTGGCTCCATTCATTAAAAAGTATTTAAAGTCAGCTGTATTCAATGGAACTTTAATCCAAGTTAAAGGCAAAGGTGCGTCTGGTTCCTTTAAATTGGCTGCTCCAGCAAAGAAAGCGAAAGCTGAGAAAAAACCAACAGATAAAGTGGTTAAGAAAGTAAATAAAAAGAAAGCTTTGAAATCTCCTAAAAAGAAAAGTGCTGCGGTCATCAAAAAATCGTCACCTACAAAAAAATCTGTAATTGAAAAGAAGAAAGCAGTGGTAAAACAAGCCGCAGCCGCCAAGAAAACTGGTACAGTGAAAACAGTAGCGCCAAAAGAAAAAGTTACAAGGGCACCAATTAAAGCTGTTGTAACAAAACCAAAAACTGTACAACCCGCTAAAAAAGTTACAGCCCCAGCTCCAAAGAAAGTGGCATCTCCCGTAAAAAAAGCTGCTGCCAAGAAATAAATATTTTTATCGTTTTCATTTAAATCAAAATAAGTTATAAAATAACAATAAGTCCTTTTCAGGGCTAACAATTTAATCAAAAAAAAAGTTTGAATAATCTTCAAAAATATTGAAAAAAGAAAATGTTCTTCTCAGAACAACAACCACAATATACAGAAAGAAGAATAAATGTTATGAAATAAATTAAATGTTTTTAGTCAAAATTCAAAAAATGGTTTGACTCTGAAATTATAAAATTTATTTAATTTTTTTTGCGAGAGTAAAAAAACATTTTTTTTTATAACGAAAAGTTGCTTTAAATTTATTTTTTCTAATTTTCTAAACAGAATGATTTATTTATAACTGTAAATATTTTTTCTAATTTTCTAAGCGAAATGACTTTTATAACTGTAAATATAACTTACGTATGATTATTTATTATTTTGTTGTTGTTTGTATGATTTTTAAACCACAATATATTGTGATTTGTTCACCTATAAGTGACCTTTTAATTACTTTAAATAGTTACTTGAAATCAAATTATTTACAAAAATATTTTACTTATCAACACCCTAACCCCCCTTCCCCACCAAAAATAGTTGCATTGTAATTTATTCTATTAATTAAATGTTTGTTTTCTTTGGTGTGAAAATATAATTTATTATGTAATTCGTATTACTAAAAAATTCTGAATAAAATTTTTAAATCTTTTGTTTTTTTTTAATTTAATTACATATAATACATATATGTTGGTTTATAATTTTTTTTTGTATATATGCTCGCGTCTATTTTCGTAAGTATTTTCCTTCTAGAATGAATTAATTAAATGTAAAAGGGAGTATGATGATTTCGAGTGATCATAACATGAATTAAATAAAATTATTAGAAAAAAACAACTTAAAATAGAATTGATTAATATTGATTATTGTAAAAGGATAAGGGATTATTTGGAACAACAAATTTAATTTAGGTTAAGATAAATGATTGTAAAAAATAAATATATTACGCCTTAACTTTCATATAGAGTGAAATTTGTTTTGCTGTATTATTTTCTATTCAAAATTTACACAAAAATTATTCTGGATTGATCTTAGAAATAATTTAATAATTTTTGTAGAAATTTAAACAATATTCTACTTATTGTTTTTTTCAAGAATATTTATATTCTTATTAATCAAAATTATTAGTGTAATATTCTGAATAATGAAAGAATTGAAATTTTGAAACAGGATTTGTGCTGGTGATTATTATCTAAATTAACATAAACAAAAAAACACTATTTTATTTGCATTTTATTGCAATTTTGTCCTCTTACAAAAAGAATATAATAAGTAAAAAAAAAACAAACGCCAACTAATAAACATTAGAAAAAATAAATATTTTTTGTATTTTCAATCACAATCTTGAAATACTTTTAAGAAAACTTTAAAGAAAAAATATAAAAATGCTCAAGTCTGGAAATTGTTAAATGTAAATTATTTTAAAAATAAATTAAATCTTTAGTAAAATTGTAGCGACCAAATTGAAAAAATTATATTTTGATTAAATTTTAAATTAATTTAAAAAATCAAATAAATTAAACGTATTCATTATTTCAAAGCAAATAAAATAAAGATGTCGAAAGTCAAATTAAAAGAGGATTTCGTAATAAAAATTTGATTTTAGCACAAATCCTAAATTTTAATAATTTTAATTTAATAAATATATATTATATTAAACTTATTATTAAAAACAATTTAACAAACAATAGAAAATATTTGGAATTTAATTGCAATAAAAAATAGTTAGTTATTAGGGAATAAAATGCCCTTCGCATTAGTTGACGCGCAATAAAAAAAATTATAATTTTCAGAAATAATCGAAATATTTGGTTTGAAATTATTTAAAGGTAAAAAAGAATAATTTATTTAATTTTAATTATTTATTGGTAAAATTATTTTATATTTTGGGGTAAGAATAATGGTTTTAATGAAGTAAAATTCGTTCAAGAAGAATGCATTTTCAGTTTCACAATGTGTTCCGTGTTAACATTATTTTCCTCTTAAAATGAATAAAATTTAAATTTTTTATATTTTTGACACATAGTGAATATATGTACAGGTAATAATATCATACCTTCTAAAGAAATTAATTAAATTTAATAATTTAATTAATTGTTTGAAAAAATAATTTAGTTGAAAAACAGAATTGTTTTGAGTTTGAGTGAAGTTTAATAGCACAAAACTACTATTTAACGATATGGAAGAAATTTACAATTATTCTTGCATGTTTTTCTTAACCTTACATCAATTTTAAAATTATCAAATATATTAAATATAATTACTAATTAATCAAAATTTGAAATAATTTTTATCATATTCTTCATTTTTCGTATACCAAAATGTTGAAATAAAATATCGAGTACAGTAAGGCTCTCAAAACATCAAAATAATAGTTTTGGCGGCCATGTTGAATACAATCGCAAAAGTTTAACAGTGTAATTAAAATACTCAAGTGAATAAGAAAATAAATAAAATCAGTGAAATGGCAGATACAGCAGCAAAAATTGAATCCCCAGTGGTTTCAACCCCAAAAGTGAAGAAGACTTCAGTTGTTAAAAGCCCAGCAGACAAAAAACCAAGGATTAAATCCAGTCATCCTCCTACTGCGGAGATGGTCAACATTGCAATTGGAACATTAAAAGAACGTGGTGGTTCATCTCTACAAGCAATTAAAAAATATTTGGCAGCCAATTATCAAACCGACTCTGATAAATTAGCCCCATTTATTAAAAAATATTTAAAAGCAGCCGTAATCAATGGAACTTTAATACAAGTTAAAGGCAAAGGTGCGTCTGGTTCCTTTAAATTGGCTCCTCCAGCAAAGAAAGCGAAAGCTGAGAAAAAACCAACAGATAAAGTGGTTAAGAAAGTAAATAAAAAGAAAGCTTTGAAATCTCCTAAAAGGAAAAGTGCTGCGGTCATCAAAAAATCATCACCTACAAAAAAATCTGTAATTGAAAAGAAGAAAGCAGTGGTAAAACAAGCCGCAGCCGCCAAGAAGACTGGTACAGTGAAAACAGTAGCGCCAAAAGAAAAAGTTACAAGGGCACCAATTAAAGCTGTTGTTAAAAAACCAAAAACTGTACAACCCGTTAAAAAAGTTACAGCCCCAGCTCCAAAGAAAGTCGCATCTCCCGTAAAAAAAGCTGCTGCCAAGAAATAAATATTCTAAACGTTTTCATTTAAATTAAAATAAGTTATAAAATAACAATAAGTCCTTTTCAGGGCTAACAATTTAATCAAAAAAAAGTTGAACTTTCAAAAATATAAAAAAAAAATGTTCTGCATTCTTAATTTTTTTTAGATATTTGAATAATATTCTTCATAAACACGTGTTCATCACGTTGTTTACCCTAATTTTACATATATATGTATGTAATTATACATATGTGCATCAGTGATAATCCATAAATTTTTTGTCGAAAAGTATAATCTTTAATTTTGTTGGAATTTTTTGATTGCCGGAAAAGCACAATTTTTAATCTAAAAAAACAATATAATTTACCCAATTTAAGTAGAAATTAAAAATTAATTTCGAATAGATTATAATAGAATCAGAATTAAAAACATATGCACAAAAAAATGGAAAAAAACAAAACACACAAATAAAAAATTATTACCTTGGAAAAAATATTTTATATGTATCTAAAGTCCAAAGTATCAAGACTTTTTCCTTTATATTTGTAGATTTTCAATTTTTTCATATTTTATAGAAGAAAGGCATTCTAAATTAAACTTTATTTTGCATAGAAAATATAGTGTGATGTTACTTGTTTTAAGTTTAATTAAAGAAAAGAACTGAATTTAGTTTTTATATATGCATAATGAATGAATAATTAAATTAAAAAAATATTTTTTGTAACGTTTTGTTATTTATTAAAAAACGTCATCGATTTAGTACTTTTTTATTTTGATCTGTCATACTGTTAGTTTCAGAGTTCAATGGACATTTTTCACAGCCTGTAATTCGACGATTTAGTGAAGAAAAAACGTAGTAAAGTAACAATTATATGAAACGATCGTATATTAGCTATATTTTTGAATTTATTTTCAACAATGTCATCAAATGAATTGATTTCAGATAAATTTGTGAACATACAACATACAATGATCGAATGCTAACATAAATATCTCATATATACCGATTTGTATCAAACTATATTAAACTTGTATAAAAATCTTTATCTTTTTCCTTAGTTGAAATTTTTTCTTGAATTGAATGAATACGTTTTCAGTTTATTTTCAAATATATAAAAAAATATGCTTATTTGTACAAAAATAATTCATTAAATAATAAACATATTTCTTTTTACGTTGGTTAGCTTTCATCAAAACGAAAATGAATATCATTGATTAATGTTAAAGGTAACATATTTTGAATTAAACATAATATTGTTTTTCTTTTAGCTACACGCATTTTATCGGTTTCTGATAGCATTTCTGGTATTTTTGTTGGAATGTCTTTTGATCGTGATTGGTGAAATCTACTTTCTTCATGTCTTTGTATATGACAAATATTATTGGATATTGATTTTTTACATAGCTTGCAGAATGGTTTTTTCAATTCTTCATCAACTTCAATCCACTGAAAACGTTGTAACCATTTTGTACGAAACCGTTGATTATAAAATTTCTTTTTAAGAGCAGTATTAACTAAAGAAATGTCAATTAATATTAAGAAATTTAATTAAAAATAATCTTTTATTGCAAACTTACTGTTATTTTGTGTTTCAATTACTGTAAAATTGTTCGTTGAATTTCCTACCTCTGGAAGAATATACGAATAATTAATATTAAAATTATTATTTAAAAAAAAAACCTACTTTCTAGTGTATTATTTTCAACAATAAAATGACCACCACCATCATTTTGCTCATTTAAATTTAATTCTTCTGATTGTTCAATCACATTTGATTCATTTAATATTTTTTGATGAAATTTACTTTGTTCATGTCTCCTTATATTACAAATATTATTTGTAATTAATTTTTTGCATAGCCTACAAAATGGTCTATTAGAATGTGGATCTCTTAAAATCCATTTATATTCCTTTAGCCATACTGTACAAAAGCGTTGATTATATTTCTTTTTCTTTTGAATAATGTTCTGTTTCACTAAAAAATTAAATATATATTGTAAAATAATTAATAATGCTTAAAGGTAATTTAAAAATACTTGGGATTTTATTCTGTATTTTTTCACTGACTTGCAATTCAGATTCAGACGGCATTTCGTCTTGTGTTTCTTCAATGCAATAAGAATGCTCCGCAGATATGTTTACATCTTCTGTATGCTGAGTAAAAGATGAAGAATCCTCATCTTCAGGTATTAAATCCAATAAATTAATTACAGGTTTATCTTTCATTCTTTTTGAAGCTGTTTGATCAATAGATTTTATGACTATTTCATTACTTTCTTTTGTAACTTTATTAAAAACTTTTGTTGTATTATTTTCCAATGTCGATTTTGTTAAAATAATTTTTTTCTGATGATAATTACTTTTTTCATGTCTCTGAATGTGTGTAATATTATTAGATATTAGTTTATTGCAGATTTTACATAAAGGCCTTTTTGTATTTAAATCCATTTCCATCCATTTAAAATTTTCAAGCCATTTTAATATAAATTTTTGATTATACTTTTTCTTATATTTAATAGAATTAGATTCAACTAGATCTAGAAAAAAGAATAAATTTATTGGTAAAAAAGTTTTTTATATTATAAATAAATATGTGTCAAAAGGATGAGAATTGTTTGTCGATAATAATTTTTTTCAATTTTCCTGTGTTAATTAAAGACTATTATTATTAAATTGGAGACCAAGCAAGTAAATTATTAGTTAACATAAATAAATATATTGACATAACAATTTCAGACATTTGATAACGAAATTAATCTAAAATATTAATTCCTTAATTATTGAGCTTTAAATTTTTCTAAAGAAAATAATATAATAATTACTTTTTTCCCTTGGTTTGTGAAGTTTCTCCGCTATTGAAAATTTTAGAACTGGATTACATAAGCCTTTCTTTTGTTCTAGAATAGAAGTATCCTGATCATCAAGTAATTTACTAATATCAGACTCGTATTTCAGTAAATTTGCATTACCATTGTTTACCCTATTTGATTTTGTTTTAATTGAATGGGATTCACACTTAAATCCAAATAAAAATTTCTTATGAAGTCTAGTTTCTTCATGTCTTTTAATGTGGGTAATATTATTAGATATTAGTTTATTGCATATTGTACATAAAGGTTTTTTAGAAATTGGATCAATCTGTAGCCATTTAAATAATGTTAACCATTTTGGCCGGAATTTTTGCAAATGTTTTGTTTTATGTTTCCTTTTATCTATTGAAATATCTAATTTCACTAAAGTTGAGGTGGAAATTTTCCTAAAAAAGTAAAAATTAAAATTTAATGGAAAATAAAAAATAATAATTTCTTTAAAATAATTCGTTATAAAATTTGGAATTGCCATACAGAAAATAACTTGAAATTTTTTTTAGAATTGTGGGACTAGATTGCTCATTCTCCTTGTTATTACAATTTACACAGTAGGTATTTTTGTTTACAATTAATACATTTAAAATTAATTAGGATAAAACAATTAACAAAATTTATAATTATTAGATTATATTACTTACTTGACCATTTTATATACATATAATATTTCCTGTATTTATTTCAACATTTGACACTTCCATTCTTATTATTTAATAAATGACATTTGAGTCTGACAGAAAATAAAAATCGGAGTAGATTTTTCAATAACGAAGTAATGGAGTAGCAATTCCGTTACAAAAATTTCTTATTATTACAATAAAATGTTTATCTTTTCATAAATACACAATATAAAATTTATGAATTAAACAAAATTAGCTAGGTATGTTGTTAAATTTTAGAAAAATGAAATAATAAAAAATCAGACATGTTTATTATCATAAAATATATTATTTATTTTTATTTATTTATATATTATATATATTCACACACACACAAAAAAAGAATGTATTAAATAATATTACTTTGAAAAAACTTTATCTTTATTATTTATTTATTACTTTTTTTTCTTAATTTCTTGTTTTGTTTTCTTTTTTTTTACATTATAATATCAATTTAACTACTTTTTACAATAATTTTTATTTAACATTACAAAGTAATTGGTTTTTATTTAGATTTTATACAATAATTATATAAGAATACAAAAGAAAAGAAGAAATTATTTTATGTAATAAACTCACTTTTTTTTTTGGATAACATATAAACGTTAAAATTATAACAAACAAAATCAACAACAAATTTTACATTTAATAAAAACGCACAGAAAAAAAAATATAGTCACCTAAATATATTTATAACACTACAAAAAAATATTGTTCATTTGACATTTGAATTAATTTAGTTTTTCGGCGAAATAGTTATTAACTTGTGTGGGGTTACCGGAGATATCTACAAAAAAATTAAATTAAATTAAAATAAATATATGTAAAAAAAGAATACAAACTTACCCAATGCGATCGATTACCCAATAAAGTCTCATCCTCTTCCATTAAACTATGCGTTTGTTGATCAATAAATAATAGCGTATCTTTGCTACATGAACTTGCACCTCTTATCATTGAAACTGTATCGCAATCTTTTGTTCGATAATTAGAAGTAGATGTAAATGATCGTCTGTTTGCATTGTTTGCTTCAATATGTCTTGTATGATGTGAAACCATTTCTGAAAATTTTCTAGAAAGATCCTCTTTAAATTTTAATTGTTCCAATAATGTTTTATCAGATAATGGAATTGTTTTAATATGAACGATTGGTTTTATAGTTTCAACATGATCCTCAAAACCATTTGTAATTTTTGGGATATCCTTAGGTACTTCAGTGTCTAAAGAAGAGCATTCTTCTGGTATCTTCTTTTCATCTTTACAAATGATTTCTTCTTTTTTATCCACTACTATTGGCATTGTTTCTTCAACAGCTATTGGTGGAATCATAATATTTTTAGCATTAGATATATCTTCTTTTATTTTTTCTTCACTAATATTTTCTACATTAACATCAACAGTTATTTCTGTTTGGTTTTGTTGTTCGATATTTATATTTTCTATTGATAATTTGGATGGTTCTATAATTGCTTGGGTAACTTCAATAGTAATATTTTTTTCAATCTAAAAAATAAAGAAAATTAGTAATAAATCTGAAACTTTTAAACAGAAAAATAAATAAACCTTTGTTTCAGAACCTAACACAACCGGTTTTGCTGTTACATTTAATTCTATGTGTGATTTTTTTTCTTCTATAATTGACGATGAACTATTTGATGGTATCGATGTTGCAGCTATTTTTGAAACCCAATGATCCATTGAACTTGAACTTGTACCAGAACAATCCATTGTATCTAAGTTCCTTCGTTGATAAAATAATATATAAGCTTCGTTGTTTACAATTTCATCATTAACAGTATCCTCTGGTACATGACTTATTCTTTGATCATCAAATTTATACCATTGATGATCATACGGATTTTTACATGCTGCTGTATAATGTCCTGTTTCCAAAGTGTCACCCTTTAAACAAAAAAAGTCATTATTAAAATTTTATCAGAAAAACAAATGAATATTATATGAATCACAGTTGTTCTAAAAATAGATTATATAACCTGGGGTATTTACGGGAGATTTATGAATAGAAAGGTAAAACAATAACTCATCATTCAGCATAAAAAAGTGACGTCAGGAAATAAAACAATTGAGTATTGTATATTTTATATAAAAATAAAAAAATTGTAATAAAAAAAACCGTATTAATTTTTATTTTATTTTGTTATTAAAAACAAAAACATGAGTCACATCATAATAAAGCCAAAAAACCCTTTATCTTATTTAAAACATCAACAAAACTTTATTAATTAGAAAATAGATAACCAACCAATGTTCAACAAAATTCTAAAGTTCGGAATAAAAATTGTCGTTATCGTAAAAATGTTTCGTAAAAAAAATTGGATAATGATAAAGATAAAATTTAATCTGTTGGACCACTTTTGGTAAAATAAAATCCCAATTATACGATTTTAGTTAATTCTAAATTGTTTTCCGCGTATAGATTATTTATCAAACGATAAATCGAAAATTATAATAAAATATTCGTTACAACTATCCACTTTCATATTTCATTTTTTTTCTATTTTCATTTTAATAATTAATTTCATTACCTGATGATAGCAAACAGCATATAAATCATAATGACTATCCTTTTGTTGATATTGTAATGAATTTTTTCTACGTGTTTTTTTCCATGGACTCCAATTATCGTCAATTGGTGTATCCACTGATATTTCTGAATTTGTTGTTTTCGCTAAATGTGGTGACATATCAAAACCGTGTATTGGAAATTTTACCATTGTTGTTAATTTAGCTGCCTGTAAACCCTTTAATTGTTGTTGACGAAATCTTTTAAAATGTATTACCTGAAAAACGAAAATAATTAAATATTGTAATTGGAAAAACACATAGCTTCACATTCTATTGTGTTTGTATAATCCTAATATCAATTTGGCCTTTGTCGGAATATCATCATCAAAATTAAATTAATATGAAACATTACTAAAAATGGAATGACCGATAAATTACTTAATTTTTAATAATGAAAACCGGTTTGCCAAATATAAATAAAACTTACAAGAATATCGGGTAGTGACCATAATCCTAATGTCTTAACCACAGGAAGATATTTTTGGCAATGTGGACATCGCCATGCATCCTCTGTACTTAATGTTTCTGCTTTTGTATAATGTTCAAGGCATTGTTCTAAAGATAATATTGATGTTCCAGTAAATTTTTCTTTTAATTGTGATACTGATTCATGTTCCACTGAAGGATCAGACATATCAATAAAGAATTTTTCTGGTTCTGACCATTCTAATAATAATTTTACATGTGATGGACCTGCATCTATTGGTAAAATAGATAATGCTAGATCTATCATCTCTGTAAAAAGAGGATGTTCAACCTAAAAAATAGATTTTATTGTTATTTAGTTTTCATTTAAAAAGAAAAAAATTCAAATGAAAATTTACATTTTTATCTAAATATGTGTCAGGATCAGCAGAAGGATCCTGTAAACGTATTTTAAACATATCTGTTATTGGTGTTGTATAACCAAATACTTCTGGTTTTAGTATTGTTGACATTTCTTTTAATAAAAATTTTTGTAATTCAATATATGATATATCTCTTGTTACTTGAATACAAAATGGTGTACTAAAACGTTTAATATCATTATTATAACTACGTTTGACATTCAATAAACATATTATTATATTTCTAATATCATTTGATTCTGGTGGTGTTTCAATACAATAAATAGGATCTGTTTCTATAATTGATGACATTTGATGTGAATCAGAAAAGACACGTGAAAAACCTGTATCATTAATTTCAGCAAGAATTAAACGTTTTGGTATAATACTTGTATCAGCATGTAATTGTTCTCTTAAGGCTGCTATCTGTGATCCTGGCGGTACACCTAAACCTAATTTTACTTGTTTAGGATGTTGTGATGCATATAAAACCTATTAAAAATATAAAAATTTCAATTTAGTTTCGTGTAAAATCTATTAATAAAAATATATATTCATAAATTATGTAAATTATGGACATTAGATATAAACTACAAATTTTTCCCTTTCACGCCTTATATATTAAAGAATAATAATTTTTAATAAACGTCACCAAAGAATCTGTCATTTCATTTCATTTCAATAATATATATTTACTCAGAAACAAATGAACTTGTATATATTTTATAATTAGTTCAATGATTATTATTTTACAAACTTATATTTTTAAATATCCGTTTTATTGAATTATTGATAATTCTGCTTAATTTTTTTTATTTATTTTTAATTTAGTTTTTGTTTTTTGTCTATTTTTATTTTGATTTGATAAATTTGTTGTTCTTTTTTGAATGTCTTTGTATTGTAATTTTTATTAGTTTATTCACATATTATCGAAAAACAAAAAGTTATGAATGAAATTTTTACGTCTTGTGAAACTTTTAGAAAACAATTTTATTTACACTTTTCTAACGTATCATTCATTTTAATTTGAAAAAAAAAAAACAAACAACATGTTCCCGATTTTATTAATGGTAAAATTCCACTATTTGTTTTTTTTTTCAAAAATGATATAAAATGAGTCATTACTAATAACATTTCTGATTAAATTCATTAACTGAATATTATTCAGATTGAGAAATTTAAATCAAATGTCGAATTTCACAAAACGTTTAGCAGTCGGCTATAATTTTTTTCCCCTTTCTATCGTATTGCGTCATTTCTTTTACTCCTTAGAAATAGAATTCAGATCATTCTCGGTTAATGCGAAGTTATCTAATGTCTCGATAAGTTTGGGATAATAAAGTTATAAATTAAAATAAATAAATAATATTTACAGTTACAAAAACTGCTTGATCACTGGATTGTGGTAACTGAACAGAAATACAATGAAATGGATCAAATGTATTACTTTGTTTATGACATCTTGGACATGCCAATGACGAACGAAATTGCGCTTGAAAAACAGCCTGTACAAATGAATTATTACATCTTATATGATTTGCTAATGTTTCAGCAGCAATTACTTCATCTGATCTTCCATAACTATTCTGTAAATAAAAAACAAAAAAAAAGTTGTAATTTTTTTTTTTTAATAAATACAAAAAGAAGAAAACTTTCAATTGAAATATTTTTATCGTTTTTTATATTTTAGTGACATTGTTTGGTGGTAATTTAATATTTGTAAAACCGTAGACATATGGGGCATATGGCACGAAAAGGTTCCGATAGAATACAATAACAATCATCTGTTTGTGCCCTCGAAATAAAATTAATTATTATTATTTATTTTTTCTTTGAAGGAAAACCTTTTTTTTTTAACAACCAATAAATTTATTGTTTTTTGGTTTTGTTTTTCTACTTTAACATAAAAAGAAATTATGTAAATTTTGTCTGTGTTTTTTTTTTAGTCATAACTTTATAAAATATATAAAAATTCAGTATAAAATTTTATTTTTATTTATTTTAAACCGTTTTAAAAAAGAAGAAGAAGAAGTAGAAGTAACAAATATGAGTGGGGGAACAATATGACAGAGAGAGAAATAGAAAAGAGAGAGTAGGAAATATACAAAAATTTCAGAGAGTTTTGTTTCATAAAACTTACAAACTAAAATATTATAATAAATAAAGTTACTAGTATTGTTGTTTTTGTTGTATTTTTTTTTTAATCATAAGACACAAAAATATGCAAACAAAAAATAAAAAATAATAACAATTACGTCATTGAAAAAAATTGATAAGATAATCTTTTTTTTTTTTGTTTTATTTTTTTTTTTTTTTCTATTTATTCTTCTGTGCAGAAGCAACAATCTCTAAATTTATTATTTATAATAATAATAATAATCGGTCTACATTGAAAGCAAGAAATTTCTTTAATAATAGAAAAGATAATTTTATATAAATTAATCACGTTTTGGATAAGATTATTCAATCGTTAAGAAAAATTAATAATTATTGAATATTTAAGATTCGCATTTTTGCTACCGTAAAATTAATAACGTTTGTTAGATGTAAATAACATACATTTTTTAAACTAATTAATTTTTAATGATTGTTCTCAAGTTTTATTTGTACTGTTTTTTTTTTCTTTTTGGGTCAAAATACAAATTTAGTCATAACTTTCACACAGGAAAATTAGTTTAGTAACAAATGGCATTTTGACAAACTTTTTGGTAGTCAAATAGAATTTTTGAGATTATGATGACTTCAAGTCCATTATTAATATATAAATTTTAATATAAAATTCCAACCTTAACTGTTTTATATTTCCTTTTATTAGCCGTATTTAGATCCTCATGTACTTTATCTAATAACCAAAATAGAAATTCTTGAGCATCATGTTGTGTTGAACTTCTAAATTGTGAACCATAACGATCAACAACAGCTTTAAAACTTGTACTATGTTCTGGTGCATATTTACATGTCCATAATGCTTTTAATACAAGAGCCAATTGTTCTGTTAATTCTCCTTTAGTACCAAATTTCCGTGAATTTATTTTGTTACGTTTTTTTAAATCAGCCTAAAAAAAATAAACATAAAATATAAATCATTTTTTATTATAATTAATTTATATTTATTTCTACAAAAAACTTTCAAAGCCTAGTCTAGATTAAATTTTATTTTTAATATAAATTTATAGTTCTTTTAATTTATCTTAAAAGTTAAAATTATTTTTTTCTATTTTATCAGTAATATTAGTGACATCACACTTACTTTATATAAATCTAATACAAAATATTCTGCTAAAATATCTGTATGACTTAAACATTGAAGAACAGCATTCATAAAACATGTATTTCCATGATTTCTTAATCCTGTAACACCGGGTGTTTGATCAGGGGGCCAAACATAACCACCAAAGGGTGGAACACGATAAGTATCTGTAGGTTTTACCTAAAATACAAAAAAATAAAAAATTAAATAAAATCAAAAATACAAAATACAACAATATATTCACATTATTATTATTATGATTATTATGATTGTATTATTTTGTAACATAAAATGTTTTTCAAGGTAAAATTAATTAATAGAATTGTTATCGTTTAAATAATAATTTTAATGGAAGCGTCACAATTTTTTTATTTTATTTTATTAAGTAATTAATACAAAAAAGAAATAATAATAAATTTGCATGTTCTGAATGAAAAAAAAACAGGGGCAAGTTCTGACACTTTAATTAGTGGAAGTTGAAAAATAAAAAAAATAAAAATTTTTTTTGGCTAATTTAATTAAATATTTTCCCGAAAAAAAACAACAACAAAAAAACGTAGAAGACATTTAACTTACACTTATATTGACGGATGTTATTTGTTGTGCAATACGTGTTATAAATTTACGCAATGATGATCTACGAAAAAGGCGCTTTGAATTTTTAGTTTCATCTGTTATTGTTGTTTCATGCAAATTTATATCCTTTGATGAATTTATAACACTTTTATTATCATCATCTTTTGTCTTATTTAAACGTTTTGACATTCTGAATGGATTACGCGGCATGGTAAAAGCACGTCGAACCTTTTTACGTTTTTCTTTTTCATTTTCATATTCTGTGTGTTTTTTTATATCTTCTTCAGTTATATTTGGTATTAAACTAATTATACCCGTTGTTACATCACCAAGTATTATTTGGGACATTATTTTTATTATATAACACACTCAGTAATTAATTGCTTTCCATTAACTATCGTAAGATACTTTATTTCAAGAACAAAATATGATTTTTCATTTAAATAAATAAATAATATCACACACACACACAACTTCTCACTACACAAACGCCAACAAACTGACAATTGTCAATTTTGTATTACCAGATGTCAATTAAAGTGAAGAACATAGCGAAATAAAAACCACAGTGAAGTTGTACCTGGACATATAACGAAATGGAGTGTGTTCATGTTCCTTTCAGTGGAAAAAATACAAATAGCAGTTATTTTTATAAAAAATTTATTTATTTTTAAACAAGTTTAAACAATTAATAATAATGATGTGCTGTAGGCTCATCAACAAACATTTCTTCTTCTCTACCATCAAAAACTGATCGATCCTCATCCTCAAACTCTTCTTCTTCTTCTATTTCATCATCATCAAAACTAAAATTCATTTCATTTTCAATTTCTTTGTTTTTTACCATTGCTAACCCCATTAAAGGAAGAAATCCTTTAAATAAAAGCTAAAAACAAACATATTAAAAATTATATATTTTATTATAGTTACTTAAATTGTATTTTTACTTTGGCTCCAATTGCAATTAATGGAACAAATTTAACAGCAATTACGATTAATCCAGTCCATAAAGCACTCATAAAACCTTTTCTTATCGATTCTATAGCTCTTTCTGCACTAACAATACTTTTATTATTGTTTGATTTTCCCACTTTTCTTCCTCTTGTGAATTTTCTACCAGCATTTATTCCCCTTCCTCTTGATGGAGTAACCACAATACGTCTTGGCGGTGGTCTTAAAAATATTATTTAATTAAAAAACTTAATAATCATAAGATTTAAAATTCAAAAATTACCGAAAACTTTTAATTGCCGGTTGAATTGGTTGAACTTGATGAGCGATCACAGGAACAACAGGTTGTGTAAAAAATAAAGGAGAACGGTGATGATGAAATGTTCTTGTTTTTTCATCGGTTGGAGCTGGATATTGATTATTTGTTGAAGGTGGAGAATTATTATGGTATTCTTCTGCTTTATTTTCTTTATATTCTTTATTTTCTTTTGGTTTTTCATTTTCAAAAGGTTTTTTTTCAAATGTTTGTTCATTTTTTGTTTTAATATGTTCAAGTAAATTTGTTTGCATACCAGCTAGAATTTGTATATTATCCTTTAATGATGCTACATCGTTTCTGTTATTATCAATTTAAAAAATATATCAAAATTATAATAATTATTATAGAATGCAAAGAATAATTGATTAATTTAAATAAATGTATAAAATAAAATATTGTAATAAATTGTAATACATTTAAAATTTTTGATTATGCGTATACTTTTGCTAATCCTCACATATCGTCTACACAGATATATAAATTAATTAATATGTATATAATTTAAAATATTAATGGAACTTATTAAAGAAATTTGTATCTTTCTAGTTTTGTTTAATTATTTAAAACCTTACCTTAAGTCATCGATTAAATCATAATTGTGATAACTATTATGATTTGTATCAAATGTTTCATATTTTTGTTGTGGTTTTTGATAAAAATTACTTGTTGGATTATTAATAGCATGTTTCACAGGTATTGGCGGTACATATTGATTTCCTTGTTGTTGATTATTTCCATTATAAAAATTTAAATTAGAATACGGTGATGATGGTATTCCTGATGATGATGATGATTGTGATGATTGTGATTTTGAAGATTCACTAAAATCATTATTTGATGATGAATATTGTGAACTAAGCTGCATTTTACCATCATCTTTTGATATTATTTGTTTTTCAGCAGATTCATTCAATTTCGTTAATAAAAAAATTAAAAATAATTTTATTATATTCATTTTTCTATTTTATTACAAAAAAAATTTTTAATAAGGAACTTTTTTTTCTACGTTTAATTATTCTTCACAATTTCAATAATTTTTTAAGACTAAAATAATTTTTGATTTTCAATAAAAATTTAATGGAAAAAAAAATTTGCTTGAATTGCATTAAAATTTTTTTTTTATATCCGGCCGCAAACATTGCACTTCCGAACTTTTATTAAAAACAATTTCATTCAATAAAAAACGTAAATGCGTATTTGTTAATTTTGTGAGAAAATAAAAAAAAAAAGTAAAACGCAATGAAAATATTTTAGGTCATCCGTTGAATTGAAATTGAAACTTTTTTTTAAAAAAAAAAAATTGTGTCATTTGGACAATAAATTTAAAGAATTTAATATTAGAATAAAATATTGTATCAAAATTTTATAATAAATCTTTAGATAAATGTGACGTCATATGTAACTTCCCATTTTCAATATAAAAATAAAAATTATTTTTTCGTTTGAGAAAAAAATTTCGATAGATCGCATAATTACATACATAGATTTATTGATCAGGATCATTATTTTTAATATCAGAAAAAAGTTTTTTTTTTTAAATAAAATTAAACAACTGATTAAATTTGTTAAAAATATTTTATTGTACAACTGCTAATATTTCATATATTTCATTTTTGATCTGCTAAAACTGGACCTTAAGTTGACTAATTCAGTAATTGTGTAATGAATTAAATTCAATATTTACTAAAAGAAATTCAAGAAAATGTACCAAAAGTAATTATTTTTTTATTTATTTCAAAAACATAAATTAAATAAAATAAATAAAGGTAAAAAAAAAAAAAATAATGTAAAAAAGTTAACTTTTTTTTGTTCAAAATACAAAAAAAAAAAAAAATAATCTAAATCGGATTATTTAGTCACATAATAGTTTTTTTTTTTTATTTTACTTTATAAATTATCACCTTCACTATAAAATATTAATTAATAGCAAATTTGTATTTGTATATACCTACTAAGAGAAAAAGTGAATTGATAAGAATTTATATTTGTTTCTACGTTGTGTGTGTGTGTGTTTTATTTTTATTTTTATTGTTTTCTGTTGTATTCTATTTTGTTATCATTATTCACTGCCTACCTTTTTTTTTTTTTTTGATATTTTTCTAAAAATCATTTTATTTTATTCTTTTCTGAATAGCAAAAAAAAATTTAGTTGCAATTGTTACTTTGATAATGAATGTTTTCTTATCAATGCAAATTATTTGTTTTAAATTAAATATAAATTAGTGAGTGTATAGTTGTGTGTGTGTATGTGTGTGTGTGTGTGTATTAGGAAGTTTTAATAGCATAATTATTTAGTCAGATACCTACCAAGATTTAATTAAAATAAATATTAGATCATTTTAATGATATTACGAAAATTTATTTATGATATTTGTTGAAATGAAATTTTTCTCTCATTTAACTTTAACAATTTTTTTCAATTTTTTATTTAATTAATTTTTACACAATTTTAATTATAATTCATCAAATTGATTTATTCAGGTAACATATATTAAAGTTTTAAGTGTTGTAAAACATTCAAATAAAGCATTTTTTATTCAATGAATTTAGATTTTATTTATTTTTATTTTCCTTTTTTTAATTGTTCACAATAAGTAATTTCTAGTGTTTTTTTTTTCTAATATTTTTCATCTCGAAAACGCCAAAAAACCAACTTAAAAAATTATAATTTCTATTTAGAAATATTCTTTATCTTGAGTATAAAATCAAACTAAATAAAATAAGAATTCAAGTAGAAAACTTTGTTTAAATATTTCCCAGTGAAGGATAAGAACATGGAAGTTGTACTGGTGGTACTACCTTGTATAATATTCCATCAGTTCCTTCCAAAAAATAATCAGGAGTTTTATGTTTAATTTTATATGTTTTTAAGAAATTTCCTTTATGCCAAAGTTTTTCATTTGGTTTCAATATTGTATGACTTCCTCCACAGTAGCGATCAAACAGAATTATTTGTGAATTTTTTTTCACACAATTTCTATATCGAGTAGGAACTTTTTTCGATTCTTTAAAACTTTTACTGCTTGAAGATTTAAAACAATTATTTATTTGTTCTTGAAAATTATTCATTAAATTTCTCATTTCATTTAATTCCTGGTGCCATTTTAACTCTTGTTCCGAAATTTTATCAAATACATTTATTAATCCACAAGATAAATCACGTCGAGATTCATCAAATTCATTAAAATCAATTTTTTTAGCGACAATCTCTTTATTCTCTTTTTCACTTAATATTTGTTCAACTTCTTCACTGTTTGCTTTAGAACATTTTAAAACTTCTATTTCTTCTCTTAAAACTTCCAAACTATATTTATTCTTTTTTTCTTCGGCTAACACTAATTTTATTGTTTCATACGCTTCCGATAATTTTAATGATATTTTTTGAATTTCATTTTGTGCTAAGATAAATGAATTTTCTTGTGATTTTTTAAATTTAAACAATTCATCTAAATTATCCTCAATTTCTACAAGTTCTTTTTTTATACCACAAAATTCATTTTGTAATTCATTAAGTTCATTTAAAAATTTTAATTTTACATTATTCTTAGGAATTTCTCTAACTTCAACCGATTTATTATTTAAATTTAAATTTTTTTCCATACATTCTGCACTTATGTCGATAATTTTACGTTCAAAATCTTTTAACATTTCAGTCATTGATTCTATTTTATTACAACAATTTTTACTTTCATTTAATTCTTTAAATAATTCTGCAAATTTTAATTCAAAATCATTAACACGATTTGAAATAATCGGTGAGAATTCTTTTAAATCAAAATTAATATCATTAATCATTGTTGTTAATTTATCTATTCCAATTTCTATTATTTCAATTCTACTTGAAAGTGAAAAATAATCTAATTGCATTTTAAATGGATTTTTATCAATTTTTGTATCACGTTCATATTCTGTCATATCAACAGTAATTTTATGTTCATTAGGTTTCTTAGGATTATCAACAATAAGAAATTCTTTAATTGGAAAAATTTGTGGTGTTTGTACTTGATTTAATAATGATAATCCTGGTCCTTTATATGTTACATAGGTTCGATCTAATTTTAAATGTTTTGCAAAAATATGTAATAATGCTTGAAGAACACTTAAATTTTTATTATCTATTTCACTTGTTTTTATTGCAAAATCAATTAATTTTGGGAAATCTAATAAAATACTTTCCATTTTTGTTTTTATTACCAAAAAAAAAAATATGTAAGAAAAATTTACTAATTCTGATTATTTTTTAAATAGAAAAAAAAAACATTAAATCATAAATATGACAAATTTCAAAAGGAAAACTAGATTATTAGTACCTGATGGTAATTGGGGATGGATGATTGTTTTAGGTGTTGCATTAACGAATGTCAGTATTTTTCAAAAAATTCTCTATAATTTCAGATGGAAATAACAATTTATTAATTTATTTTATTTTTAGACATTTAATCAATCACTTGTGTCTGTATTTGGTTTATTATTCAGTGAACAATTAGAGAAATTAGGTAAAGGAACTGTTGGTGTGGCATTAGTTATGAATTTAAATAGTGTAGCATTAAATTTATCTGGTAAGAAATATTTAAATATTTATTATTTCTTTAAAGAAAAAACTAAAAATAAATTTCATTAAAGGATTATTTACGGGTCCAGCAATTAAAAAATTATCTACAAGAAAAGTAATATTATTTGGTAGTTTTTTAACTGCATCTGGTTTAATTTTAAGTTCACAATCAACAGAATATTGGGAGCTACTTGTTTCATATGGAATTTTTGTAGGTAGTAACAAAAAATATAAGTTTCAATACTTTTTTTTAAACGTTATGGTTAATCATATATTTTATAATTTAAGGATTTGGTCTTGGTTTAATTGCATCAGCAACATTTATTGCCGTTAATTCATATTTTAATTTAAAAAGAGGACAAGCTGTTGGATTTGCTCTGGCAGGAACCGGTTTTGGTCAAATGATAATGCCCTATATAATTAGTGTACTTTTAGAAATTTACGATTATCGTGGAACTGTACTTATTTTAGGAGGATTAGCACTTCATGGGGTAATAAATGTTTTTCTCGGATATTATTATTTGTATAAATAATTTTGTGGAAAAAGATTTTATGATTTTGAGCCGAACAGTAAATTAATGTTTTGTGTCATAATCTCTCTTTTTTAGTTCGTAGGAGGATGTTTATGCCAGCCAGTATCCTGGCATTTAAAAAAACCATCTTATTCTGATGAACGTAGTAAATTGTTATTAGAATTCAATGAAGAGGAAGACGATGCTAAAGACAAAATTATTGAAACTAAATTTTATACCAATGGCGTTAAAATTAGTAACGGAAATAAAAATATTATTAGTAAAAATGGCAAATTACATGATACAGGTAAAAAAAATTCAAATATAGACCAAAAAACATGAAAAATTTCGTAGTAAAAAATCTACATTCTCCAATAATGTTAAAAATACAATAGAAAGACCATAAAATAAAATAGTACCTGTTAAACATATAATAAGAAAAATTGTATAACTCACATTCTATTAATTGGCATCATTTGATTTTTTTTCAGCAAATAATCATCAGGAAAAGAAAAAAACATTTTTTAAAGAAATAATAATAATAATGGATTTACAACTTCTTAAAGATAAAAATTATCTTTGCATTGCATTTGGATTAGCACTGGCCCAAACAGCATCAATAAATTTTTCAATGATATTTCCATATTTTTTACAAAACACAATAAAATTAAATCGAACTGATACAGCATTATGTATGTCAATATTAGCAAGTACTGACCTAATTTCAAGATTATTATTACCAATTTTAACAGATAAATTTCGAAATTTAACAGCTCGAATTATATTTTTAATTGGTGCTATTTTTTTAATAATTATTCGTACAGTTTTAGCAGAAATAACAGATAACAATAATAAAACATTTCTATTAATTATTTGTGGTTTATATGGTTTTATACGGGCAGCCACTGTAATTAATCAAAGTTTATGTATATCAGAATATTGTGGTCAAGATAAACTGCCTGGTGGTCTTGGTTTAAATATGGTTATTAAAGGAATCTTTATTATTACAATTGGTCAAGTTTTAGGTAAAAAAAAAACGCTGAACTATAACTTTTTGCAATTTTTTCTGTACTCAATTTTGTATTATCTTATTTTGGAAATAAGTTTTATATAGATTTTAAATTTAAAAATCAAGAATTTCAATAAATATAAGATACATCCATATAATAAATTATTTTTTTCAGGTTGGGTCAGAGATTATACGCAAAGTTATGCTATGTGTTTGCACGCACAAAATTTTCTATTACTAATTGTAGTTATTGTTTGGGTAACTGATATTTGCTATAAAAAATATCGCACGAAACATCGCAAATATGAAGAATTTATAATTGATTAAAATTATATGAAATAAAAAATTTATTTATAAAATTTTTTTTAATAATTTCTTATTTTAGGAAACCAACTATTTCTCTTTTTCCCAATTCAACACCTTTTGTCTCTTCTTCAATTTTTAATACACGGAGTAACTCTTTATTTAAACATTCACCAGCTTTAACACCTAGTTTAAGACTTTCATTTAATGTATTTATATGGAAAGAACCCGAACCACAAGTACGTGTTGTTGTTATATATTCTGAAACAATAAAAATTAATAAATATTTAGTTGAGTTATTTAAAAACCATATATACCTTTCCCTCTATGACATGATACTCCAATAACAAGAGTGGCTGAGCTACATTCTTCTTCTTCCGCTGATGGATCCACAACACAGTGCTCACCTATTTTACAAAGTGTTACTAAAACGGGAACTGATTCTATTTGAATACGTTCACAATCATAAATATCATCTGAAACGGTTAAATCCACATTTCCTCCATCAACTACAGCTGTGGTTACTCTTGGTATTCTTGTATTAAATAATGCCGCTTTAACAGCTAATGAAACGGCATCAAACAAATTACCACCACATTCTAAAATCTAAAATCCAATAATTTATTAATTATATAGTAAGTATTGTTGAACAAAAAATAAAAAAAAAATCACCAAAATATCAACGTATAGTTTCCAGCATTGTTGATGCGCCAATATTGAAAAAGCTTTTAAATCAAAAGCATGTGAGGATTGATAGGCTTTTTGCAATGTATTAGAAATTTCCAATGCTAAATTCTCACCACCTTATAATAAATAATTAGTATTAGGACATTTAAAATTAAATAATTTATTAATTAATTACCTCTTCCTTCAAATTCGGGTGTCGCATTTGCAGAACAATCAACAAAAAATTCAATTTTACCTTCATCAAATTTATCCGGATAAGGTGTATCAATTTCAGTCTTAACACCCACCAATATATCTGTATTAGCTAAACGCAATCTAGCGGAACCACTTGCATTCATAACAATATCTGTTTCAATTTCTAATGGTCTGTAATCACGCCGACTTCTACCATCACAACGAAAATCTTCCTAAAATTACAAAACAATATATTTATATATATTTTCAGAATTCTTTAAACATATACATACTTCAACCCCATGTAAAATGAACGTTTTCTCAGCTTCACTTTGAAATATATTGGGATTTGCCATTTCTTACTTAGCTGAAAATATTCTAGGTTAAAAATTCAAATAATATATTTAGATCGTGTTTTTATTTGTGTTGACATTTGATTAGTTCTAGAGTTACTCGTAAAATAGATTTTTTTAGTTCAGATACAAACCACAATTGCTCAATATGAAAATAATAGTAAATACAAAAATACATAACATACTTCAAGATTTTAAATTTTATTCAAATAATTATAGATTTTCATCAAATACAAAAGAAAAAGAATTGAATTTTACACAAGAACAACACTTGGCTCAGCTGTGACAACTGGTGCCAATTGATTATCTTTAGAGTGTGTGAAGAAAACACGTCTCTCAATACCATCTTTTGTAATGATTCCAATACGAACGACGCCCCCTGAACTTCCATCATGATACATGGCTTGCAAAATAGCTGAAATTACATAGTAGTAATATGTATTTTATCTTTAAAAATTATAAATTTACTGTTTTAAACTTACTCTTTCTTACAAATTCAACACATTCTTCTTTTTCCATATTTTCGCGATAATTCTGTCTAATAACACCATAAATGTAAGAGCTTCCAGATCCACCAATTGTACATTTTTGACGTGTACACATTCCACCTAATGGCACAGACCAAACTTGCCCACCATTCTGTTTATCCCAACCGGCAACAATAATTCCAGCTACTAATGAATCTCTATAATTGTAGCAATATTGTTGAAATTCAAGAGCTACTTCAGCCACTTTTGGTGGGTCTCCATTTTTAATTCTAGAATGTTCTTTTATTATAAAACCTAAATTCAACCGATAAAGAAAATATAACTTACTCATGCATGTACATTGAATAAGAAACGATATCAGCAATTGCTTGAGTATCAGCCGCTGATCCACTTCGGCAACAATAAACATGGTCAGTAATCTTTGTTAATTTATCTGTAACACGATTTGCAACGTAGGTGCCTGTACTAGTACGTGAATCAGCACCAATAATAACCCCTCCATCAAATTCTGCTCCCATAATTGTGGTCTAAAGAAATTGTAGGTTATTATTAATTCAAAATACAAACATGAGTTGTTATTTTATAAGTGAAAATAGTTACAGTACTTTATAAATAATTTACTTACTCCAGTACTATGTTCAGCATTTAGCCAATCATTTCCAAAATCTGCGTTCATAATTAATTTTTCTTAATTATTCGGTTTTTAATACAATTTTAATAAAAAAATACACCAAAGAAAAGATGACAAGCAAACTTTAAAAATTGTTTAGATTGAAGTTTACCGCAGTTTGCAGTTAATTTTATAAATCAGTGGTGCCATTTCATTTTCAACCAAGAATTGAGCAATTTTTATTATTTTGGACCCCACCCCCTTTTTATAAATCACCGCATTTTTATTTTGTGTTTGATGTTGTGAGTTTTTCTTTAAGTCAAAGGTAAATAATTAATATTTCCTTATCTTAGATTGATGATATTTTATTATCGATACTTTGCTTATACTTGATTGATATAAATAATAAAGTTTGTTTCCTTTTTAAAACATTTTCAGTTTTTTTGTGAACAATTAATATTGAGGTTAAGTTTGTGGAAAATCTCGCGCCTTAGAAAAATGGATAATTTAGATTCTTTGAGCAATGAAGAATTGCATGTAAGGCTATTGGAAATGGGGTTTCCTAATATGCCTGTTACAACAACAACACGTAAAGTTTTAATAAAAAAATTACGCAAACACATTGATGGCGAATTAACAAAAACAAGACGAGAAACAATCAGTGCAATTAAACACTCGTCAGATGAAGAATCAGATGCAGATAATCGTAAAACGAATACAACTGATCGTAGAACAACAATTGGTGGAGTTCCAACTGTAGCCAAGATGATGAAACCTCCAAGTCAGCCAAGACGCTCTGGACGAATAACGCCAATTGGAAAACCTGAAATATCATCTGCTATTGCTCCTTCTGTGCCTGATATTATTGAAGATACTGATGAAGATGACGTCATTATTGTTGAAGATAGACGTTCAAAATCAAAAACACCAACTGGTTTTGGTAGAAGAGAACTTTCATCAGTTTCTATAAAACCAGTAATTATAAATGAGATTGATAGTAAAATTAATGAGAATATACATGAAGCATATCAACCCAGAACTAAAACTACAACACAATATGAAAGTAATTTTATGCGCAATTCTTCTTCAAAACAACCAGATATAGGTGTTACGAAAAGATACACTCTTGGATCTTCTTCTACCGTAACATCCCCTTATGGAAGTGGAAGTTTTTATTCCTCCGTAACATCTCCTTATGGAATTGGAAATACTACTTCCAGCGTAACATCTCCTTATGGAATTGGAAGTACTACTTCCACCGTAACATCTCCTTATGGAAGTGGAAATACTGCTGGGTATGGAGCACCAATGGCAACATCCACATTCGCAAGACCATCTTTAACAACTTCTTATAATTCATATGACATTAGAAGTTCATATAATTATGGTAATTCTAATTTAAAACGTCACGAAGAAAAATCATCAGAAGAAGAATATGATGAGGAAGATGAATTTGATAATGATGAAAATATAACACCAATCGAAACTCCATATTTGAGTGATTTCACACGTCGTTTATCTGCTTTAAAACCGGAACCATTATTACAACCAAAGCATACTCAATCAACAACAACATACAGAAATACAGTTTATCATCGTTCTGGTATAAATACTGAAAAAAAACAAACTAAATCAATTCTTGATGATTTTAAGATTTTTTATAATGCACTTAATGATAGTTATTCCATTAATCGTGTCATTATTATGTTATCAATAATTCTTTTTATCATTTTTGTATTTGTGTTTATGTTTTTGTAAATCATAGACAAAAATAATTACCGTGTGTGCTGTCTTACTAATAAAAGGGTGGAAAATAAAGAAAAAAAAAAGTGGGTATAAGAAAAAATGAAAAACAAAACAAATTATAAATTGCATTTTATTAGAAAATTTTAGAAATAATCTTTTTTTTTTGTCATGTAACAATAAAATAATTATAGATTTTTATTAAAAAAAAAAAAAACAAATTATAAAGTAAAAAAAAAATTTTAATAAAATATAAACAAAAATAAATATATACTTCTTTTTTTTTTTAATATTTTAAATTTAAGGAAACAAAAAAAAATGTCAACTTTAATTTTTTTTTACAAAATAAGAGAAAACTTGAGACTTTTTTTTCTTTTTATTTGTTTTTTTTTAAAATCTACAATCTAAAGAGAGAATTAAATTTACAATTATCTATATTATTATAATATAAAGGAACTGTCCAATCAAATCAATTCCTTTTCGTTTTTCGTTTTTATATAAACACAAACAAATGAGATCGGAAAACGAAGAAATATTCCGAATTTTCATTTCGTTTTCTTTGTTTTTTTTTTTAAATTTTTTATAATGCTTTCGAATTTAAATGTGTTTTTAATTTTAATTAATCTCATTATTCTTTCTTTTTTTTTCTATTTTCATAAGAACTCAATTTTCTATAATGTGAAAAATTTTTAATAACTATCACCCAATTTATTTTGGAATGTCGATTATTTTAAATATTTAAAATCAATTTCAGTATAGTAAAGAAGGAAGAGTATTTTTATTTTTAAATATAAAAAAGGAAAACCAAAAATCAATAGAACGAGTTAAGAACTTTACGCATTTTAAAAGAGTATTTTTAATTAGGCGATAAAGGGATTTTTTTATTTAAAACAAATTTTACTTTTCTAAGAGATCTTAATTGCCAAATTAGGTACTTATGCTTTAATAAACCAATATCAATTCAAATTTGAATTTTATAACTTTTTGTTGTTATCAAGTTTATAAATTTATATTAAAATAATATTTCGTTATTTTTAAATAAATCCAGATAAACTAAACGAGTATTTCGAGTTATCATTTTTTTTTTAAGCAAATAAATGTTTTTTATGGGTCTTTTTAAATTAATCGATAAAAAACAAAAAAATCTATATTTTATACAGAAATTATCTGAATGTTGAGTAAACTGAAATAAAATTTAATTCAATTTATTTTGGCTTTGTTTCTTTTTTTTTTTTTTTTTAATTTATTAAATTTCCTTTAATCCATCTAATTTCTTTAAGTTTCTGAATTTATTTCAAAAATTTTAGGCTAAATTACTGATTACATAATTTTTGTTGTAATTTTTTTTTTTTTTTGTTTCAATACGATTTTTCTAAAAACTACTTAAAAACTTTTTTTTTTTTCTCTTCTATTTTCATAAATTTCTTTCTTCTTCTTCTTCTATTTTTTTGTATTCTAGAAAAATCCTATTAATATATATTTAAAGTTAATTTTAAACGATTAATTTTAATTAATTTTTTTTTTGTTTTTTTTTGATATGATTATTATTTTAATATGTTAAATTTAGTATTTAATTATTAAATTTTATGTTTTGGTTTATATTTTTAATGTTTTTTTTTTTTAGAAAAGAGATTATTAAGAGTTTTTTCTTTTTAAATAAATAGATAGACTGAAAAGAGAGTAAACACTATTGGCACTGTTTTATATTAGTATTTTCTTTTAACTTAAATAATTATCTCGTATTTAATAATTTATTTTAAGAAATTAACAGAAATAGTTGAAACTTTTGCAGAAAGAAAATAAGTTGAACAGAATGGATAAATTTCTATTTATGTTCGTATTTTTATATAAATATAATTAGATATTAATGACAGCATAAAGATGTTAAATTTACAGAAGGTAATCAGTTATTCTTTTCTAGGCCCTACAACTTAGCAATTCCGTTTCATTATATCGATACTTCTATTTTTAGAAATAAAAGTAAATTCAAGTTTTCTAGACTTAATAATTTTTTTATTTCTCTTATAACAGAATTGTACGGTCGATATGTGATATTACAATAAAAAATATTCGTATGCTAGAAACATCAACTGTATAACGATTTTAGATTAATTTTGATTTATAATTTCTTCAAACATATTAATAAAATGTGACTAAATAACGTTATGTTAATGAATTAAATTATTGATTTATTTGTTTATATTCTTTACATTATTTCATTGTTATATTTTCTGCAAAAGTGAAAACTATTCAAGCATATCTCCTTTGCGATATAAATTTATTATAATAATTTTCTAAGTAAATATAATTAAATTTGAACTAGATTTTATTTCTTTTTACTTTCCACTAATTAATAAATTTTCAAATTCTACAAATTGAATAATAATTTCTTTTCTCTTTTTGTTTTTTTTTAAACAAATTCTAACTTACTAAATAGAAATTATTAATTTGCTTTAAATAAAGTCAATATTTTTTTTTTGCATCTGGCCAGCGCTGCATATTGATAAATAATAAGAATCTTATATATTCTAATGGAATGAAAAAAAAAGGAAGAAAACTTATCGTTTGGAATATATTATTTGAGTTAATTAGAAATTTAAATTTTAAATAATAGAAAATCGTATGTAAAATTCGAGTGTTGTAAAAATTAGCAACATAACCGTTATAACCCTGTTAGAATATAATACAGACGTATCTTACAAACTTTAATCAAGTGCATGTTTATTAAGGAAGTATAATTATGACGATTAGTCCTTTATGATAATTTAATAGTCTGAACATTTTATTGTTTTATTAAACGTGCTAATTTATAATACAAATAAATTTGTTTTCCTAATTTTGTACAAAATAAAATTTGAATAATTTCTCACCATTCTAATTTCATTTCTGTTATTGTTGTAAAGACAAATTAATATAATTATTCTGGTATTCTTGTATTACAATTACCATGATATAAACGTATTTTACCTTCACAATGAAAATAACTATCAAATATTTCACTATAACCATGTTCTTTCCACCATGTACAAAGTTGTTTATTCCAACGACAATCGAGTTGATATATAAGACTAGGAAATTCATAACCAATTAATGTAAAATAATCTTGATCACCTAAATGCCCTTTAAATGAATATTTTTTTACAATACGTTGTATATTTTTTTGTTTTAAATTTTCAGCGTATAATTTTGAATGACGTATTTTTTCAAAATTTAACATAACCACCCCAGAATTTAAACCTGGATAACCATGTTTTATAATACGTTGCTGTTGCGCTTTTATTTGCAATTTTCTTGTTATATTTATTTTATTTTTGTTTATTATTGTTGTAGTTGTTGTTATATTTGGAGGATAATATGGATTACCGAAATTTGTTCGTGGATTTTGTGCACGATATTTATATAGTATATGACGGTAAACAGGCGTTAATTCTGGTGCTAGACCAAATAAATTATCAGAAGAAAATCTAAAACGATAAATAAAAAGAAAATTATTTATATTTTTTTTTTTCTATTAAAAATAATTATAAAAATTTTGTCACAAACTTATCAAATTCATCGAATAATTCTTTAACATCAGTTCTAAATACAACATCGCAATCAATTAGTATGGCACGTCTCATTTTTTGATCAACAATTTTGTGAAGTCCCAGAGATAGATAAAATAAGGCATCACTGTAATATGAACCTAAAAATAGAAATTAAAATGTATTTCTTCGTTTTCTTATTGGATTTACTAATTAATATAAACGGCCAATGTCTAAAATTATTATTGTATCAATTAAAATTGATTAAGATTAATTGATCAATTAAACCCATTCAATTGATAGATCAATTGCTGTTAAAAATCATTCGTTAAAGTACAACAAACAATTAATTATTAATTCTATATGAACAATTTAATAATCATAATCTAATGTTGAATTTCAATTGGAAACTTGTCAGATTTTAAACGTAAAAATACTACCGTATTGCAACAATTTAATTAGAATAAATTATAATCGATTTTTAGGTTTCGGTCATAAACCCATTTCTCGGGTTATTCTTATTTGGTTAACGATTTTAGATTAACAATAAATATTTTGGGTGTGAGAACTGAGGAAGTATAAAAATATTTCAAGTTCATATTTTTGAGTAAATATTCTTTACTTTATAAATGATTTAAAGCAGTTGTATATCAGAATAATAAAGTTATTAAATTAGGAAAACTTATAGTGACCAATTATCAATAGCAACAGCGTTAAAATTAAATGTTGACTTTTGTTAATTACTTCTTTAGATAATCTTGATTATTTTTAAGTTATAATTTGTATGTTTGAATTCTGAGCTAAATTAATTTTGCATACATAAAAATTAAAAACATTGAATTTAAATTAACAGAAATGTAGATGAACACTTCTGAAATGTGATTGGATAAATAGTTGTGTTTGAGAAATAAATTCTTACCTGGATTTGAACTAAAATATGGCAACATAACATAAACAATATCACTGATTTTAAATGCACTATCTTCAATATCATATAATGTATAAAATATTGGTTTTTTATAACGATCTATTTGTATTCTTAATAAATTTTCAGATGATAATTCACTTTTTTCATCTGTTATTATATGTAAATGTAATTTAATACTTGTATATTTAATTAAACTTTTTAAAAATAATTCAAATTTACTTTTTAAAATATAATTTTCTTTTGTATAAATTATAAATATATTATATTCAGTTGTATTTAATTTAGGTATATATTTAACACGTTTTAAATCTGGTGATAAATTAATATCAACATAATCTAATATATCATTATTATTATTATTATTATCATTTTTTTGAAAAAAAAATAAATTTTTTCTAGTAAATATATCGTTGTTTGCGTAAAATAAAAGTAAAAAACCACTAGAAATGATTAATACTAGTAGTATTTTATTCATATTCATTGGAGTTGGAGTTATTTTAATATTAATTTTGTATAAATTAAGATTTAGATCTTTTTTAGAAGAGATATTTTAGTCGACAAAATACAAAAAAAAAAGCCTTTTTTTGTGAATCTTTTTTACTTGATTAAAAAAATTTCATTTTACTTTTAGGATCAATAATACACATTTTCAACTATTTATAATTCTTTTTCCGAACTTTTTATATTATTAATTAAATTATAGACATCCAATTAGGTTATTTCAATTCACTAGTATTCTTTAAAGTAGGCAGTTTAATTTTAAATGAAAAAAAGAATTTTCTTCAAAAGTTTATTTATTTATGATTATGACATTTTGATTTTGTATTTCTGTTTTGCTTTTGGTTATGCTCGTTTATAGATGTCACTTATATGATTAATTAACTTCTCGGGCAACTCTACATTTGTTTATTCTATTCGTTTTTCTTCCAAATATGGCAAAACGTGCAAATTTATCAAAATTCCGTTGTTTTTCTACAAGGTCAGACTTTCATATAAAAAAAAAACAAATTCTATCATTGGAATTTTTTTTAATATTATCTTGTAATCAAGATTTTTTTTTTTGATAGAAATAAAACAAAATAATTTTTTTTTAAAATATTTTTTTTCTCTTTCATTCTTTTTATTTAAATAATTATTAATTTCGTTTCAATTTTTTTTTTCTTTTATTTTAAGACAGAAAAACGGGGGTATAATATATTTTCACTAATATTAATATTAATTTAAAAAAAAAAACAGAAAAAAATCAATTTATACAAACTAAAAAAAAAAACAGAAAAATTGTAAGATTAGAGGAAGTACGAACATTGGGGTTGAAAAGAGAAAAATTTTTTAACATATTTTTTAAAATTGCATTAAACACACATAATAATAATAATAATGAATAACAATATTTTGGGGAAAAGGAGGGGAAGTTTGGTAGTAGTATTTTTTTTTTCCATTTTGTATAACAATCATAATTAAGTTAATATTTGTTTATACATTAATAATAATAATAATAAATGTTAATATAACAATTTTTTAAAAAAAAAAATATATATTTATATAAAGTCCAAAAATTTTCATTTGAATTTCTTTTGTTTGATTTTTTTTTCTTTTTAATCTATTTAATTTAATTTTTCATTGCATTTAGATTTTAGATTAAAATTAATAATTGTTATGAGTCTCTTATGTTTCTGGTTTAATTTAATTTTTTTTCTTCATCTACATAAAATTAATTAATTAATTAATTAAGAAAATTTATCATTTTGTGCTTTGCATCTTTCGTTTATCTTTTAAATTTATTTCTTTTTACTCTTTTTTTTTCTATTTTATTTAATTATTTTAATTTAATTTTAGTTTCATCATTTAAATATTATTTCTTTTTATTATTTCTACTTAGTTAAAAAGGATGTTGTATCATCTACACACCACCAATAAAATTTTGTTTTTTACTTTTAAATTTACAATGTACAATTAATGATATTTATATAATAATAAAAATTATGTAAATGTATGTAAATTATGTATAATGCATGCAATGTAAAATAACAAACACTTGCATGAATTTGTTTTTAAAAATATTCTATTATTTGATTTTTGTTTTCATAATTTTTCATTTATGAGAAAATATATATAAATAGTTTTAATTATTAATTGTCGTAATTGTTGCAGTTGTTGTTTCTGATGCTTCTGAAATTTTTTTAATAAAATATTATTTTATCAATAAACTAAAAATTATTCTAAAAAAGAATTTGATAATTTTGAAAACTCACCAAATCTAGTATGTTTAGAAGAGTCAATAAAATTATCTAAAACTATTAAATTCCTAATTTGATTTCCATCATTTTTTTTTTTTTTTATATTTTCGTTATCAGTATTATCTTGATGCATTTCCATCATTAAAGCTTCAACGTCATCAGCATTGACAATTTTTGTTGTAGTTGTTTGTTGTGGTTGCTGTTGTATTGAACCACTTGTATCAATATATGAATCAAAATCAATATCAGCTGATGCTATTGCTGTACTAAATATATCTAAATGTTGTTTTGAATCATTATTTTTGTTCTTAGTAGCATTTAATGATGATGAAGTTGTGTCAATTATTTTATTGTTGCTATTATATATAATTGAAGATGTTGATGGCTCTTCTATCTCTTCATTTGCATCTTCAATATATTCCATTGACATTTCTTCTATTTCTTCAGCTGTCATTATATGATCTAGAAAACAAAAAACAAATTTTATTTAAAATAGGGATATTATATGTCATACATTAATTTTAATTAACCCTTCAAGTTTTCTCGCACAAAATGTTTGTTTTCACTACAGCATTTCATTTGTCATTATTTGTCATTTGCAGTCTAGATTTAATTTACTATTTATTCTATTTTAAGATAAAACAACAAATATTATATTTTGGTGATGTTGTTGTTGTAGTTTTTCAATAGAAACGTCAAAGATAAAAAGAAAAAAAAGATTGACCGAATTAAAATTATTGTTTTTTTTTTTAACTTTTTTATAAGAATTTTTGAAAGAAAAACGAATTTCTCAATTATTTGTTATAATTTTTTAAATTTACAAAACAAAATTTATTTATTTATTGCAGATGTTCTGACAAAGCTATTCAGTGTATATACAATTGTAACTAATATCATTGTGTGTGAAGACAAAGCTTTCATAACAGAAATAATTAAAACTTAGTTTTGTTGAAATGATTTAAATTGAAATAAAATTAAATAGTAACTTACTATAATTTTCCACAATTGTGACGCCATCTTCTTGTATTATTTCACCATCACATATCAGACTGTCTTCTGTTTCCTCCTCAATCACATTATTAAAATGTTCCATAATCATTGCATCTTCCATTTTTTGATTTGATAATTTATAACTATTAGCTTGATCAAGTTCAATTTCCCAATCTGTTGGTGTTTCAACAACTGTTTTTATTTCTTCTACAACTATTGGTTCAGATACAACAACAACTGATGAATATTCAGAATTAACAGAAGCAGGAACATTAGAAGACTTTTTTATTTGTTGTTGTCTTTTATTATTAGACATAATTTTTGATGTTTGTAATTTACTTGATGCAAGTATTTTATTTGTTTTATTTGATGTTGTTGTTTTCATAACGACATTTGTTGTTGGTTTTAAATGTTTTAATAACTGATTAGATGTTTGATTGTTTGTTTTTTGTAATGGCAACAATGTTGGTTCTAAAAATGTTGATGATGATGACGGTGAAGTTTTTATCACAAAACCACCATTTGAAATATCATTAGTAGTATGTGTTGTTATTGTTGATGGCAAAATATCTACAGGTGTATCTTCTGTTATTACATTTTTATCATTATTTACTTTTTGATTATAAAATTCCATTAAACTACCAATTGATTTTTCTTGTTCTGAATAGCCAAGAACAAAAACATTTTGATTTTTACCGTATGACACATTTTGTTGTTGCATTGTTTTTGTTGGTATTAAAATTTTATTACCCTCTTTTGTTAATTTTATACTTTTTATTGAACTAGGATTTGATGAATTTATAGCAATTTGATGATTATTTAAGGGAGTATTACATTTTTTCATTAAAATCATATTAGATTTTGTTCCTGTTTTACTCATTGGCATTAATTTAAGATTCTGTATTGAAACACGATTTGTTGTTGGCGTTGCTATTGTTGTTGCTGATGGAGGAGATCCAATTGCCGGTATATTTTTAATTTGTGTAATTCCAGTTAATTTTGTTGGTGTTTTATTATAAATTGTATTATCAGTTGTTGTTGTTTTAAATAACATTTTACCACCACCGCCAGGACCACTTGGTATTATTTTAATATTACCTTTATTTTGTAAACTTTTTAATTGTAAAGTTGGTGGAAATCTAACTGATGATGTTGGAGATGAAATTAATGATGATGCCGATATTGGTGATAAAGAATTATTTGTTAATGGCAATATTTGATGATTTATTATTTGTACTTTATTTTTTAATGTTTGTATATTATTATTATTACTACTTGTTTGTAATTTTGAATTTTGTATTGGTAATTTATTATTACTTATCTGTTGCGTTAATTTTGCAACTGATTTTAAATTTGTATCAATCACTTGATTTAATGTTGTTTGTTGATTTAATTCTATTATAGTTTTTTTGTCTAAAGGTGAAACAATTGCTTTAACTGATTTTTGTAAATTAATTTTATTACCAATTTTTGTTGGTGAATCTTGTGTATTTATCGATGTGTGTATCATTTTACCACCACTACTAAGACTACGTTGTAAAATATTTGTTGTTTGTACATTTGAAGAGGATGATGGTGACGTTAATGTTGTTGTTGTTGTAGTTGTTGATAATGATGGTATACCAATAGATGATGGATTAACAATCATATAATTTTGTTTATTGGCATTAATTATTTTATTAGGTGATTGCGTTAACATTTTAATAGGACGTGATGTACCTATATTATTTCCTGTTTTTGTTATCCACGATGTTAATTGATTTGTTTGAATTTCAGGCGATGATTTAAGAACATTAACACTATTATTATTTATATTATTTATATTATTATTATTATTATTGTTATTAGTATTATTATTAATAATAGTTTGTGTTTTTGGAAGTGAAATTTGTATATTTTCTTGTAAATTTTCAATTGGACTTGTGTAAACTACTGGTTGTGATGTGTTCAAATTCATTTTAGTTAAATTTGTTGCAATATCTTTTTTTGATGTGGCAATTTGGGGTAAATAAACAGTTCCATCAGTAATTGAACTTTGTGTTGTTGTAATTATATCATTATTATTAACAATGCCAGTAAAATTATCCGTATCCATTCTTTCAGTTGACATAATAGTATTATTATTTTGGGACGGTGATATTGAATATAAATTATTGTTATTTCGAGATATATTTGTTTTACTGCCATTGTTTATATTGCTATTATGAAATTGTGTTCCCGATGAACCAGGTGTGTTTATAAGTTCTTGCATTTTCAATTTTTGTTGATTTTTTTGTAATGCTTTTAATTTATTTAATCCCTTCTTTGATTGTCCTTTTCTATTTCGAACTAGTGTTTTACTATGTGTATGATACAATTGTTTTATACTAGTATTTGTATGAATGGATGGTTGTGATTGTTGTTGTTGCAATTCTGGTTGTTGTTGTTGGTGTGATACATTATTACGTTTTTTAACAGATGATGTTGATGGAGTATCATTTGCATGAGGTCGTTTGAGATCATTTTTTTCATCAAAACCACGATGCTAAAATAAATTTTTTTGTTAAAAAAATTGAAACAAAAAAAAATTATTTTGAAATTTTTACTGTATTCGCAGGATCTTGGGTCACTGTTGTGATAGAATAAGCAGGAATATAATCGTCTTTTCGAACTAAATGATCCCTTCTTGTGTCTTCAGGATGTGGAAGGCGCGAATTTCCATTTGTTGCTATTTCAGCAACACCATTGGCAACAGCTGTTAGGGCTGTGTAAGCAGTACCCCTTGGTAAAATTGGAAAGCAACGGCGACCTTCTCTACTCCACTCAGGTCCAGTATTTGGCCCAGTTATACTGTAAGCACAAATTCATTAAAAACAAAGTTTACTTGATTGAATAATTGATTGATATGATTTAGTAATAAAATGTTGACAACCATTTTATTATATTATCGTAACTATGGCGTAACTCACTTTTCTGCTATTGTACAAAGATGCTCGTCATTTGTTACTCTTCTGGCTTCAGCTCTATGCCTGTCAGTAGATATGTGCAATAAAGTTCTTAATTCATCTAAAACACGTACTTTGCTATCGCTTAGGCTTCCTTGAGCTCTAAAGGTACTTATTACATGTGAATATGTTTCCAATTCTAAAATATATAAATGATATAGGAAAAAATGCAATATTGTTTGGTTGGTTATTTAATTAACGTTTACAAATTCTAAGGATCTCTTACCTAGGCGACGTAATATTCCACGACACTCATCTCTTGTCATATCCAATAACTTAGGCCACATTTTACGTTACTTTTATTACAAAACTATTAATATATAATAAATTATTGAACATAATCAGTTTTAAATTTTTTTCGCACAAAAAATTTACGTCAAGAAGAGAAAATGGTCTGTTTATTTCTACATTTTGGAGAGTTTTGTCTACACAATTCGTCAAATAAATGGCGTTTCGTTCAATTTTATTCGAAAATAAAACTTCAGGGTTCAACAAATACGCAACGTTAAAAAATAACAAAAATATATCCGTATATTTCAGAGATATAAATGTCATATTAAAAATTTTATAATCTGGTAATAAAGTTTACTCTTTATTATTATTTTATTGTAATGAAAATGATTTTGTGCTGATCATTTTGTATTTTTATAATTTAAAGTAATTTATTTATTTTAAATATATCTTTTGACAAATTTTTATGCTAACAGTAATTTTTAATTATAGTAATATGAACGGATTTCGTTAATATTTTCGGTAAGATTGATGAAAATTGCCTTATAAGTATTTAAAACACTTAATAAGATTCCTGATCGGTTCTCGATATTGGCTTTGAAGTACGAATCGAATCTGCATATAAAGAATTATTAGAATAACTTAGAATAACTATTTATTTTGTCGCATTGTAAAAAAATATACTCAAAAAAATATAAGAATTTTAATTTGGCAATACAGCAATGTTGTTGTTTTAGAGTTCAATTCAATATATATTTTTTCAGTTCAGTGTAAATCACGTCCATTGTAGGGCTTTTATTTTTTAATTGACGTTTTAATTTAAGTGTTGTTTCTATGCGTTAAAAATAATCTAAAATAATACAACTTAAATAATAACAATATTAATGGAATTGAGATTATGTTAACTAAATAATAATATATCATAATGACAATAACAATTTATTAATTTAAAAATAATCGATCAATAAAGAAAGTTTTAAAAAATGAAATTTAAATTTGACACTGCAGAAATTTTACGGAAAGTCAAAAGAACTTTTGATGGAAATTTTTCATATCGTAGATTACTTTTAATATTACTTTGTATAACTGTATTAATACTTTATATTGGTCCCACATTCTTAAGATGGTTATTTAGTAGTCCTCAAGTTATTAGAGGTGAATCATTAAATTTAATAACTTTTGTCCAAAATAAAAATTTCATTCATTTTTCAGATCCTATCTATCAATGTATGGATGATCGTTTAACCCCTTTTTATTTACAAAATTTTGAGTACGATGCAAATATTAGACATAATCCAGCATTTGAGCAGGAAAAAGACTACATTCCATATATTGGCAACGGGATATTTGGATTGGAAATACAAGAAGACGCACATTTAAATATAAAAAGTGGTAGAGCATTACAATTACCAGTATTTTTTCATCCAATTTTTTCGTTATCATCTAAAAATGGTGAATATAAAGAATCAACTGTTGTTGAATATTTAACTGGAATTGTTCATAGGTTTTTATCTTAAAAATAGTTTAAAAATTTTCCAATCCTAATCATTGATATTTGGTTGTTTTAGATTTCAATGTTTTGGTGATAATTTTTTTGTTGCATATCAATATTATGCGCATCGAAATATGCCATCAGTTTTTGTACAAGAAATACAAATAACAAATCTTAAAAATCAATTAGTTGATGTTGAACTTATACTTCCAAGAATTTCTGATTGGCCAACAGCTGTTACACAAAATATTAGGTATAAATTTTTTTGTTTAATCTTATCACTTTTTATCTATATCGTGTTTTTTTTGTATATTTGGTTAGACTTCAACAGGGTTCAACAAATTTAGATTATCAAGTAGTGACCGGATTAGTACACGTTAATGATGCCAAGCAACATATACGTGCTGTATCAATTGTTTCAAGAATAATACCAAGAACAATAACATTAAAAAAACGTGGTATAACAAAATTAGAATTATTATTGACAATTAATTATTCAGAAATAATATCAAAAGATGATTATGCACAAAAAAAAGATTTAGCTGAGAAACAAGCAATAGAAGCAATGAGAAAAATATTAATAGATACAAACGGTGAAATTGGTAATACTTATTATCCTTTACGTCGTGAACATAGTAAAGTATGGAGTAACTTATGGGCAACTGGTTTTCAAATAAGTACATCAAAAGCTGAAAATTCAATAAATGGCGATAAAATAAATGCAACATTATATGCAATCTTATCACAAGTGCGTTCATATGAATATGAAGAATCCATTACACCACAAAAAAAAATGGATATTGCTAGAGTTTTAACGTATGCAGAAGGTTGCTATGATAGTTATCATACGTTACAGGTAAACTTTTATACAAAACCAAATACGATTGCGTAATATTTGTTTAAACTTTTAATTAATTTCTTTATTGTTTACTTTTTTTATTAACACAGACGGTATAAACGTTAAACTATTTTTTTTATCTACAATTTTTTAAAATCAACAAAATATTACTGTTGTATTGGTTATTTGGAATTAAATTCAGTCAAATATGTTAGAAGAATTTTAATGGATTTTTTGTGAATTTTATAAAGTCTAATAATTATTTAATTTCAGGCTGAAAATTTATGGAAAGATATGAATACATTGGAAAATTTTAATTCAGTTGTTAATTCGTGGATGTTAACTTTAGAAAAACAGGTAAATTTTTATTAGTTTATTTATTAGCATAAATAATTTTTATTTTCATTAAAAGGGCTGTCACAATTTAATAAAAGCGGGTGCAAGTGGATTGATACAAGCCATGGTATTAAGTTTTGGCAGTTTTCGTTTTAGCAATCAACATTTAGAATTTAATATTCATCCAAAATATTTGCACAGAGATTATGTTTTTAGACGTTTAAATTATGGTAATATGACACATATAAATGTGACAGTATCTGTAACAGAAGATAATAAAGCTGTATTGTATGTGGCACTTGATCGTTCTGATGGTAATTATTTTGCGTGTGATGCTGGATGTTTAGATGAACCATTTCCACTTGGGTAAAAAAATATATAAATATTATCATCTGGAATTAAAAACAATTAAATAATTATTTGTTATATTTTAGGCCAAATAAAAAAATGTTCCCAGTCAAATTAACAGAACCAGTCACAGCAATATTATATGTAACATCTGATAAACAACATATGGAAGATTTACATCATGCTATTCATGTTAAAGAAGTTGTTGAAGCACCAGCGCATGAACATCATGTAATTGCTTTACATAAACATGGGCATCATTTAGGTGGTTTACCAACATTATTTTGGGTCTCAATATTTGCAATTATTATTGTATTTCATGTATTTTTATGTAAATTAATTGTGAAGGAATATTGTGAGCCACCAGATAAAATGAGATACCGTTATAGTAAACCATAAATAATAATTTATCCAGTTTTTTTTATTTTATTTAGTAAAATGAAATTAAAACACAAGAAAAAAATAATCAGGCAATATTATCGATATTTAACTAATGTAATAAATTATAAAATATATTTAATTATGATTTAACAAAAAATAAAAAAGAATAAGAAGAAAATCAGATGATTTTCTATAGAGATAAGGATGTTGTAAAATTAATCTAATCAAAAAAAAAAAAAAAATTTCGCAGATGATCATTAATTTATATTAAAAAATTAAAAAAAAAAAAATAATTATAAATAAACGATGAAAAAGAATACTTAACCGAGAACTGAATAAAATTTATTTTAATTATTACAAAAAAAGAAGATGTTTTCTTTTTTCTTTATAAACAAAATTTATTTGTTGTTCATCAAACAAATAGTTTGATGTATGCCGTATTTCTTTGGTAAATTTATGTATGACATTTTTTCTTTTAATCAGACTTTACAACGAGAATCGGAGAAATTAAACAAAAAAAAAAGGGATAGAATCATGTCATTTGTGACTTTTACTAACAAAAGACACTTATTTTACTAAAAGCAATCCATAATTTTTTTTTGTTGCATGTGTAAAAATTAATACAAACATAAAAAGTGATAAAGAATAATAAATTAGACGTCACCCATAGAAATAATTTTATGGAAGTGTTGTGGTGCCTGTTTGCACCTATTGTATTGTATAACCAGTTTTAGGTAAATATCAGGACTCCGATTCATTTATAATTGTTGTCTGCTGAATCGTACTGTAATTTTATTACAGTTTTGATCAAAGATTATAGTTGACCGCATTATTTTATAATTTTAAAAAGTTACAGACAAATAGACTTTACTGTCAGCATTCAAATAATAATTATTTTTTTCATTTTAATTAATATTAATTTCAGTTGTTTTTGAGTTTTCCTAATTGAGTTTTCCTAATTGAGTTTTCCTAATTGAGTTTTCCTAATAGTGAGTACAAAGAATAAATTAGCATGTTAAATTAACTCATTTCTACTAAAATAAGAAAAAAGTTAACAAATTTATATATTTTTTTTTTGTTTTTATTATTTTTTATAATATTTTCCAATTATATTAAAATATGTCAAATAATAAGAATACATTTTCTTATATTACAAACTCATCAATTTATATATATTACATTATTTATATTACTAAAAAAAAAAATATTTTATTTAATAAAAAAAAAAAAAAAAAGAAATAATAAATTTAATTTAATTAGAAAGAGAAAACAACAAAAAAAAATTGAAACATAAATTTTGAACAATTTTTTTTTGTTTTTGTTTCTTCATTATTCTTCTTCTTCTTCTTTTTCTCTATCTTTAATTTTATACTTACAAGTAAGATAATAATTAATAATATTTAATTAATTAATAATAATAGAATATTTCTTCTTCTTCTTTTTTTTTTGTTTAATAATAATAAAAATAATTTTTCAGTTTTTAATTCAACGACATTATACTAAACACGTGTTTTTTTTTATATTTTTGTTTGTTTGTTTGTTTGTGTGTGTGATTCCTCATTAATTTTCTTTTATTTCTTATGTTCCAAAAGAAATCCATTTATATAAATAATGAAACGTGCCATTTTGTTTTCTTTTCATTGATCTGTTTCTTTTGTTTTTCTATTTAAAAATATAATTTTAAAATATACAAAAATTAATTGTTTTATATAAAATTTGTTTGTTTCTTTGTATTCAAAATTCCTTTTTTCAATTTTCTTAAAAAAAAAAAAACTGCTCACCAAAGACCACAACCGCCATTGTGGTGGTGGTGGAGAGAAGATAGGTTTGAAACTTTGAATTTCCATTCTAGACTATTTTTTTTTTGCTCAAATAGTTTGTTTTTTTTTGTATTTTATTTTGTTTTTCTTTCATTTTTTTTAAATATATATTTTATTTTTTTTAATTTATTTTTTTATTATTATTTATTTTCATTCATTTTTATTATTTTTTTCTTTAACATAAAATTTAATAACAAAAATAGTAATATATATTTTTCTTTTTTATATAATAATTTTTTTCATTTTCATTTTTATTATTTTTTTTTGTTTTTAATATTTTTTTTTTTTTAATATTAGTATTTTTTTTTTTTTGTGTTTTAATTTTTCTTTATTTTTTTTTCTTTATAATTATACAATATAAATCTACTGTTAGACACAGCCCACCTTTTTTTTTACGTCATTTAATGACCTTTCTATCAAAAAAAAAAAAAAAAAAAGAAACTTAATTTGGAACAAAAAAAAAAAACAATTTTGTTTTTTTTTTCTCTCTTTTTTTTTTAGATTTTTTAATTTTTAATTTTACAATAAATATTTTAATTTTCATTTTTTATTTCGTTCTATTTTTTTTTTTTTTACTTAAAATGTTTTTTTCGTTTTCAAATATGAAAATCACAAAAATGAACAAAAAGTTTCGGTAAAGAAGAAAACAAAGAAATTCAATTTCTTGATTTAAAAAAAAAGGAAAAAAGAAAAAAATGAAACCATATTTTGTGTTAAGTTTTCGATCAGTTTTTGTTTTTAATTTTTCAACCGGTCAAGTCAAACACACTCGATTTACATAAATTTTGTATCTGCTTTATCACAGAAATCAAAATATTTTTCTTTGTTTTGCTCAAAAACGAAAAACAAAAATGACCTTCATCTTTTGCTCAACGGATAATATGGATAATTATTATTGTGTTAATTATAATTGTGTTTGGTTTTGTTTACATTTGTAATTAAAAAAATTATGTACAGTGATTTTTATTAATTTATATATTTACTTTATTTTTTGCTCAGTTAAAACAAAAAGAAAAAGAAAGAACAGATTTTTGTGTTTAGTTTTCTTTTTATGCAAAAACAGAAAAAAGAAAAAAAAAAAAAGAATAAGTCAATAATTATTAGAAATGCATCATTTGTGTTTTGTTTTATTTATTCTTTGTTTTTTTGTTTTTTTTTTAATATTATGGGGGAGAATTAAGAGAACATATTTTAGAGGTTTTTGATAAATAAAAATAAAAAGAAATGAAAATCGAAAGAAAATAATTTAAATTTTTTTTTTTTTTTTACTTTTTTTTACTTTTTTTTTATGTTTTTCCTTTTTTTTGTTTCTTATAAAAATAGTTACACACAAATTTACAATAATTCGTTTTTTTATTTATTAATTTTTTTTTTTTTTGTTCTTTGTGTTAATTGAAATTTAATTTAAATTTAATTAATTAATTTTTTTTTTCTTTCTTTAAATATTTTATTTAATGTTTTGTTTTTGATTCAAATTGGGATTCTCGTAAAAAAAATTGAGTGTGCCAAATTGAGCCAACTTTTATTTCTTTCCCCTCCTTCTTTTCAATTAAATTAATATTCTTATTATTTCCCATTCATACACACACAAAATACGAAAATATTATTTATTTATTTCTTTGTTTTCTTCTTCTTCTTCTTCTTCTTTATTTTTTTTTTTTAATAATAATTTTTTTGTTTTTATTTTTTTTATTTTAAACTGCGATAGAATGAATGGTCCAAAAACACATTCAGACATATTAATATATAAATAATGTATACATTTTTTCTTTTAATTGTAAAATTAATTCATTATTTTTTTTTTTCTTTTGTTTTTTATTAAATTTTATAATTTTTTTTTTTTTTTTTTCATATATAATTTATTTTTACTAAAAATCTTCTCATTTTCTTTCTTATTAAAAAAAAAAAATAAAAATTGTCCAATTCATGGATTGTTGCGTTCAACAAAAAACAAATAGTTAAATTTGGTCTAAAAAAAAAAAAAACAAACGTCAAAAAAAAAGATTAATTCTAAACAAACGAATAAAACCGAATCAAACCGACGCCACCATTTTGGTTTTTTTTTTAATTTAATTTTGAAACGAAAAAATAACCTCTTTGCCTAAATATTTTTAAAATGTAGTAAAAAAAAAAAAAAATTAGGGTTGAAAGAGAGACGAAAGTGTGTGGGGTAAAAATGGACACGATAACATTAAACAATTCAAATATTTAACTTTTTTTTTTTCGTATTCCCCCCAATCGAAAATTCATATTGAATATTTATTATTTTTTTTTTTTTAGGTTAATTTTATTTTTAATTTAATTTACTTTTAATTTCATTTAAACGGTAATAAAAAATCCGGCAGTGTTTTAAAATTGTTTTATGCAGTTTAGGTTTTGTTTTTTGTCTTTGTTGTTTTGTTTTTTTGTTTGATTATTTCATCAGAATTTAAAAGAAAACAAATTATCGAAAATAAAAATGTAGACGCGCACGGATCATTCATAATAATTTCTGTCAGTTTTAAAATGTAAACGACGTTTTTTTTTTTGCTGTTAATTTGAAAGATTCCAATTTGAATTCGAGACGGATTCTCATATTTTTTTTCAATTAATTAATTTTTTGAAGAGAAATTTAATGCCAGTTTCATTTTCAATTATTACGTCATCACGCATAAATATAAATACACGGATTAAAATTTTTGTTTTTTAATTAAATTTTTTTTAATAGATTAGATTTGTGTGTGTGTGTATGTATGTGTGAGTGTGAACTAATGTATTTCTTTAAATATGTTCAATAATTCAGTGTCTTTTTTTTTTTTGTTTCTTTCATTAATTCTCTTTATTATATAATAATATAAATTTTCTATTTTTAATTTTTCCTTTTTTTTTTTTTTTTTAAATTTAAATCTGCAAAATTTTATTTCTTTATTTGTTTGTTTTTTTTTTATTTCTTTCTTTATAGAATTGAAAAATATATGTAGGTATATATTAACGTTATTTTTCTATTTTTTTTTTGTTTTTCACTATTTTGTAGAATTTTTTATAAATTTGTAGAGTTTTTTCCATTTTTTTTTTTTGTTTAATATTTTAAATTATTTTTTTTTTCTTTTTTATTTTAAGAATTTAATAATATTTTTTCTTTATATAATTAATAAATGTATGTAGGTTCAAAGCCTGTAATGCACTTCAATTATGTACTATGTGTAATTTTTTTTTACTTTGTTTTTGTATTTTTTTTTTTTTCTTTTAAAATTTGTGTTTTTTTTTCCCCCTTCTTTGTTTTTCTTTTTTTTCTATAACTTTTCTTTCTTTTGTTTATTATAAATTTAAATATATATATTTTTTTTTTATTTTGTTTTTGTAATTTTTTTGTTGTAATATTAATTTTTAGGTATACGCAGAAAAATGTGTTTGTGTGTGGAGGAAGAGAGAAGAGATTTAAGAAAAAGTCTCCAATAAATATTAAACGAAATGTAATTTTTTTTTCTCTTTACGTAAAGAATGGGTGTGTGTGTGTGGATTAAGAGAATCGAATAAGAACAAAACTGCTTAATTGGGTAAACTGTTTTTGGTTACAAGTAAACTATATAATGCGAAACGCGGATGCAAAAGAAAATTAATCTCAAGTTTATATTTCAGAAAATTTGATTTGTAAATATTTTTATTTTATCAACAATATTTCTGGCATTATTTTTATATATTTTATTAATTAAATTTTGTGCAAATACACACACACACTCACACACGACACACGCTAACAATTCATTCTAAAAAATCATAATGAAATGGATCAAAAATAATATTTATTTAATTTTGAAAAATAGTATAATGTGGATGAAACACAAAATACAGAATTAGATTCCTGTCCTTTCATTTCGTTTTCTTGTTTCTTCAACTTCTTCTTCTTTTTCTTCTTCTTGTGGCTTTAATTTTTAAATTATTTTGTTGTTGGTGGGAAATCGATCGTGTTTTTTTTATATATAATTTTTTACACACATTAATTAACGATTTTTTATTGTGTTTGACCCAAAAAAAAAAAAAAAAACAAAAAACAAAAAAATTAAACAAAAATTGTGTCATACATTTTTTTTTTATTATTTTCATATCGCCATTTTTGTTGTTGTTGTTGTTGTGTAGTTTTTTTTTTCTTCCTCTTTCCTCTTTCTTTGTGTTTTACTTTATCTCCTTCTTTTCTTTTTAAACTTTATCTTCTCTATTTTCTACATTTTCCAATTAATAAATTTTAGGTAATAAAAAATAAAAATTCTATTAATTAATTAATTTTGTTTTTTTTTTCTTATTTATTTCTCTCTTTCTCTTCCCCAAATATAAAATGTGGGATATACAGACCAAAAAAAAAGAGGAAAATAAATAAAAAAAAAAAATAATTAACAAATTTTTCCTCAATTTTTTTTTTTTTTGTACCAAAAACTAAAATTAAATTTAAAAAATGATTTATCGATTTAGTAAAAAAAAAAAAAGAAATAATTGAATTTCAAAGATTTGCGGATTTTATGGGGGAAAAGACAACAATTTAAATTCTCGTATATTTGTTCTTTTTTTTTTTGTTTTGAATTTTATTTTATTTAATTTAATTTTTTTTTCCTAATAAATTTTATGTTTTTCTTTCTTTTCCCTCATTTACAATTTACAATTCTTACAAAAAAAAACAAAAACAAAAAATGGTTTATTTTAAAAGAGAGAGTGAGAGAGAGAGAGAGAGAGAGAAGAGAAAAACAGGGCACATTTAGTCCTTATAATTAATTTTTATTTTTTTTAATTTCAATGTTTTCTTATCTTCTTCTTCTTCTTCTTCTTCTTCTATCTTTATCTTCTTTTTTTTAAATATTACAAATTTTAAATATGTTCAAATTACAATTAAAAAATCTTTAATTTTTATTTTAATTTTAATTTTTTTTTTTGTTTTTTCATTTTTTTTTTTTTGTTTTTTCATTTTTTTTTTTAGATTTACGAAACCGTTTTTTTTTAAATTTTTTATTTTTGTCTATATTTAAATTTATTTAAGTTTTTCATTTTTTTTTGTTTTCTTTAAATTTTAAATTTAAATTTTTCATTCAATAATTTTTAATAATTTTTTGTTTCATTTAATTTTAATTTACTTTTTTTTTTTTATTTTTTTTTTAAGGATAAACTTTTCAACATTTATAGTAAAAGGGGAAAAATAACAGAAAAGGAAAACAGAAACATGAAAGAAGTTATCAATTGATGTAATTGCAACAAAAATAAAATAAAAACAGAAACAAAAACAAGAAACGGATGAAATTAAAATTCAAAGCTCTGAAAAACAAAAACAAAAAAATGGGGAGGAAAAAACAACAAAAAAAAAAAAAGGTAATTAAAAAAGAAAAACACTTAAAATTAAATTCCATGAAAAAAATAATTAAGAAACAAAAAGATAAAATAAAATTACAACAGAACCCCTCATCCCTTAAAAACAAAAATAAAAATCCACGTCATCAAAATACATTTTTTTTTTAAATTTTATTCTATAAATTTTTTTAACCCATTTTTTTTTTTTTTTCTTTGTTAAAATTAATTCTTTGTCTTCTTTTCTCTACAATCTTCTTCTTCTTCTTCATCTTCTCGTCCAATTCAATAAAATTTGTTTTAAATTATAAACGGTAACAACACAAAAACAACGGAACACTTTTCGTTTTGTATTTTTCCTTCACTTTTTGTGTTTAAAAAAAAAAAAAAAAAATTTGAACTAAATAAATTTTTGATTATAATTTTTTTTTTATCCAAATTGTAAAATTAATTAATTAAAAATAACAAAAAAAAAATAAAAATAGTTCCAATTTCCCCCCATTTTCTTCCGATTCATTTTCTATTTGTCCGATTCATTTGCTAATATTTTTTGTTCTTTCCAAATTTGTCGTCTTTTCTAAATAACAAAAGTTAATTTTCTTTAAATAACTTTATTCCTCTATCTTTATTTTCTTTTCTTTTCTTTTGTTTTGTTTGTGCTATGTCTGTAAGTATAATTCCCCTCATTCGTTCTGAACCCCTTTTTAACATTTTATAGAAAGAAAATAATTCAATTAATAGTTTCGTTCATTTTGTAGTAGACAACACAACAATTGATTATAAACCGAAATTTTTTTGTTAATAATATTTTCTTTTATATTGAGGTTCACGTAAATAGTAAAAAAATTACCCATTCTGACAGTTACAACAATTAAACAAAAAAAAGAATTTAAAGTATCGTTATGCCAAATTTTGACCGAAACTTCGAAAAAAACACAAAAATAAAATAAAATAATTAAATAATATAAATGGTTCTCGTATAACTTGTATTCATTTTTTATACTCTACACTTTGTTTGTTTTTTTTTTTTGGAACTGATTAGTACCTGAATTTAGGTACAGTAAACGCACACATTAAAACTAAATTGCTGATAAAGCAGTTTACACAAAACATCCAAATTTTTTTTTTGCTTCTTTTTTACTAAACAAAATGATTAAATTAAAAAAAGAAAAAAAAAAAAAGAAGAAAAATGGCTCTTTGGATATGTAACGTCGGTAAGGTAGGAATCTACACATTAATGTTATTATTCACTAATCCCTCAACCGACCGACGTGATGAATATAAAGACATAGCATTTATTATTATTATCCGCGGATAGTTTTTTGTTTTATATTTTGTTTGCTTTAATTAAAATCTGTTTATTTTTTTTTCATTCTTCTTCTTCTTCTTCTTCTTCTTTATTTGTTTCACTAAATTTGTTGCTGTTCGTTTCTCTCCATACTTTCTCTTTCATTTAAATATAATAAAAATAATAATAATAATAATAATAATAATAAATTTATAATAAGAATAAGAATAAAATAATAATAAGAATAAGAATAATGATAATAATAATTTTATGTTTTGTTTTCTTTTCATTTTTACTTTAAACTTTTCTTCTTTTACTTTAAACTTTTTAAACTTTTACTTTAGTTTAATTTTTGTATAGAAATTAATTAATTAATTAATTAATAATATATTTTTATTCTTTATTTTTTTTCTCTTTCATTCTTTTGTTTTATATTTTGTTTTATATTATTTATTATTTATGTTTTTTGTTTATTATTTTTTTTTTTTGTTTTTTTTTTTTAATTTTTACTTTTTTTTTTTTTTGTTTTTTACGTTTTTTAATTATTATTTTTTTTTATTTTTGTTTAATTTATAAGATTTATTTTGAACTAAAGTAGAGGTATTTCTATTTTCTTTCAGTTTTATTTAGTTTTTAGTTTTGTTTAGTTTTTTTTTCTTCATTTTTTTTTTTTAATTCTAAATTTTTATTTTTCATTGTTTTTATTTGTTCTTCTTCTTCTTCATCATCTTCTTCTATCTATCATCATCTCATTATTGTTTTCTATCATTTTTTTTTTCAATTGTACATTTATTTGTTTTTTTTTTTTACTTTTCTTCTTCTTCTTCTTCTTCTTTACTTATATTTTAAAGAAATTGTTTATAGTTTTTATTCTTTGTTTCTTTTTCTTCTTCTTCTTTTTCTTCTTCATTTTTGACATTTACAAAACTTTTATTTAAATTAATTAATTTTGTCGTATTTTATGTGTTTTTTTTTTCTCTCTTTTTTGTTATCAAATTAAATTTATTTAATTTTATTTTGTTGTTTCTTTTTTTTTTTTTTTTTGTAATTTTTAATTATTTTTTTCATCTTTTTATTTAATTATTTTTTTTATTTATTTATTTAAATATTTACAAATAACATTTATTTATGACATCACATTTGTTTATTTTTCTTTAATTTTTTTATTTATTTATTTATAAAATTTTTTTTTTTAATTCATCTCCTCCATCTTCTTCTTCTTCTTCTTCTGGTATTTCCCAAAAAAAACAGAAAAAAAAAAAACAAAAAGAAAAAACAAAAAAGAAACCAACCAAACAAAAAATTGAACAACAATTAAAAAGAAAAACTTATTTTCTTTCTCTATAAATTTGTTGTTGCTGTAATTGTTGGTTTAATTCCATTTAATATTCTGCCTCTCCTCCTTCCTTCCTTCATCTTGTTTTTGTTTTTCAATTTAATTTTTGAATTATTAAAAAATATAAATTCATTTACATCCATTGCCTCCTTCTAATAAGAGTTTCTGTAACAGTAACGATGAACTTTTAGGGTCACCGGGCCGTATTATTTCCTCCGAAGAAATCTATTAATTTTGAAAGAAAAATAATTAATAAAATAAAAGCATTTACATATTTCAAAAGATTTATTTAACAAAAAAGTCCATTTTTTATTCCTTAAAAACTGATTAAACTAAAGAACAAAACAAACAGACGGGAAATTTTTTAAATTCAGAATTATTGAAATTAAAATTATTTTTATTGATTTCTATTTCTTATTTAAGGATATTTGGTTACGTTTTGTAGAGATTTTAATTAATGCTGGGCTGTTATTTCTCCATTGAATAAATGAAAGAACATTTTTTAGTAAAGATTCGAATCATCAATTAAATATTTTCACTAAATAAATCACTAATAAAATTTTTCCAATTTATTCAACGTTTCATTATGAAATTTTCACACATTATATCGTTTTTCATGAGTATTTTGTATAAACATTTCATATTGACAAATTTTTAATTTAGTGAAGACTCAAACCCTTTGATTTTTTTTAATTTATTCAAATATGTAAAGAAGGTAGAACAAATTTACAGACAATCTTTAATTTTTTATTCTAATTATAAAGAATAATAATAATAATAATAATAAGTAATTAGCTCAGTAAAAAAAAAAAAAAAACAGGAATAAATTATACAAAAGAAATGGCGTCGTCAAAAGAATGAAAGAATATAGATGAACTTATAAACCGTAAAACAAAATGTGAAATTTGTCTCATTTACAAAAAAAAAATTATTATGTAAAATAAGGGAGCGGTAGGTAGGTGATGTGATATAAGTAACTTTTATTCATTATTATTATTATTATTATCTTTATTGTCTGTCTTAATTGGACCACAATTTGTCATCTTATAGCAATACATTAATTAAATTTAGACTCTTAAATTAATAAAATAATAAAATGATGGTCCGTTTACACAGGTTATTGAAACTGTTTTTATCATTATTTTATTTTATAGAAACAAAAAAAATAGTCAATTGTAAAAATTGTAAAAAAAAAAAGCAGCTTAAATTCAAAAACAATATTCTTAAGAAATACAAAAAAAAAAAAAAAGAAAGAAGAACAATTAAATATAATTTTTTCGTTTAAGAAAAATACGGAAAAAAGGGAAAAAGCAAGAAAGAAAAAAAGGTTTTAGAAAATTTAAGAAAAATAAATAAATTAGAAGAAAAAGTGATGGCCGGTACTTACAAAACATTTAGCTTTTGACTTATATAAATAATTATTGAAAGTGAAAACACGCGAGTGAAACAGACACAAGAGTTTGCAAAAGAAAATTTTTTAACAACAAATTAAATATGTTGTAAATACAGCCTTGAGTATAGCAATCGATAAGCGATTAATAATTTCATTTATTCTGAATTAAAATTAGCAATTATAATTTTTTTTTTATTTTTTTTCTAGAAAACAAAAAAAAAAAACAAAACAAAAATGATTTCAAGGTAAAACACCCTTAATTAGCATAAAGAATTAGTTAAAATAACAAACATTAATTAAGTTGTTGTCCGATTTCACATAGATTAATAATAGCAGCTTTCTAGAAAAAAAAATTTAAACCATTATTGTAGAGTATTAAATCATGTACATCATTTTGTGAAACCGGACATCATAAGATTACAATGCTAGATTAAAAGAAAACAAATTAATTACATATAAAAAAAAAAACAGAAAGAATTAAAAATAAAAATAAAAATTAGAACTAGAATTTAATTAGCTGAAAGAAGCAGTAAAATCCAAGTAAAAGTCAACCTTAAAAACAAGAATAAAAAAATAGAGAAAAACTAAATAAATAAAATTTAAAAAAAAACTAAAATAAAGCAATTAAAAAGCATTAAAAATATTGAACTTAAAAAAAATGTACGGTGTACGGAATATTTTTTTAAAATACGAAATTTCTGTTGTAATTTTAATTAAAATTTGTAAGAAAAATGTAAACGTCATTTAGGTGAAATGTCATTTTAAATTGACATGTTTTTATTTTTTCAAACCAAAGAGAAGGAACCTAAATTCACCTTTGTCTCTCTCATAAAAGAGACAGATAATGACAGTTAAGCAAAAAGTTCAAATTAAAGAGAAACATTTAATGTTTCCACAAAAGAATTTCTCCCAACTAATTTTTAAGTTCAAATATTTTTGAAAGCATTTTCTGAATTAATAAAATAAAAAATAAAAAACAACAAACAAATAAATAAATAAACAACAACAAATAAATAAACAAAAATACACTTTTTAAAGGTGCAGCAGTTTGTGGTAGAAAAATACATGAAATAAAAAAAAATCAAATCAATTTTGCTTGTTTTTTTTTTCTCCAAAATTATCAAAAAAAAAAAAATTAATTAATTAATTAATGTAAAAAAGTAAAAAAAAAAAAAAGAAAGAAAGAAAAAATTAATTTGGAACGTATTTTTTATTCTTACCCTCGACGCAGGGGCGGTTTCTCCAGTTGACCACTGCGGAGTTGATATTTTAGTCTCCACAACCGCCGAACCTGTTACCCAATAAAACACATAGATACATACGTCACACACCCAAACCAATTCCCATTTTTTTTTTTTTGAATAAAAAGAAAAATAGAATTTTTTTTCCCGGCCGAAAATTTTCCAAATTTTTTCAATAAACATTTTTCACTGCTTTATCGATAAAATTCATCCGAAAATATTTATTTTAATAATCACAACTAAAAATATTTGCTAATGACGTCATAAAATATTAGGAAAAAATCTTTCTTGAAAAAAAAAATTGGAAAACTTTCATTCTTTGGTTTTCTTTTGATTTTTCTTCTTTTGTTTTTTTTTTTTATTTATTTAATGTTGTTTTTTTTTCTTTTTTTTTTGTTTTTAAAATGAAAATTGTTTTTGAATTGTTGAAATGCAATTTTTTTTTTTATTTTATAAATTAAAATAATTTTTTTTTTTTAGCTCAATTAAAAATAATACCGTTAAAAAAGTAAAGTGAAAAAAAAACGAACGGGGGGAAAAAAAGAATTAGAAAGAAAATATTTGCAACACAACAAATGAAAATAAAAAAATTTGTATAATTTTTTTTTTTTACTTAAAAACTTTAATCGTCTTTTCTTCTTCCTCTTTTTTACCGTTTGTTTTTCTCATTTTATTTTTTTTACTAGGAGTTTCCTTAATTTTAATTAAATGTAATTAACAATTAATTATTATTATTTAAAATGTTTGTAGTTTTTGTGAATCCGAGGGAGAAACAAAAAGAAAAAAAAGAGAAAAAATTGAACAGAAAAAAATCATGATTTCCCCTCCAATAAAAAATAAATTAAAAATTAGAATATTTACAAAAAAACAATTTCTACAAGATCAGAAAAGAAGTGACAGATACCGTCGATAAAGTAGGTAACTTTAATTTTTTTTTTTCAATATTGACAGAATTCTAATTGCTCAATTTTAAAGTTAGCAGATATTCTGCCATACAAATAAATATAACGTTAAGTAATGCAAATTTGTTTTACATTTTCGGTTGGTTACCGCTACTGTTATCTTTTATTCTGAATAAAATGATTTCATCTGTTAATTAAATTTATTCATTTCTCTTTTGATCTGAAAAATTGTTTATTAATTTATTTCTTTTATATTTTGTTTTTTTTTTGTCTTTATAAATTTTCCCTTTTAAATTTAAATTAAAATTAAAAGTAAAAAAAAACAAAGAAAAACAAAGAAAAAAAAAAGAGTGCATTTTTTAATTTTACTTTTTTTTAAAAATTAAATTTAAATTTATATTTTAAAGGTTTAAAAATTAAATAAATTTTTTTTTTTAATATTTACCTGATGGTGTGATATCAAAATTGAAATTAAGTGAATTTGGATCTGTTGGTGTATTTAATAAAGGTGTACCAGACATATGCTGCTGTTGTTGTTGTTGTTGTTGTTGTTGTTGCTGTTGTTGTTGTTGTTGTGGTCCTATCATACTCATACCATTATTATTGTTATTATTGCCCACCATCGGTACCTGGCCTAAACCGAGGGGGCTTTGTGGTGTTCTGATACCACCTGTTTGTTGTGTTCTACCACTAACAACAGCACGTAACTCTTGTCGTACATATTCTGATGAATTTATATTATTGTTACCACCTGTTTTGTTTTTAATTGAAGATACGACAAATGATGAGACAAGAAAGAAAAAAATAAAAATATAAATTAATTTAATAATTAGATTAAAAAAGTAAAATATTTTTGAATCACATTAAAAAAAAAAAAAACAAATGAAAATAAATAATAATAAAATACATAAATAAAAATAATGTTAGATACAAAATGTGTGTATGTGTGTGTGAATAAAATCTCCATTAAACTGTAATTAAATTGCTTTTGGTTAAACAAAAAAAAACCTATCATAGATATTTGAATTTTTATTAAGAATCATTTAATATTTATCCAATAAATTGATATATTTTGGTGTAGAAATTATCCGTGAATTTATCATTGAATTTAAATTATCCTTTCAAAACAGTTAAATTAAATATTAACTGACTTTATCGATTTAATTTCTTCACCTTATTTATTTCTTAATAATTTACATTATCTATGATAAATTTACCATTAAAGCATTTTAATTTGAACAAAAATTAATGAATAGATGAAATAAATGTAGGATAATAAATAGATTATAATATTTGTATGTGTGATAGATGACGTCATTTCTTTTAATAGAAAAACTAATCTGTAAAAAATACATAAAATAATAGTTAACAGAAACAAAACAATAACAAAAAAAAAAAAAAAAAAAACTAGAAGACAAATTATTATTCTGAATCATTAATTTGAAATTGAAAATTCAGCTTCATTGGTCGATATAATCAGTAAGAAAAATTAACAACAATTAAAAAAAAAATTCATTAAATTTCAATTATTTTTTTTCTCCTCTCTCCTAAAAGGAACAACAAAAATTTACTCACGTTGAAAAATAAATAATTAATTTAATTTGAGTAAAGACAAAAATTATTAATTAAAACTTTCGTAATTGGCTGGCAATATTTTCCAAATAAAATAAAAATTGTAAGAATTTTATTTTAATTAAAAAAATGTTTTTGAATTTTCTCTTTCCTTTTTTAATGAAAATTTGATAATTTTTTGGTATGGATAAATTATTAAGGTTCACACTATGAGTTTGATGTTAACTATAGGACCTTGTCTGTTGTCATTCGTTTCTTCTTTCTAAATATTTTTAATTTTGATCAAATCAACTCTTTTAATTTGGTTCATTCAATTAATTTCAGTCAATTAAAAAGAAAGTACAGAAAAAATTCAATAACATTTTTAAATGGCGACTAAAAAAAAAAAGGTTGGCAAAAAAAATTCATTAATTAATTAAAAATATTTTGTAACTAAATAAAAAGAGGGTTGGGGGGCAAAAACAAATGCGATTAAACTACAAGAAATATTTGTCATAAATATTATTTAGTAAAATGGGAAAGTGGAGAAAAGGTATGGTGGAACGCATACAAATCTAAGAATAAATATTATTAAAGGCACATGCAAAATACAGAGAGGAGAAAGAAAGAGACAAAACAAAAAAAATATACAATTTTGGTTAGTATTTTTTTTTTTTAAATAAATTAATTTAACATTTTTTTTTTTTTTTGTTTAATGAAAGATGATGCTGAATGATGGTGATGATGTTTTTTTGATGATGGTTGATGACGATGATAATGATAATGACACAACAGTGAATTATGGTTCTTTTTTTTCTTTTTATGGTAAATGAGCTTCTTTCTGGTATTTGGTATTTGGTGTAAAAAGGGCACAAAAAAAAAAAAAAATAGGAAAGACGAGAAAAAAAATTGAATAAATCTTTTTTAAAAAATTATTAAATAAACAAAAAAAAAAAAATAGGGAAGACGTTGCCTTCCTTTTCCATTTTTTTTTCTTTTCTTTTTATTCGCGCGTTCGGTAGATTACACAAAACATACAACAATAATAATGAACAACAAAAAGAAACGACACACTCAGTCTCCTTCTTCAGTTTTCCTTTATTTCTTTTTTTTGACTCATCCCCAGTCCAACATTTTATTTTACAATCCAACAAACAACATAAATTTAGAAGGCTGGTAGAGTACACACAACAGAGAGAGAGACAAACAATATAAACAGGACAAAAGAAAACACAAAAAAAAAATGAAATTTGTACCAAAGCCAAGAATTGAAGAAATAAAAGAAAAAAATAGTGGCTCCATAGTGTTACTTTTATTTGATGAGTTTATCTTTAAGATTGACATAGGGTGAGGGGTAATGAAGATACGAAAAAGAAGAAGGAGACGACAAAAAGAATCTATAGAAAAAAAAATGATTTAATTTAAATTTTTTTTCTTGATTCGATTGCTTTTTTTTGTTCTTTGCGACAGGCCACACACTTAAAGGGAAGGGGGGAATGGGGGTTTGTTTCAAAGGTTTGAATCAGAGATTGCTCCATAGATACAAAAGCTTGAATTTTGAAAAAAAAAAAAATAATAAAAAATAAAGATAATTCAGTCGCGATAATTTTCGAACATTTTCCTTTAAAAATTTTCTAAATGAATCGAAATATTTTTTCACAACGTTCAATAATTTGATTGAAACAAATTAGTGGTTTTCACTAATTCCTCTAATTTTCATTTTCTGTGTTAAGAAATTACGGAACTTTGTTGAATTTCAAGAGTTAGTTATTTTTATTCGAATCGATTAGGAAAAATTAAAAACTAATTCAATTAAATTTTAACACAAGTTATTTTTGATTTACAAATGTACGACAAGCCAATCCATTAATGTACTTAGTCTAGGATTTCAACCCACGATACGATTCAATTATTAAAAGTTAAATCGTGTTTATTTTATTTGGGAAAATGTCATTATGGCGACTGTAATTATTTAAAAAAAAAAAATAAAGACAGAGAGAGAGAGAGAGAGAGAGTGAGAAAATGTGATAAGAGAGGACAGTGAAAAAAAAAAACATTGAACAAAAAGAAAGAAAGAAAGAAAAAAAAAACAATAAATAAACAAAATGGTGAAAACGATTTTTTTTTTGTTTGTTTGTTTGAATTGAGGTGGAATGATTTTGATTTGAATTTTGATTTTGGTGGCCAGTCTTACCAGTCTGTGTACTTCTATAAAAATCGCTCGGTGTGCCTGTTGCATGTTGCATATTGTTGTACATCATTCCATATCCACTGGTTTCTTGTCCAAATGAACGTGGTGATCCTGTTGATTATAATTATTTAGAAAAACAAAAGAAGAAAACAAAAATAAAAAATAAAATAAATAAAAGTAGTTGGCTAAATTAAATCTAAAAAAAACAAAAGAGTGAGAGAGAAAGGGTGGGGGTTGGGGTGGGGGGGTTGTAGAATGTGTTCATTATCTTTCATAATTTTTCTTTCATTTTTATAAATTGAAAAAACGTATCATTTTTCATTTTGCTCCATTTGTGTGTGTGTGTGTACGTGTATATATGCTTTTTTGCACCAATTTCAATATTTTCTCTGTCACTGCACATATCATAAAAAAAAAAACAAATTGAATTATTTAAAAGGTTTTTTTTTTTTGTTTTGTCCATCACCGCATTTTTCTAAGTCTCTTTTAATTTTTAAAATTAAAATTATAAATTAATTAATTAATAGGAATAATAAATTTTAATTAAAATGTTATAAAAAGAAGAAGAAAATTATATATTCTAATTAATTTTTTTCTTTCTTTTCGTCAATGAGAAAAAGACATTCATTTGTTTTCATCAGTTTTTTTTTTTTTTTTGACAGTTTTCCGTCGCAATTAATTTTGCTGAAACCAAAAAATTAAATATGTTTTTTTTTTACTTAGGATGATGAAGCGTGTGTGAATTTTTATTAGTATTAAATTTTTTTAAATTTAAAAAACCAAAAAAAAAAATTGTAAAAGCATTTTTGTAACAATTTATTTAAATAATGTTACTTGTATATTATTCAATCGTCTTTGGTAAATGTTTATGAAAGATTCAATTAATAATTTAATAAATCTCAACGATTGCTGATATAATTTGTTGACTTTAATTTTTACTAATTTTAAAAAAACATCCAAATGACCAGATTTTCTGTTACAAATAGACAAAAAAATTTGTACTATTCCAATATAAATTTTTGTTTATTATTTATTGTTCAGTTAAAAGTAAATTCAATCATTGTCACAAAAAAAAAACTTTTACAATTTATTTTCAATGTTTTTTTTTTTCTATTATTAAAAAAAATTAGAACCAAAAAAGAAAAGAAAAGAATAAAACACAAAACTGTCACTTACAGTTTTATTTTTTGCGTTAAATTAAAGTTTCAAGTTTCAAACCAAATAAATAGAAAACAAACAAAAAAAAAAAACTTAAAATCGTTTTAAATGTCAATTCATTTTTCAATTAAAACAAAAGAAAAAAAAAAACACAACAATGTCTGTTTCTCATTTACAAAAAGAAAAACAAAGAAAAAATCTAAAGAGAAAATAAAAGGATTTTTTTTTCAGTCCTTTGCTACAAAAAAAAAACATTCTTCTTTTCATTTGTTTACTTCATGCTATTTTTTTTTTTTTTGTTCAAAAAATTATAAAAAATCAAAAATTAAATATTTACAGAAAAAAGAAAAAGGAAAAGTAAAAATACAAAATTTCATTAAATATTATTTTCTAATAAAGAAAGCTTTTTATTTTTGTTCTAAGGGGGGAAATAAGGAGAGTTTTCCTTCGTTTCTTTTTCTTTTAAATAAATATTTTTATTATTATTATTATGAGATGAAGTTCAATTCAGTAATTCAGTGATAAGATTTTATTAAAAATCTTTATAATCTAAATCCTCCTGTAAGAATTGGGGGAAGAAGAAATAAAAAAAAAAAAAAAATACAGAAACTTTTTGAATTATGTATTTTCTTGATAGAAGAAGAAGACGGAACAACAATCCTTGATGAACACAAATGTTGTTTCTTTTTTCTTTCGTTTTTCTTTTACCAAAAAATTTAAATTAAAATCAAAAACTCTACTCAAATAAATTATTAACAAAAGAGAGGAGAAAGCATCTCTGTTCTTTAGCGACATGATTTTTTTTATCTACATAAAAATATTTTGTGAACTTAAATCAGGCCAATGTTATCTGATTTATTTATTATTAAAAATTCTATTTTCAAAATTTTATCCTTTACAGACAAAATCACATCAAAACAAAAAAAAAGATACTCTTTCTTCTTTCCTGTTATCAAATATTATGTAATTTGTCATCTTCTTCTTCTACAGAAAATTCATAATCCAAAAATAATGGTAATCAATCAAAATAATTAACGTAAAATCAAAACAGTTGACGATTCGATTGAGAAAAATCAAAAAAAAAATATATATATATAAACCAGAATAATATTTATTAATTGTTTTAAATGAAACACAAACCTGGTAAATGTTGTGTTGCTTGTGGTACACTATTTTGTCTTTGCATACGCATTTGTTGATTATTAAATACACTATTTGGACCATAAGAACTTTGTGTTGGACTTGGTGGTCCTGGAAAACCACTATTAACAACACTACCGCCACTACCAACAATTAAATCAGAACCTGGAAATGAATTTTGTCGTGATACTTGAGCACTTGGCGAATTTAATGAACGTTGTCTTTGTTGTGTTGTAAATTGTCTTGCATTATATGCATTTACAGATTGCTAAAATATTAAAATTGATTTACATTAGACAAACATATTATATTTTATTAACGTTGTGAAAAATATTAACCAATTCTTTTACCGTTAATTGTGCATTCAGCATAGGATTCTGTTGTTGTTGTAATGTTAATCTTTGATTTGGATTCCATTGTGTTTGCTGCTGTTGTTGCTGTTGTTGTTGAGGTTGATTTGTTTGAGGTTGTAATGTTTGTGGTCCTTGTTGTTGTGAAAATGTTGGTTGCCGTGGTGATAATTGTGAATTATTATTTGAATTTTGTTGTACGGCAGCTACCTGCATTGCCATTTGTTGTTGATTTAATTGTTGTTGTTGCTGTGGTGATAATCTTTGACCAGTATTAGTATTAAATGGTGACTGTTGATAACCTAAAAAAGAAATAAATATAAGAAAAAAATAATTAATGAAATGAAAATACTAAATCCGTTCAGTTCAATAATTAAATTATATTTTTTCAGATTTGAAATTAATAATTGAAACTGGTTTGAACAATTGAACACAATTATTATTTGTGAATTAAAATTTAAATAATAGAAAATATAATTTACCTTGAGATTGTTGTGGACTAAATGGTGCACGTGTATTTGGACTCAATTGTTGCTGCATTAAACTTTGTGGAAATACAGGACTTAATTGTGAATCAGGTACAACATTATTACTACGTTGTAATGATACATTTGGTGCAACTGTTGTATTTAATAAATCAATACTTGATATACCTGGATTTAAACCTATTAAAATAAAATGTATCTGTTTTATAATGATAATTATGATTAAACGTGTCACCACGTCTAATTAACTATTAGAGATTCTTAAAAAAAACAGACAAACATAATTTCGTGATATAATAAGCCTACTATTAATCAATCTTTTTGTGTTCAAAGAACAAATAACAATAACAATTTTTTTAGGCTTTTTACGTTTGACAAAACAAACAACAATTATACTCGTTGTGAAAAATTTATAAATGTTCAGAAAGTGGAATTCATGATTCAAATTTATAAGTAAATTTCTACGTAATAAATATTATCAAATTGAATAACTTACATAATTGATCAGCACCAGCGGTTGCATTTGACGGTACAACCATTGATTGATTTTGTTGTTGTTGTAATAATCTATCACGTTGTTGTTTTTGTAATTCACGTTGCATTTGTTGATATTGTAAGCGCATTGGATTATTTTGTTGTTGTGAATTATTTTGATTATTGTTCATTTGTGGTAAACGTATAGGTCTCTGTGTATAAATTGGTGGAGGTGGGAAGCCCTATTAAATAATAAAAACAAAAATAAAATATGCAAAAATAAAATATACAAAAATCATACACAGATATGTCTATGTATTACGATTAATGTTCAAGAGAATAATGTTTACCTGTTGCTGATGTTGTTGCTGTGGTTGTTGTTGTTGTTGTTGCTGCTGTTGTTGTTGTTGTTGTTGTTGTTGCTGCTGCTGTTGTTGTTGCTGTTGTTGTGTAACCATACCACCATGCATTGAATAAGCAGGTGGATCATTTGTATAAATTCCACCAGTATTTTCAAATTGCATTAATGATTTTTGAATTATATTAATTGCCAATTTTTCATTTAAATCCTTTTGCTGTGCTTCAACTGGTACTGAATTAACAGTACCTATTATATTATTAATATCAGCATCATGATAATTACCTTCTGGTACAATATCAATGACTTCATTTAATATTTTGGATAATTCTGAATCCCATTCATGAGGTGGTTGTTGTTGTTGTTGTTGTTGCTGCTGTTGTTGTTGCTGTTGTTGCTGTTGAAGTTGCTGCAATTGTTGCTGTTGTTGTTGTTGCTGCTGCTGCTGTTGTTGTTGTTGTTGTTGTTGTTGCTGTTGTTGCTGCTGCTGTTGTTGTATTGATGTTGCAGCTGATGAAGATAACGATGATGATGATGAAGGTGCAGCAACTGATCCTGACGGTACTACTGATGTTGGTGCTACATAAGTATTTAAATCTAAATGATAATTTTGTTGTTGTGTTCTTGATGAAGGCGGTTGCATCATTTGTAAATTCTTATTGGTATTTCTATGGATTGGCATTTGATTGAGGTAAGGATCGGCAGTTGTTTGCTTTCTAGCAGCTTGGGATTGTGTTATCACTTGACTCATTTGTTGTTGTTGTTGTACTATTGGTTGTTTACTTGTATTTTGTATTTGTTGAAGTTGCTGTTGTTGTTGAAGTTGAGTTTGTTGTTGTAGTTGAGTTTGTTGTTGCGGTGGTGGAGGTTGTTGTTGTTGCTGCTGCTGCTGTTGAACAACTTGTTGTTGTTGCTGTTGTTGCTGAGCAGTTGTACTTGAAACTCTAGCAGTAAATGTAGACGGTGGAATGTCAGGTATTAAACGTACTGATGACATATGTGGTGTCATCACAGTTGAAGGTGCTTTTGATGGTGTTGCTAATAGTGTTGCTAATAATTCATTCTTTTCACGAAGTTTTGAAGGCTAAATTAAAAGAATTAATAAAGAAAATATTTCATTAAATGTTATAAAAATAATATCTTAGAAAAAATTACTTTATTATCAGAACGTTTTGCAGCACCGCTTTCATCAGGTGAACCTGATGATCTTTTACGATTACCAAAATCATTTGGCACACGAAGTTTTTGACGTAATTCCTCATTTGACATTATTGTATTTGTATTACTTTCCTTTAATGTGTCATCCTATAAATAAAATAAAAAAAAATTATTAAATTATTGATTCTTGTAAATTTACATAAATATTTGAATTCAATTTATCAAATCAATATTTAATTATTATTGTTATATTTTTTTCTTAAATTTCAAATTTTACATTTATTGCCAATACACATAATTTAAGTTATTAAAATATGTTACAAATTCAATTGAATTTATTAATTAATTAAAAACAAATAAACTTACTTTTTGTAATTGTCGTAAAAGTTCACTTTGATTTCTAGTCCTTGACTCAGGATCATCATCATCACTTTTATCATTTAACAATTTTAATAACATATTATTTTTATTATCAACACCTCGTCCTCGTGATTGTGGTAACCTTTTAGTATGTGGTATATTTAAATTATTATGTGGACCATCTTTATCCTCTTCAGCATTTAATAAACCTTTAAGTATTCTATTTTGTTGATCTTGTTCACTTTCTAATCCAGATGAGGATGCATTACTACCGTGTGGTCTTTTATTTGTTAATAAATTTCTTAATCTTTCTGAATCATGATTATGTTGTTGTTGTTGTTGTTGCTGCTGCTGTTGTTGTTGCTGTTGTTGTAATTGCAACTGAGATTGTTGATTTTGTATTTGTTCTTGTATTTTATCTTTATCATCAAAATTTTGATATGGAAAATTTGTACCAAAACTTGTATTATTATTTAAATTATTATTATTATTATTATTGTTGTTATTATTATTATTATTATTATTATTGTTATTATTATTATTATTTTGTGGACTTGGTTGTCCTTGATTATTATTCGTTGTATGATAAGGTGTTAATGGTGATGGACAAACAGGTGCAGCAACAGGACTATATGCTGATACTGACGGTGGTCTTGGTGTACTTACTGGTGTTACACTAGCTCTTGAATCTGGTCGTGAATCCCATGTAACACCAACAGATTCCATTTCAATTGTTGTATTAAAATCAAAATCAAATGAATCAGATGAGAAAAAATTTGAATTATCTGATGCTGGTGGACTTGAAAATGATGTAACAACATGATTTGTTCTATTTGTTTGTTGTTGTTGTTGTTGTTGTTGCTGCTGCTGTTGTTGTTGCTGTTGCTGCTGTTGTTGTTGTTGCTGTTGAACAACTTGAGGTAAACTACCATTCATAACACTTGTCATTAATGGTCCACCCATACTACTTGTTGTATGTTGCTGTTGTTGATGATGAATTGAATTATGACTTGAATTTGGTAATGTTATTGTTGTTGTATTTAAATCAGATTCTAATGCAGCTAAATCTTGTTCAGTTAATACAGTATTTGTAATCATTATAAAATCTGTTGTATATTTAAATAATCTTGATTGTGCTTTAACATGTACATAAATATCCGGTCCTCCAAGTCTTAAACGAAATGGTACTTTTGAGGTAACAGCAGAATCAGGACTTTGTATAACTTGTTTTAAATGTTCTTGTACTAAATGTAAATCATTTCTATGACAAAGATCTTGTATTGTTGACCTCAATGGATCTTTGGCTAAATAGGATGTGTACACACTGCTTAGTGCACCTTTGTCAAATTCTTAAAAGAAAAAATAATAATTGAAACATTAATAGAATTCATAAGTGCTTAGAATAACAGTTGATCAAATAATTATAATCAAATTGAAATAGTTTTAATGTGGTTTTCTAAAACAGAAATACCATCACCATGATTATGTAGACGGACGAACAAATTAAATCTTATTATATAAAATTAAAGACAATAACTCACTGTGAATTTTTCCAGTTAAATCAATTTTTAAGGTAAATTGTTCTAATTTTGCGGTTGGTGTTTCAATTGTATCATCTTCTGGACGTGTTATTAAACAAAGAACTGAAGAAGAATCATCGCCGTTATCTAGTATTAAAAATTTATTTAATAATTTTCAGAAACGTAAAAAAAAGATTGATAAAACAAACCATTAACTGGTGCAGCTATAAGTACAGCTTCTTCATATTTATCTTGTCTTTGTTGTTTTTGTTCCATTGTTTCACTTGCACCTTCTGGAGGTTTAACTAACATTCGTATTCGAAATTTTGTTTGTCGTTTACGAGGCTAAAAAGAAAAATGAAAAAAACAATTAATAATCTAAATATTCTTTAATTTATTTCTTCAACAAAAAACCACTATTGTGAAGCTAAAATTTCTACAGAATTATTTAAATTTTTCATTTATGATTTGGAAACTCTTGTGATTACAAATCAGAATAAAAATTCCAAATTTTAGATTTGTGATGGAATTATTTAAGTAATTCTAAATAAGGAACTAAGTTAACTAATTCAATGCACTAAATTAATAATAAACAATTTAGACAATTTTATCAATGCACAAATGCACTTTTATTGAAACTTATTAGAAAACAAAATAAATGTATCAACCTGTCCATCGTTTTGATCCCATCCAAGTGCAAAGGACATATTATGTAAAATAGGACTCAATTTTCCATGATCCCCAGGATGCAGGTACGTATAAATTGATTGACTATGAAGTTCAGAACGTGTATAACGAACAAGATCTTTAATATTTTCTGTAACACATTCAATTATTCCTTCAGCACTTATTTCTAATAAAACCCATCCAGCGGATGATATAAAATGTTCTACAGCTTCAAAATATGCCCACTTTTCAGGGGAATGACCATTTACAGATGGTTCTGGTAATGGTGGTTCTGTTGATGATACTTCACCTTGTTGTATAGGATGTGCTGTACATGAATCAGCACAATCTGGTGGACATTTAGTACAACGCGAATTTGTATCGCGACCCCCTTGTTGAACTCCTAATATACTTTTAAACTGAAAATAAAAAAAAAATAAACAGAATTTTAATGATTGTTAAATAAATTTATATTTTACATTGATTTAAATAAAGTAAACACGTGAATTTCTTTAAACATTTTAAATCATTGACAGATGTGTTACTTTATGGCACTACATTTGAAAATATCAAAAAACCCTAAATTTATAATTAATTAAATAATAATTTAAAACTGATTTCAATCAATTGTTATAATTACTAACTCTCATAATTACACAGAAATAATAATAATAATAATTAATAAAAATGAAAAACCAATTGAACAGGGGGTATTTATATTTGACGTTTTAGCGTAAACTTTTGCGATTTAATGCGATTTAATTTAACGTTATCAAACCCATGAAGAAACTTATTTTAAATTAATTCTAAATTTAATTTTTGTTTGGACACTTAGAAAATCTTTAAAAGTAAAAAATCAAAGAAGAAACAAAATTTTTATTCATTTTTTTTGTAAATTTTCAATTCAAATAAACTTTTCTGAATTTCTTTCATTTTGTAAATAAGTAAAAAAAAAAAAACTCTTTTCCTTTGTTTACCTCAGAACCAACATAATAATAAAAGAAAACATTCAAAAATACTTCAAATTTCAAATAACAATAACAACAACAACAACAACAACAAAAAACTAACTAATTAAAATTCGTGCAGTAATATTTGTTTTTTTTGTTTTCATTTTTCCATAAAATGTAAATTAATAATAAATTAATTCTTATTAAAAAACCAAAAATATATTCACATGTTCTCATATTTATTTTCTTTAATAAACAAATAAAACAAAAAAAAAAACAAAAATATGATTTTCTGTGTAGAAATTTTTGTGTGCAAATAAAAAAAAAATAAAAAACACAAAACAAAACAAAAAAAAAAAAATCATCAGTCAATGTCAGATAAAAACAAATGAAACAAAATCAAGTAAAAATAAAATAAAATGGACGAGGAGTTGACTAAAGAAGCTCAAAGAACAAAAACAAAAACAGAAACAGAAAAAAAAAATAAAAAAAATCTGAACAATAAAAATGACCGAAACAAATAAAGTTCGTCATAATTAAAAGCCCTCTGTTTCACACCCCTGTGAAAATATTAATTTATTTAATTTATTAATAAAAAAAAAAAAAGTATAATAAACAATAAAATGATAATTTAGTTTATTCTATTTTTCTTAAATTAGATTTTTCTCTTACGTGAAATATATTTATTTATTTTTTTTTTGTTGTGTTTGTCAAGAGATTAAAAGAAATATTCTAATTTTTTTTGCACTGATTTTTTTTTCATTTTGACATTTTTTTTTTTTCTGTTGTTAAGTCCGAATGTCCGATAATGAACGTAAACACAAACACGACGATTTTACAAAAAGCGGAAAAAAAAAAAGAGAAAGGGAAAGAGAAACACGAGATAAGACGAACATTTTTGTCACCAAAAACTCAAAATTTAACCAATGAAAACATTTTTAAATGACAAATTTAAATAGGTATCTAGTAATTTTTGAATTTTTCTTATAATTAGGAATGTTATGATGACGTCACGATATAATGGTAAATTTTTGTTTGGTTGCTTGAATTTTGTGATAATAAAAATTCAACTAAAAATGGAATGAAACAGACAAAATGACAGAAGTGATCAAATATATTTACGAAAAATTATTCGATAGTGTTGATTAATTGAAGGAAAAAATAAGATTTAACTGATAAAAAATTGGCTGTAGGTAAATGATCCTTATTCAAGTCTATATTTTTTTTTTGTTTGGTTTGAGGAAAAAAAATGTTGGTATAAAAAAATGGGAGACAATTTTTATTTTCAAAAGTCACATTTTACAAATAAAAAAGTAAAATAAAGATTTCGTCATATTACAGGGGGAATACGCAGGCGCTGTTTTCTTTATGATTGTAAATTTCACTTTAATGGAGAATTTTATTGAAATTAAAATTTTTAAATTTTTTATATCTGAATTTGTCGATAAGAAATAATTAAGAATTTCTGCGACATTTTTATCATGCTAATTTAATTAAATGTTTTTTTTTTTAAATTCTTCAGTTTAACGGCCTAACCACCGTAAAGAATATATTTTCCACTTGATTATATATTTATGAAATGAATTTAATATTTTTGAAATATTATGGTGAAAGCGCCATCCAAAAATTGGTAATTCCAATTAATAACGTCATTTAGAAAATATATCTACAGATACAAAAGTCTCCACTTTAACTAATTTGATTTATTGCCAATAGACAATTATATTAATTTAAATTTAAGTTTATCAGAGCTTAAAACAGTAGAGACATCTGAAATAAATTATATGAAACTAAAAACATTATTCAATTAAAAATTATAAATGACCAATAGTTACTAACAATTTTATTAGTTAATATGATTAAATTGATTTATTTTTTTTTTGTTTTAATCTTATCTTAGATTAATAATTAATATACAATTATTGTGCTGAGAAAAAAAATATAAACAACAAAACTAAATAATAAGTTAAGAGTAAAAAATAGGTAATAAATAATGAAAAAAAAAAATATTAATATTATGGAGATTTATGGTGGGGGGATTTATGGATTATGATGATTTTTTTAAGTTCAATTTGAGTTGAATTGAGTTTAAGTTGAGTTTAATTTGTGTTTTGTGTTTTGTATTTTTGTGGATAGGAAAGAAAAAAATATGATAAAAGTTTGGAAGATAAAAAATAGCGTGCCATTGACGTATTATTATTATTATTATTATTTTTTAATAAAAATATAAATAATTTTCATCATTAATTCAATTTTTTTTTTATCTTCTTCTGTCTTTATTTTTCTTTTCATTTTTTATCTTACACTTTTTTTTCTATTTTTTTTTTATACTTACGTTCCCGCACATTTCACACTAATTACTTTTTTCTTTTTTTTTTTTTGTTTTAAAAACTTGTTCAAGAGCTTATTTATTTTCTGTTTCTTTCTGGGCTTTTGACTTAGTTTGTTTTTTTTTTTTTTTTATTTTTATTTTTTTTTTTCAACTAAAAACAACAAAATCTTGTTGCAATTGAAGCACTTTTTTTTTCCTCCTAATTATAAAAAAAAAAAAAACAACAACCACAACTATAATTAAAAAAAAAAGTTGAAACGAAGAAGAAGAAGAAAAGAGCAACAACAACGGTTACTAACATTTTATTTTTTTATTCTTTTGCAATGTTGCCAAATTTCACCAAAATTTCTGTTATTAATTTTTATAATTAGGTAGGAGGTAGGTGTTTGCATATTTTAATTGAAAAACAAAAAAAATAAAAAATAAATTAAATCAAAGAGAGAGAGAGAGAGAGAGAGAGTGAAGTATAGTAGAGAATAAGAAGCAGATATAGAATACTAAGTGTATCAGAAGGAATGAGAGAAGAAGAGTGACCTCCTAAATGATGGTTCCGGTTTCAAAAAAAAAAAAAAAAAAAAAGTAGCAACGTAAAAAATGAAAACGAAACACGAAAAGTTTCATCAAAAAAAAAAAAAAAAAACAGATTTTATTCCTTGATTATATTAATTATAAATCATGAAATTAGTAACAAAAAATAAAAAATGTTTGGAGGAAACTTTTCAACTGGAAACAATTTTGTATTTTTTTTTTCTCTAGCGAATTTTTCCCCTATAAACACAACACTTACAGACACCATACTTTACGTGTTTTTTTTTTTTCTTTATTGTAAATCTTTGTAAATCTGTATTTAAAGACCGTAACACAACTACAGTGAAAATTGATTATAGAGAAAAAAATTCTACGAACTATTTATCGAATATAAAACATTAAATCATAAAACTGAAGAAAAACTTAAATATTGAAACTCAAATACACCTAATTCTGTTTTTACACGGTCTTTTTTTACACGGTTTTGATTTAACACGGTCTAGAAAAAAAAATTGATTTCGTTTTTACACGATTTCATTCGATTTAGCACGATTAAAAAAAGCTCTTAAAAAGCTCTTGATTGAAATTTTAAAGAAAAATATTTTTTATTAATGATAGCGAATAGAGCTAAGTTATTTTCATCACCTTGACTATTTTTAATTTTTTGTCTATTAATTTTTGATGATTTTTAATTTGTTTTAACTTATTTAGGAATTGGATTATGTACCTTTTGTTTATTAATTTGGATTTATGAAATAAACTGTGCATTAATGCACATAAAAATTTAATTTGGCTTTTATAAAGACTCTCATAATAGTTTTTTTTATGAATCATTTTATTTTAACTATTTTTTACAGGATTGAAGGACATGGAACTAATCCCCTTTTTTTCTATGTACTTCATGTCTTTTTTTACACGGTTTTTTTTTACACGGTTTTGTCTGGAACGTATCTACCGTGTAAAAACAGAATTAGGTGTATTAATTTATATTTTCTATCAAATTTGACAGAGTGGTCACACACACACACACATAAAAACAACCTTTTATAATCAAAATAAATCCAGCGACCTGTACGATTTACACTATTTCACTTAATGATGATTAAATTTAATTTATTTGTCTTTCTATTCAATTAATAAGAATTTCATTTTTTTGTCTTATCTTAACGTTCGTTATCAGGGAAACAAAAAATTATTAACTTATTTATGATAAAATAAGTGAATGTTTTTAAACAATTTTATTGATCATATTTAATAAGTTCAAAGTTCTTAATTAAAGTTAAGTTAAAGATTTTTTTTTTTTAATTTATTGACTAATTTTCAGGTATTTTCCTGTTTTCTTGTTTTTTTATTCGTTATTTTCGATAATCTTAATACAAACAGGGTTGTGGTGTGGGTGGGGGGAACGGATGGAAAAAGATTGTTTTTTTGGATTAGAAAAATAAATAAACTGATTCTACATACAATACAATTGATGAGTAAAAAGATTTGATAAAATAAAAAAAAAATTGCAAAAATATAGAAAAAAAAAAAAATGAAACAATTGAATCATCGTTTGTCTTCTTCCTCTTTTTTTTTGTTTGTTGTTTTTTATTTTTTATTCAGAGAAACAAAACAATATTTATTAAATTTTTCTATGTTTAATAATTTTGTGTGTTTTAGGTAGGCTGAATATTATAATAAAAAAGAAGAAAAAGAAGAAAAAGAAGAAAAATAATTTTAATTAAATTTATGCGGTTGAAAATAAAAAATAAGAAATAAAAAAAAAATAAAAACACAACAAAAAAAAACGAAAGAGAAACAAAAAAAAAATTGTTTTTAATTAATTCAAATTCATATTTTGTGTTTAGTTTTTTTATTTTTAGTTTAATAATCAAGTTAGGTTGAGTCAAATTCCAATTAACGAAAATACAAAAAAAAACAACAACAACAACAACAATCTTCATTAAAATGTAGAAACAAAAAAAAAAAGAATTGTTTCGTCAGTTTTCCTGTTCAAACTTTATTAAATGTTTGAAATATAAAGGGCAGGGGAAGGGGTAGGGTACTTTTTAGATTAAAAATTATTTTAATTTCTATTTCTGTTTTTGACTTTAATTTTTAACTTACAATAAAAATTATGTACACTTAATTCTAAATCTAAAATCAACCAACAATTCAGAAAACTTAACTTGACTTGGATGATAAAAAAAACAAAAAAAAAAATTCATTCTAATTTAATTCATTCAATTCAATTCATATTTTACTTTTTTTCTCTTCTTTTATTTGACTTTTTTTTTTGTTTTTTTTTTTATGTCACATTATTTAATATTCTTTTGTCTTTTTTCTTCTTTACTGTTACTGACTCTTTTTCTTCTGATTAAATAATAATAATAATCAAAAGTGAAAAAAAAAAAACAAAGAGAGAGGGACAGAAGGAGAGAAGGAGACAGTGAAAAAAAAATAGCAGTAACAAGAATTTTTTTTTTTCTGTTGATAAATTTAAGTGAATTTACGTCATACAACAAAAAAAAAAAAGTACGAAACGAAACAAAAAAAAAAATATACACAAAAATTTTATTTTGATAATAATTTACTAATGTCACTTTTATTCTTTCTCTCCCAACACACTAACACACACACACACATTCACACAGTCACACAAAATGTATTAATTTCTTTTAAAGGAGTGTAAAAGAGAAAGAAAAAAATAAAAGAAAAAAAAGTGAAGACAACATCAACAAATAAAATAGAAACGACTAAATTTTATGCTCCATTTACACAACCCCCAACAACATTCCCTTAAAATAAAAACACAATAATAATAATAACAACCAACAATCATCGTCACCATCTTCTTCATCTTATTTTATTTTATTTTGTATTCTTCTACTTTTTCATCTTCTTCTCTCCAACTTAATTTTCTTCTAATTTTAATGTTTTCAAGTTTAAGATCATCTTCCACAAGTCAGAATCAATTTTGTAATTTTCTTCTTTTTCTTCTTCTTTATTTTAGAATTTTTTTCTTTTTATAATTGTAAAATTCAATTTTTATTCTTCTTTTACTTCTTCTTCTTCTTCTTACTTTTTTGAAAATCCAATTATTTAATTCAAACAATATTATTTTCTTCTTCTTCTTCTTTTTCTACAAAATACTTTTATTATATTCTCTGTTCTGTGGGTGATTCAAAAGTGGGCAGATTTTTGCTAGACACAGACAATATTTTTTCTCTATTCTGTTATTATATATAACATCGTTTGTATGTATTTGTATATGTTGTGTGTGTGTCCGTATGTTTCTCGTGTCACGTTCAATATTAAATATATTAGTACATATGTGTGTGTGTGTGTATGTGTGTATGACACGTTCTATCTATGAATTTATTTATGTGTGTTGTTTGTGTGTTTAGATTTTGTTTCACGTTGTTGTCATTTTTTTTTCATTGATTTTTTAATGTTTTTTTTTTAAAAAAAAAATTTTAAATTTGAATAAAAATAAAAATCGAATCAAAGAATATTTTTTTGTTTTTTTTTTTGGATAAAAAAAAAATAAACAAAATCTCAGAAAAAAAATGGAAAAAAAAAACAAATAAAAGAATAAACAATACAAAAATTAAGTACAACATCTATTTTTTGTTGTTGTTGTTGTATTGCCATTTTTATTGTAGCTATTTTACCATTGTTGTTGTTACATATACAACAATAGAAAATAAACAAAAAAAAAATGTGTAATATAAAATTCAGAGACACACGAAACAAAAACACAAAACAAAAATGTGCATGGCGTGAATTTAAACCATAAAATAGAAAATTATTACGTCATGTTTTTTTTCTATATATACATATATTGTTGTTACTGTTACTGTTATTGTTGTTGTTGTTGTTTTTATTGTTTATTTTAATGTTTTTTGAAGGTAAAAAAATAATAAATAATATAATAATTTTGTATTTATTATTATTGTTGTTGTTGTTGTTATTGTTGTTGCTGTTATTGTTGTTGTAAAATTGCTATTCTGTTCCATCTATTCTTCTTCTTGTTAATTTTAAATATGCCTGATGCAATAACTAAAATATTTCGCACATAAAATAAAAAAATTATTCTTTGGTTCATACATAAAAATAGGGCAAAATTTTTGGAAATTTAACTAGAATAGGGAAAATCTCAATTTTCTTGTATTTAATTGTGGCATCTTACTAACAAAGAATTATAGAATGCCAAATCCGACAACATAAATTAATGGAATATTTTAAAGATTATTCATTTATTATTGTGGGACGTCAGGACGTCATGGTCAGATTTTTTTCTATTTTTTTGTTTGTTTATGTTGATGATTATGGGGAAACATAAAATGAAAACATAATTAAATTAAATTTATAAGAATTTATCTTTTGTTTTGTTTTATTTTTTTTTTTTAGAAATTTTAGAAATTAATAAAATAATCTAAAAAGCCGACTAGTGACTGGACAATTTCTGTCTTATATGGAATTTACAGGAGACTACAACAACCGGGCCAGTTAAAATCATCACATTTTTTTTTTGAAAAGCAAAAAAGAGAAAATTAGTGGTTCTTTTTTTGCTTTTGAAAAGAAAAATATAAAAAAAAAAATAGGAGCGTGGGGGAATGAAAAGAAGGGAATGAAAAAAATTGATAGGTGTGTGAGTGATTTTTGGGTGAGATTTTTCACTTAATTTTTATTTCTTCTTCTTCTTCTTTTTCTTTTTTTGGAATAAAGGACAAAAATCAATAAGCCCAAAAATATTATTATTATCGAAGAAGTTTATCCACTTCAGTAATTTATTCTAATTCAATTAAAAACAACAAAAAAAAATCATAATTTAATCCAGAAATAAAATTAATTTTTCTTCTTTTTTTTTTTGATGAATTAATTTTTTTTTTTTAAAACCAACAAAAAAATTTATATTCTGTATATTTTTTTCTCTTCCCCTCCCTCTCTCGATACAGTTTACACTTATTATTTTTTTTTTTTTTTGGTTTAAATCAATAATTTACTTTTGAATATTCGTTAAATCGCAATTATGTGTGGTTTAGTGATAATGGTCAACATACAGAGGTTACACATTTCATTCAGTTTAGCAAACAGAATAAAAAAAAAAAACAGAGAAAAGCACAATATTTCGCCAATTACAATCGTTACAGGATAACGACAATCCTCTTTCGTTAAATCAAAATATTTTTCCCCTACCCACTAAAAGTTTTTGCGTTCGATTCAAACAAATTTTACAAAATCATCGATATCCTTACAAATGTTTCGTTGTTTTTTTTTTTTTCTTAAATTTTCTTTTTAAACAAAGATAACAGATTGTTTAAATGTTAAATGTTTTCCTAATCATCATTCATCAATAATCATCATTCATCATTAAAATTTAATCATCAACACCAACCCATCATCATTTTAATAATTTTTTTTTTTTTTGAAATTTAAATTTGAGAAGCCGATTAATAATCTGATCGCAGTGATGTCATTTTCTTTTTCTTCTTCTCATTCTTCTTTTTAACTTTTTAATAATAATAACAACAACAACCACAACAATAAATAAATAAAAATGAAATAAATAAATATTTCGACAAAATGCGTTAAAAAAGAAGAAAAAGAAGAAGAAGATGATGAAGAAGAAGAAGAAAAACATAAAACAAAAAAAAAAAAATAAAAATGTAAAGAAATATGTAATAATAATATTATTACAAGATTTTTAGTGTTCAGATACCCATGACGATGATATTTAAAGTTATTTTATTGCTTCTTTTTCGTATTTTTTTTTTTTTCAATAAAAAAACAACAAAAAAAAAATTGTGTATCTTCCATTTTCATGTCTTCGCTTTTTTTTTTTTTTTTTTACTTTACTTTACTTTACGTTACTTTTATTTACTTCTTCTCCAATTCTTAAAAAAATAATAATAATAATAACCAAAACAGCAACAACAACAAATACATTAATAATAATAATAATAATAACAACAACAACAACAATACAACGTGAAAAATATTATTATGGTAAAGATGAAAAGGGAGTAAACAGCAGCAGCAGCAGCAGCATTAAGTCAGAAGAGAAGAAAAAAATAATTTATACTTGTAAAGCTTTAAGAAAAACAAAAATAACAACAACAATCAAAAAAAAAAAAAAAATCAACCAACCAAAGAAAATAAAATAGAAAAAAATATTAACCGTACTTCTCTCTCTCTCTCTCTCTCTCTTCATTCTCTCTTTTGCTCTCTTCTCCCTTCAGGGTATAAAACTAAGAAAATATTTTTATTGAGGAAAATCAAATAAGAAAAAAAAAGGATTGAAGATAAACAACAGCACATACACACACACACACACAACCATTTATTGGACTTAGGATATGGGACACAACTATGGACATTGGATCAGAATAAATTAATTATTTAAAATGAAAAACCACAACAACAAAAAAAAACAAACAACCGAAAGCTTTCAAACAGTAATAATATTTTTATTTCCTTTTTTTTTTTGAAAGAAAGCAAAAATAAATGAGGAAAATTATAAATCGGTTAATTAGAAAAGTTAAAGAATAAAAAAAAAACAACCATTTAAAAATTTAAACGTAAAACAACAACAACAAAAAAGGACTATTTTTAAACTACACTTTTATAAAGTTTTCTTCCACTCTCTCTCTCTCTCTCTCTCTCTCATTTTTTGATGAACAAATTCAAAAAAGAAAAAAAAACACGAAAGAAGAAAAATGAAAGAAGAAACAAAAAAAACGGTAATCAAATAGAAAACAAACAAAACTTTAATTAAAAACAAATTTAAATTAAAAACAAATTTATGTTTTTTAAAAGAAAGAGAGAGAGAGAGAGAAATATATTCAATTTATTCAAAAAAAAAATACAAAATACAAAAAACAAAATACAAAAAAAACGAAACGAAACGAAAAACATCTATTTTTTTTTTATTAAAGCTTCTTGTTTTTGTTTCTTGTTTTTTTGTTTCTTGTTTTTTTATTTTTTATTTTTTATTTTTTATTTTTGTTTTTGTTTTTTTTTTTTTTTGCTGCTTCTTCTTTTGAATAATAATTTTGACATTTTTATTGTAATCAGTTTAGCCAGGCAACCCAAAAAGCAACAGCAGAATCATCATTAAATAATAATAAAATGTTTATGGATTGTGATTACAGTTGTGTTGTGTTGTTACTGTAACTGTTGTGTTATCATTACTGTTACAAATTTATTTTTTGTTGTTTTTCTTTTTGTTGTTGTTGTTGTTGTTTTTCGTTGCAATTAAAATACATTTTTTTTTTTTCATATATCAAATAATTTATTTTTAAAGTTAGAAACATTTTTTAATTGATAAGACACACACACATACACACATGCATAGACACAATTAAAGAGAGACAGAGAATTATATTTAGGGTGCAAGAGATAAATAGTTGTTGTTGCTTTTTTTTTTTTTTCAAAGCAATAAATAATAATCTACAAAAATTGTTGAAACTTTTTTTACGTCACAACCAAAAATTAGACGAAAAAAAGTGAATAAGAAGAAGAAGAAGAAGAAGAAGAAGAAGAAGAAGAAGAAGAAGAAGGCGACGACGAAGTAAAAGTTGAGGAAGAAGAACAAAATATGAAAAAAAAAACTGATTCAGTTAGGATTTTTCTCAATAAATGAAAACTGAAAGAAAAGAAATGTGATAAGAAAATGTTCACATTTTTCTTGTAAATAAATAAACAAAATAAAAACAACAACAACAACAACAACAACAACAAAAAATACTGATTCAAAGTGACTTCAATTTTTTTTATTCCCCGTTAAAATTTAAAATTATAAAAATCATTTGTTGTTTTTTTTTGTAGATGACGTCACAACATTTTTACATTTTTCTTATTCACGAATTTATTTCAAATAACTTCTTGTTTTTTTTTTTTTTTTTGTTTATAAAAAAAATATTAATTTTTTAACTTTAACAAATTTTTAACATTTTTTTGCCTTTTATTTTTAGAAACGATTTTTTATCTCACTCTTTTGTTTTCAGTTTTTCATTTTTTTTCTCATCATTTTTTTTTTTTTTTTTATTGAAAAACAAATTTTATTTTTAAACATTTTTCACACAGTTTTTGTTGTTTTTGTTTTTGTTGTTTTTATTTTTGTTGTTTTTGTTTCATTACAACTTTTAGCTTTAATTAAATAAAAAAAAAAAAACAAAAATATTAAAAATAAAATTTAATAATTTCCTAATAATAAAAAAAATAATTAATAAATTTTATTTTTATCTTTTGGCTGTGTGCTGTTGTGGGTGGGTGGTGAGAGAGAAATTTTTTCTTTTTTTAAATTTAAAAAAAAAAGAAAAAGAAGAAGAAGAAAAAAAACTTCTATAAATAAATGAAACAACAACAACAATAAAAACAACAACAACAATAAAAACAACAACAACAACTGTCACAAACACACATACAAATATTGTCACTTCCCAAATGATGATTAAATGAAACTAAGAAATAAAAAAAAAATGTTCGCCAAAATTGTTCTATTGCTGTGCAAACAAAAAAAATGACGTCATTGATGTAATAACAAATTGTTTTATGACGACGTCATTGTCTTCACACACATCATAATAATAATAATAATAATCATAATTTATTATCGAAAATTGTATTTTTCGTTTCTTCATCGCATTTTTTTTTTGAATCAATCACGTTCATTTTATTCTACACTGAAAAACTGAATATCGAAACTGATCAAAAAAACAAATACTGACCAAAACAGAAAAATATAACAACAACAAATAACACACACACACACACACATACACTATTAAAACACTTGTGTGTGTGTGTATGTATTCAAATTTATATAATTCAGGGTTTGATAACATTTTGGTGGTTTTTATTCTTATTTTTTTCCCCTTCCCCTTTTTCCGTTTTGAAATTAAATTTAAGAATATTTTGTTTCGTTTTTCACAATTAAATATTTTTTTTTTTTGTAAATAAAAAAAAAAAAACCAAAAATGTGAAAAGTTTTTTCTGGGGAATAACATTTTTTCCTCAAAAAACATGGGCAATGAAAAGAAGCCAACTCA